>CM026204.1:6616496-6938996 GCA_014839995.1 Xenentodon cancila | reverse complement strand
ACACTACTGTCACAAAAACATTCATACATTTAGACAAAATCATTTTTAAAGCAAAGGAACTTCAGCTTAAATAAAACAACCTGTTTTAGTGAATGTTTTTGTTGTTTGAATTCTTAAGTCAGCCCCGACAGTGCAGCTATGAGTCATAAACTTAGCACCAAAGGTACGCAAATTTGTGTTAGGTAGATTATTTCTATGTTGTAACGATGCTTCTTGGCAATAAATCTTATACTGTTGGAAAGCCTGTTTATTTCCCTTTTAAAGGTGCCACATTTGTAAAGAACATGCATTTGTGGGGGGAACAGCAGAGCTGATTATGTTATTTTGCTGCTGCTATTGACAATCAGGTACCAGTCAGGCACTTAGCTACTGTAGGCTGTCTTCTACTGATTTGCAGGACGATATGGCCAACGGCTCTCTGCCCAGACAATCTGGAATGGACTCATTACAGCCAATCTCTGGTCTCAGAGAACTGCCAGGACGCCTGTCATGAATGCCCTTCACCGCCAGGCCCGCTTGTGCTGGTGTCGGCAACATGGCACTGGAACACGAACATGTGGAGGAACGTTATGTTTAGCAATGAGTCCAGATCATAGGGTCCAAGTGTGGAGAGGACACAGAGAAAGCTACACTGACTGCCGCACCGACAGTAACATCTTTGGTGGAGGCAGTGTGATGGTGTGGGGCAGCATCTCCCTCACTGGAAAAATGAGGCTCATCATCATCATCATCTCAATGCAGAGAAATACCGAGAGGAAATTCTGCAACCAGTGGTAATCCCACATCTACACGATCTGGGACCGAACTCCATCCTCCAAGATGACCACGCTCACCCCCACAGAGCGGGTTCATCAGAGACCACCTCTAGAACTGGGGATTGGGGAGGATGCAATGGCCTGCCAGCAGTCCTGACCTCAACCCCACTGAGCACTTGTGGGATCAGCTTGTTTGTGCCAGAGTGACCAACACAACCACGTTGGCTGATTTGCTACAAATGGAATAGGATACCGTCCCACAGCAGAGTGTGACCAGGCTGGTGACCAGCATGAGGAGGAGGTGCCAGGCTGTGTTTGGTTCTTCCACGCGCTACTGAGGCTCCTGTTAAATGGATAAAATGTTAATTGTTTCCTCAAACATCCAATCCAAAAAACACCAAACACAAATCAAAGTTGTTTGGCATCAGCAAAGAAGATTTGGCAAATTTGTCATGAGCACAACCCACATACTCAGATCTTCTGCTCATCCCAGAAATGCATGTTCCTTACAAACGTGTTAACATTTAAAAAAGGGAAATCAACAGGCTTTCCAACAGTATAACATTTACTGCCTAGAACCTTTGTTACAACAAAGAAATAATCTACCAAACACAAATGTCCTTATTTTTTGTGCTAAGTGTATAAACAAAATACTAGACATACTAGATAAGCAATATCTGATCTGCTTTTCAGATATTGGTCATGCAGCACCGCTGCATTTCTCAATCACTGACCTACAGTACGTCTAAATGACAGCTTTATGACAGGCTGTCATCTAGACGTACTGTAGGTCAGTTAATGCCCTCTACCACTTTATTCAGACAGCGATGGTGTGTGCATTTCTGTTGCCGGTACAAGCAGTTGGAGTTTTCATTAACAGCAAAGGCTTAATCTCGTTAAGTAGGTGGCGTTATAAACAACTCTGACATCTCACTTAAAAGCTTTTACAGTCATAAGAGTGATTGTTGTAATCTCTGTCTCAACTGTCTCCAGTTGCATCTTTGTTGTCCTGTTTTGTGTCGGACAAAGAAGAGATGCAGCAGCATGACCAAAATCCAGCTCAAAATCCAACTCATTTGCTGCAGTTGCTGAGAAACTTTAGCAGTGGCAGCCAATTGAGATTCAGCACCTTTGGTTAAAACGCTATCAATTCATTTCAAGAACTGACAGCTGAGGTTAATGATCATTTAGAAAACAATCATTAATAATGTTTGTAAAGCTTAAAACATGAATCAGGTTATTACCTAGGACTGCAGATCACCATCGGTTGGATCATCTCAACATTTTCAGGTGAAGAGGATGGCTCTACTTTTCCACAGTGAAGGTCTCTGGGCGGAGGAAGCGGAGGAGGTGGGGTAAACTCTGGAGGAGTATCATCCTCATTTGACAGCTCTTTCCAAGACTCCTTAAGAGAAAAATACTTTGCTTTATTAAAATTTCCTAATTTGTGAAGACAGTGCACCAAATGAAATCTCCACGTTAAAAAAAGAAGCGGAAAAGTGAGAAGATCCGTGCCTGCAGAGATGTATCTCCCTTAATGTACTTGGCACCTTCAATGACAGCCAGGTAAGAGAAGCGAAGCTGATCTGCAGTCTGTATCAAGCCCATTCGATAGCGTCGCATCTCTAACAGCACATCACGAATGCGCACTGAAGATGGGTCCCTACGAAGAGACATCTATATACAACAGCAAGACACAGTATGTGAGTCTTTAAATTTGACTAAATAATCAAAGCTTTACTTCTTCATATTCTGTTGAATAGCTTTTGCTGCTTGCATGCACAATGTAGTTAGTACAGGAGGTAGACCAACGTCATGAATAAAAATATTCTGTACAAACCAACAAGAGGCAGGTGTCCACGAGACAAAAGGTTCCAGAGCGTCCAATACCAGCACTGCAGTGCACAACCACTGGTCCCTGGTCTGAATTTAGACAACCTGACTCTCGCACCTTGAACAGGAAGTTAAGGAAGGATGCAGGAGACTCTGGTACCCCAAAATCAGGCCAAGTGGTATAGTGAAAATGTAAAATCTCACGTGTCTCCTGAGTCTGCAGGAACAGTAAGACATGCAAGGGGAAGAGGGATAAAACCTCAGAGTTACAAATAAAAGTGAGCATCTGCAAATGTAGAAACATGCCTATGCAAACACATCATTGGGGATATGCATATAAAAATATGTTTGCAGTACAAATTATAGGATAGAAAGACAGCAAAGTAAAGCCATAATGTCAGCAAATTTGAAACTGAGATTACACAGATTAGAGAACTTAAGAAAAGGAAATTAATTTTATGTGATGTCGCAGTTCTTGAATCAGGATCTGACCAAATTAAGTTTAGTAAATTTAATTTCCTAAATGTTCTTTGTTCGCAGAAAAAAAAACAAAAAAAAAAACCCTGGTCAGGAGTTTAAAAGCGATACTTAACAAAAACATCCTATCCATAAGCATATCAGTACGGTTCCCCATAGCCACAGATCTGGAAAACACGTTCATTCACATTCATGGACATTACGTGTAGCTGCAGGTATTTAAAGCACCCATAAATAAACAAACAAAAAAAAAAGATTTTTGGTCGATATGTGCATTTAGAAAAAAAGAAAAGAAATCAGCTTTTATAAACTAGAGAGGTGACTTACAGACAGATTTTCCAACTCCAGCTGACGGACTGTGTAGTAAGATTTTATATCCTCTGAGACAAAGGTAAGCTTGAAATTGCTATCTTCAATGATAGCATCTTTCTCCTCCCTGTGTGGCCAATACTGTGCACATTTGACCTAAAAACAAATGAAAGTGCTTGTTACACAGTGTATCATGAAAAAAATAAAGTGAGGCCTGAAAACAGCCACAAATAAAAGCTCCTTCTAGACGTGCCGCTGCGCTCTATTAACCCGTTGTAATCTACGCATGTCTGAAGGAGCAGCATTTGGACTCGTCGGGCTTAGTTACACATGTCATCATTTAAACAAAGCAGGAGTGTGAACGAGCAGCGGTCACATTAACACAGCAGCAGTGAGTTGATCTGGCTCCGATCAACTGCTTAGAAAAGAAAACATTAAAGATTGCATAACAAATGAATAACGATGTTTTCCAGAACATCCCTTCTCCCTATTTTAACCTAGAAAAAAAATAGCTGCAGAAAATAACTAGAAAAGAAAAAAAGCCCTTTTCCCCACCATGTTCTGACCTATTAACCTATAAGTAAATATTTTTATCTCCTCCCATCCACCACTGTTCTAACATAACAGTGTGTTTGCTTGCTTAATATGAACATTAATGAGAAGATGACCTACTTCTTAATGACTGAATGCAATAATGTTAAAGCAATGAGGCCATATCTAAAAAAGTCTTAAGTTACATTGTCAGGAAGAAAACAGTGCTTACAGATCCTTTCTCTATGACTCGATTCAGCATTACTACGCCGCGGGTGTTTTGCTCCCAAACCATCTCCCAGAAATGGCCACATGTACTTGGAAGGGGTCCCTTGAATGAAAAGACAATAAAGTCATTATTAAAAAAAATATTGCTTTGTATTACAGAAAAATAACAGTTCATACATTTAGAAATGAACTGAATTTTATGAAGCACAAGGTACGTTTATTGACAAATGTAATCTTACCCTAAGCCTAACATCATGCTGGACGAAAGTATTTTTACCTTGCATGCATGTTTTATGGGTTAAAAGTTTTGCAGGAGAAGTCTGTTATCCACTCTTCAACAATGCTCTGCAGACTGGTTGCTCGCCCATACAAGGGAAGCTTCCAAAAGTAACCCAAACGTTTGTTCCCAAAAGTAACAATGAATGGTTTTTGCAGGCGTGAACAGATCAGCAGACACATAAACCATGTAGGAAGCTCAAGCTTATGCCAGTTTCTGCAGATGCTGTGGAGGACAATGTAGAGGAATGGATAATAGATGGATTCTCCAACAAAGCGTATCCTCAACACACAAGAGTCTGTCTTGTTTTTTCTTCCTGTCCTCTTTGTCTGGCTTTTTCCCACCTCGCTCTTCCTAAAAAGGAGACTGAGGCAAGTTCATGTTAAGTCGGTACAATCAGTCCACAGGGTTACATTTTTTTTCCGACACCGTCAGCCATAGAGGGGCACGGTAGATCATCGGGGATTGGTGCAGATGACAAAATTTATACCATACAGGCCTCGTGCACAAACGGAAGAAGAAAGCATGTCATGAGTCTTGCACTGCTGATGGGGCACTGCCTCAACTGAACGGTCGAGCCCCAGATACACTGCAGCACGCCTCGGTTTGAATCCCAGTGGCTGCATGTCAATCCCCCTACTCTCTCCTGCTTCTTTTTTTTTTTTTTTTAATTTACCACTCTTGAAAAACAAAAAAGGACAAAACAGCCTACAAAAAAGTGTATCTTGACAAAAATTGCTGGTTCATAATTCTTCTCTCAGTTTCTTCTGTATAATGATATATAACCAATTTTAACATCTATTCCTGATTTTCTGCTGGTTCATTGTACAGAACTCTTGCCAACATAAATACCCAAACCCAGGAAAGTAATACATATATCCTCATAACTTTGGTTGGTAGCAGGATGCTTAACCACTCGATGGCCGCATTTCCATTAGTAATGTCTAAAAGACAGATATGCATTTAATAGAAGACAGAAATTAACCCTCAGATGCATGTTCCTTCACACATGCTCAGAGCATTGCCGATTTTCTAAACTACACTCAGTGTAGATTTGAAAACTAAAGCAGTACTTACAAATAGGAAGTGAGCCATTCACAGCGTGCCTTAAACAGCACACTAGAATTTCCACTGTGCTCATTTTCTATCACCTGCCTCCTGTGTAACAGGCACCAGACCTGAGTCTCCAACTGCTGCAGTCACCATTTTATACATCCAACTCCACAACTTCATACTTCTTTAATTATCTGCTTATAAATGTAGCAGATGTTGCTATACTAACGAACACAGTCTTAAACACCATTGTCAGCAAGTAAATAGCTTTAACTCAGGTTTTACTCTGTAACATTTCTGTAAAGGTGCGCCACCAATTTTACTCCATTGGCCTTAACATACTGGCCAAGACAGAGAGAAAAATCCTGTAAGCGTGTGATTACATACACGAAACCGGCATTCCACAACCGAAGTGTGACTCGACTAGTGTGCGTGAAATGAGACAAAAGGGGTCAATCACGTTCATTGCGCTCATATTAATAATAATTTTTTTAAATATAGTGGACGAGAACAAGCTGTCAGCTTTCTTCATATTGTTACGGTCCATTTAACAGGAGCTTGTGTAAGCATGCATGCGCAAGAGGTGCGTGGGGACAAGAGAGTGACGGTGTGTGTGTGTGTGTGTTCAGCGTGCTGATGTGTGGACAAGTTAACTGGGAACGTCCGAACAGTGTAACTAGACAGATACAGCTGCATGTACAGCATCAGTACAGTGAACAAAGACGCTGCGGCTCCTCCAGCTGGAAGTGTCCGGGTCTTCCTCACCAGCTGGAAGCTGTTTCGTTTTATCTACGAGCGCTGCTGGTCCCTGAAGTGAAGCGAAGTGCGGCTCTGTGATTATGACTACGGTCATCACATATACAACATGAGCAGAAAAAGTTAAAATCTCACAATTCTCACTTAGTTAGAAGTAAGAAGTGTGAGAAAATCGCCTTTTGGTCCACCTCAGGAGGCGGAAAAAAGAGGTAATCAGATTTTACCCCCTTCCGGGAAGCAGCCCTTACATACAGGCTCCGCGACTGTCAAAAAGGGGAAATATTCGGCAAAGAAATGCCAGTATGTAAGCATCTATTGAGGTACTTTCATCAGAAGTGTGTGCAATTAAAATTATTCTCCATTATCACAAAATAAACACACTGAGAGAAAAATCAAACTTACCTGAGTAAGAATATAGTTCCTCTGTGTCTCTTCTACTGTTATTAAGCTGGCATTTATGTAATCATTTGTACCCAGCTGCAGGCATATTCTGCTGTGGTCAACTGTGAAGAAGAAAAAGAAAATAAAAGATATGCAACCCCACGACGACTACACACAACTCTCATACCAACACAATTACCGAGAACAGAGGGCCTGTGAGCAAGCTGAAGACGTTGACTTTAAAACTGAGAGGATAACTTCATAACAGTGAAAGAACCTCTTAGTTGAACATAAACTGCATGAACAAGTTTCATGTTCCTTATTTTCACATCTTGTCAAAGGAGCATAAGAAAAAAATGGTAACTATTTGCAAACCATGCTGCTCAATTTGCATAGTTTATTCAGTGTGAAAAAGCGGAAACCACCCAAGTTCAGGTGATGAAATGAGAAGTTTTTATTTTATCAAATAATAATTCACCTTGAATACAAAGATTTTACCTGGAAATTACTCTAACAGACAGACACAAAAGTGGTTGAATCTACTGTTTTTGGAAGATAAAAAGCAATAATCAAACAAAAGATACATAACTACAGCCATAGTATTATGTCCTAGTAAGTGTTATAAGAAATATAAATATTAGATGAACTAAAAAAAAAAACACTGAGACAATTAAGTGCTGAAGCTCAAATTTGCTTTTTGATATGGGAAAAAAACATAAATAGCAATGTGTATAAATAAATCTTTAACACACAATCTAATACCCCTCATCAACAGATGTTACTTTTACTGTTTCTTTTCAGGATTATTCACTGACTGAACATCAGTTCAAGGTTGGAGACCCAAGAAGACGTTTACGGTACACCCTGCCTACAATGACCATAAAGGAGTTTTCAGTCTTTACAGTGTTTGCACCATTGAGGCGAACATCATCTTACATGGGCTGACATCTCTGTAACGGTTCCGAGTCTTGTTTTCGGGTAATTTGGCAACCTTGCAAGGGAGTTCACATGACTGCTGGCGAATTTCCTGTACAAAATAAATAAAAAACATTTATTACAACGGTACTTCTCTTCTTTCTTAAACACTGAATGTGTCCGTTTAATGCTTTGAAGTCAGTATAATTAAGTGTAAAGAATCCTTCCTGGACTGAATTCTGCAGAAACACAAACATCTGTCCTGTTCTCTCACTATCACACAGTGGCCTGCACGTGCGTGGGTGGGTGTGAACGATAAACATTTAAAACATGTTAGCGGACAAAAAAATAAAAATGTTAAAAACAGAATAAGATTATAAGACTGATAAAGTGACTACCAATAAGATATAATGAATGGGTATTTTTGAGGTGAGAATAACGCTCTAGTGATCAGGTCATCTGAGACATATTTAAACCAACATATGAGCGACATAATGGACAGTTGGTGTGTAGTATTTTGCATCGCAGAGCTGAAATTTAACAGCTCCCTGATGGGACGTGCTCAAGGCTCGAGACCTGGGGAGACTCACGAATGACTGAATTGATCCGAGCACAGCGAGCTAAAAAGTTTAAAAGAAGAAAAACAACAACAATAATAATAATAATAACAACAATAATAACAACAACAAAACCAATAACTAGTTAAAACGCGTGGCTGCCGTCTCACTGTGAATCAGCCACAGTTTTACCCAACACTGACAGCTTCCTTCACAGGTCTTTCCACCTTGATCTAACGATAAAACCATACCTGATAAACGGCGTTCCAGCTCCCGCTTTCATCGATTTCCAAAAACTCGGCTTCCATTGCCTACAGTTCAGCTGCCACTACTCCTTCTTAAGACGGTAGATATAGACCACCGCGGCTTCTCGGTGATTAAACAAATTGTAGTTAAACAATTTCCTGTAGCAGCTGCCAAACGCTCGGCCGTTGTAATTCTCAGTACGGCTGCATAGATTACAGTCGGCCTGCTCTGAGCGGAAACACGCCGCAAGCTCCTCCTACACGGCGAGGCTGCCGTCCTTGGGTGGCTAAAAAAAAAAAAAAAAAAAAAAAAAAGAAGAAAAAAAAAAAGGCAGAGTCGGTTTATAAGTGATAATACACCGCTGTTGGTCGTCTTTTTGTAACATTTGATTTATAACTTTTCGTCATACCTGGAAAGTACTTCTGTTAGAACAAAACGATAACTTTATTATTCTTACAGCAATAACAGGCATCGGCAGGCGAGTACGCGCCACAGTCATCTTGTTACTGGAAAGAACAGTGGCCGCGCTCGGTCGGGGCCGGGAACGCGCACGTACAGTTGCGTGGCGGTGTGTTTACGTCCAATGCTGCTGCTGCTGTTACTTGATGCAGTTTAGTCCACGAAACAGTGTTGCTGTATAAAAGATCGTCTCGGGAGAGGATATGTCGTTATTTTGACATTCAGGCATATATGTCCTCGCGGAAGCATATTGTGACCTGACAGGGGCCACGATGGATTAGCTCTGGTGGAGCGGCATTCTTTATAAAACAGTGACTGACAGCAAGAAGTAGGACGAGGGACTCTGGTGCTACTAACGTTAGCTCGCGAAGCAGCTCAGCTAGACGTTTTGAGTCAGTCGTACTGCAGCGACAGGTATTACACGCTCCTATGTTTGTGTCGCTTCATGTGTTGTCTTCTTCTGGCTGTGAGCTTGCTTCGTAAAGCTGTGTTTTCTCCAGTTTGTTGTCTTGGCGTCGCTGTTAGCCGTCAGCTGTCGTTGGCTGTTGCTGTTAGCTCATGTGTAGCTATAGTTATTGCCTCCCAGTGGTGGAAAAAGTATTCAGATCCTTTAACGGTAAGTTGCATACTTACTTTGATTCAACAACATTATAAGGATTAACGAATATGGTGCCCAATAGTTAACTCGTTTAAGCTGTGTAATTCTTACACTGTTTGTTATTTTTGTAATGTGGGGAATGTCAGGTTTCTTTCCATAGCTAAATTATTTGTGAAATAAATCATGAGAAAGTGCAGGTTCATTGTTTTCTGTACTGAAGTAGAATATAAATACTTTCCATGGGTTTCCTGGGCTTCGTAAAGACTGGACAGTTAAGTTCATACATGCTTTTTAGTGCGTGATGCAGAACACAACAAGAATGCATTTACAGTCTCACATCTGGGGCACTCTAGTTTATCACCTGCTAAAAGACAGGACGTTTGGCACAACTAACTTTCAGTTGTGAGTCTTAGTTTTTAATAAATTGGTGTGTCTCTAAAGTGCATGTTAGGATTTTCCACAAACAAAACTGACACTGTCATTCTTAATCTTATTTTGAGTAACAGTTCAAATTCACACACACTTTATTCTATCATTGGGGGTGTGGGATCTTTAATTAAGTAGCTGCTGACTGATTTTCTGTTAATTCACTAATCACTTAGTAAAGCAAAGTCTTCCCATTTCAATGTGACTTTTGCCAGGTGTGTTTAAAAAAAAAAAAAAAAAAAAAAAATCGCTTTGCAATGATCATAAGTCTTCTGTGACACCTTTTTTGACAGATTGTCTGTTTGTTTTTAGATTCTTGTGGTAGTTTGAGATCCTTGAGGGATTCTCAAAGCAGCATGGCTCCCAAAGACATCATGACCAATTCCCACGCCAAATCCATCCTCAATGCAATGAATTCACTTCGCAAGAGTAACACACTCTGTGACATCACTCTGAGGGTGGAGAACACAGATTTTCCTGCTCACCGGATCGTCTTGGCTGCCTGCAGTGACTATTTTTGTGCCATGTTCACTAGTGAGGTAAAAGTGTCTATCTTTTATTGAAAAAAAAAATAAATAAAAGAATTCATAGTTGTCACAGTACCATATCTAATGGATGATGCCTTGGGAAAAATGACATGCTGGGTTGTTTTCTGTTTTGTTTTATTGAAACCATGTTTTGGGGATTTTATGTTATTGGCCTACACTGAATAATCCAAATTGGTTAAGACGGTTTTCTTTTATGCTCAATATTAAGAACTGGTTCTGCTGATTAAATTTATAAGGCTTATTAGTAATGTGTAATGTCCATTGCAAGTTTACTATGTAGCCAAGTGTCCTTTTCAGACAGACGGCAGCAGCTGCTTACATAGCACTAAAGTGGTCTATCAGAATAAATCCAAAACTCTAAAGTAGGTGTGTCTCACGACTCCTCTGTACCCCCTTTAGTACAGAGGAGTCATGAGACATGCCTAATAGTTAATAATAGTAATAATTTTAAATAAAAATAGTAATCATTTGAAGTTTATTGAGTCTGAAACAGAACAGTGTTTAGCATGCTGTGACCAGTTAGTGTGTTTACTTCAGTAATGGCACATGTGCTTTTCAGTATATCACTGTTACAAATGAGCACCTCGACTCATCAGAACACTCATTCAGGAACATTGCAAATATGGAAAGATTGGGGACAACAAACTGGAAAGGTAATGCAATTAAAGAGCTCCTGGCTTTCTTGTGCTGAGAATAACATTTCTTGGCAGATTAGTAACACTGTACAGGATGTTGTCATCCACAATAAAATTACATCACAGATAACCCTAACCACCCTCTCCACCACAAACTGCACAGATAACAGAGCTGCTCCTCCAAAAGACTGTTTCAGTGTCATAGTGACCATTACATGACATCTTTGCTGCCACATACCATAAAGCTGTACAGCTTATCAAATATGTGTGACAAACATCCCCTGGACTCGCTAAAGTGCAGTTCACCACACTATATTACCATGTAAGTTGCACTGTAATTGTTTGTTGGACATGTGATTAAGAATAAGGAAGAGCGTAGAGTTTAAGTTTCCCATTTAGTACAAAGAGTCTGATGGGTATTCAAAGATCTGCCTAAATGCTGACATTTTCTCTCTCCCAGTGTGTCACAAACTGGCAAATAAAAAACAGGATTTGACACTAAAAAGAAGCTGTAAAAGGGTCCCAGAATTGTTTTGGTGCCTCACACAGACTACGTGTTGTAGTGTATTGCAATCTCAAAATGTGTGGCACCGAGCACCTAAACCTGCAAAATGCCAAAGTGGGTGTAAAAATTGTTCTAGGCATTGTAGAAGCTGTTTTACACTTTTTTTTTTCTTTCTTTTTACCATTTGTGCCTGCCTTCGATCCTTAAGGAAATGATGGCCTTAAATGAACTATCTGACCATATTTGAAACATTTAAGTAGGCTCCTAATTATCTGCTTCTGTTGTGGCCCACCAGCTTGCAGAAAAGGGGAAGTCTTTTGTCGATATTCAAGGCCTCACTGCCGCAACTATGGAGATCTTGTTGGACTTTGTCTACACAGAGACTGTGCTCGTCACAGTTGAAAATGTACAAGAGCTACTCCCTGCAGCGTGTTTGCTGCAGCTCAAAGGTAAATTTAGGGGTGTGTCTTCTACCTTCATTTTTAAAGTATTTACTTTTACTAGGCAGCTTTATGATGCATTGTTTGTGCTTGACACATTAGCCATTAGGTCAGTGCATTGTGTTGTGAGCAACGTGCAATTACTGTCAGATACATGGTCCAGTCACTGAAGGTGTTGCTTCTCAATCAATGGCTCCGCCACACTAAAGCAATAGAATGAGGAATCACGCAGGACAATGAATCATCAAAATTATATAAAAACAAAAGTATGCAATATTTAATTTTTATTTAATTTTATTTATTTATTTATTTATTTATTTATTTATTTATTTATTTAATTTTATTCTTTTAAGATTTCTAAAGATGAGATCAAATAAATGATCTGTTTTATTGGTGAATGCAGATTTCTGGCAGCAGCATTTATTAGTACAAAAAGAATGTTTTCCATCCTTCATTTCCAATCAGCTGTTGTTATTAATAGCATGTATACTCATACTATGTGTGACATTTTCACCACCTGATGCTCTCAACAGCAGCATGATCTTGCAGTAGTCGTGACACAGCATTATGTGTTCTCACATACCAAACAGTAAGTCACATGGAAGCAGTAGCGTTTCCTCTTATGCACACACAAACTCTCTCTTCCTCGGTGTAATCCACAACGACTGTTTCGGAACAGCAAAGAAGATGATGGTTTTTGTATTTGTCCATACTGGAACATGAGAAAAGTTTTGTTTTTGGGTGATGTATATAAAGTTTACTGATAGCCATATGCAGACAGTGACCAAAGCAAAGCAAGTTTGTCCTCCTGTTTGTGTAGTTCACAGTCATGGGGTTCACCAGATGTTTGTTTTTGAGGCAGAAAACTCCTTCAACAATAGGGTAGCTTCTGGTTTTTCATGGTATGCTTTATATGCTGCAGGCAAGATCTTAAGGTTGAGCTTTTAAGCCCTCATTTTCCACATTTTGGAATATAGACATTTATGCTTTATGTTCTTGGTCAACCAATATGTGACTGTATTAGTAATCTCCACCCACCTTTTCCTCCTCTTGTCACACAGACAAGAATAAGGGTTTTATCTAGATATGCTCTTGTGAAATATTTTACTACTTTTGGGTTGCATAAAAGGAGTCCACATTGCTATCACACTGGCACACACCTTGATGCCAAACAGGTGGAGTCAGCACACCATTCAAAGAGTTTATCAGCCGACATGTATGCCAGATGCCCCACTAGGGTCTAGTGGCACAATGTCTCTGTATATTGTTCATGTCACAGCACAATTTAATGTGTAAAGGTTTGTTTAAATTTGATCAAGGACAGTATAATATGGCTCAGTCCCAGCAGGGGGCTCATTGCTTAACTACATAGTTACAACTAATCCGGTTTGACTTTTAAGCTACATTTGATGTTTTTTGTAGTATTTTCAATAATGTAATTTGGTTTTGATAGGTCATACAGATCCTTGCACTATTTGTCCATATTTTCAATTTGCCAAATGGACACAGGACCAGTTTTAAAACAAAATAGTTTCTGCACATCCTAATAAGGAGTTGAGTCATGAATTTCAGGCCTTGTTTGCCAGAGTTTTGCTGAAGTTGAATGACGTGTGGGATTGCACAAACATATTCTTGTTTTTTCCCCAGGAGTGAAGAGGGCATGTTGTGATTTTTTGGAGAGTCAGCTCGATCCCTCCAACTGTCTAGGCATTCGGGATTTTGCCGAAACCCACAATTGCCTTGACCTGATGCAGGCAGCTGAGCTCTTCTCCCAGAAGCATTTCTCTGAGGTGGTTCAACACGAGGAGTTCATGTTGCTGAGCCAGACAGAAGTTGAAAAACTCATAAAATGTGATGAAATACAGGTAGGAAAATTAACTATATGGGAGTTTTCTACTTTTTTTTTGTTGTTCTGTTGTCGCTGAATGCCAAAAAATAACTAATTTCTTTATTCAAAATGCTTGAAAGCTGACTTTTATTAACAAGAGGGTCTGCAAAATTGCCATTAGAAACACCTGTTCCTTTAATATAGTTAAAAATATTATTATTGCGTGAAAATTTGCTTGACTTAAAAAAAATAAAAAGTTTATTTTGACTTTCAGGGTTTTTTATTGTTTTTCAAATACCTGAACATTAAAAAGAAAAGCAAGTGCCAACCTGTGCTAATGTCAGTCCGTGCACCCCCACCAGACCTCAGGATCCCCTCAGTTTGGTGGTTTGGTCTGACAGTGAAATTGCAGAGATGTAAACCTGATTTAAGTTTGCCTTTAGTGCTCAGGAAATTCCTGTTTCCAACCACATGCACTGCTTTGTATAAACACTGTCATTATCACACGGTGATTTATAGATCATCAATTGTGTCAAATTGTTCTTCCTGTCATTTTTGTTGTTTTAAAAATAAAACTAGATTATACCTGTAAAACAAAGTCACGCACATTTTCGCTTCAGTTCAGGTGTTGTCTGTCATCTCGGAGGCTTTTTTTGGTGCAAACTCGGCGCTCATTTTACATTTGGCAATTTGTGCTTTTACCTTTTGAATATTGTGTTTTTGTATTTGGAAAAAAAATTGACATAGTATACGCAACTGCTGTTGGGTATACAACTCTGCTTCCAAAAAAAGGTAACCTGTTTTAAATGTAAATGAAAATGAAAGATTTCAGTTGATTTAAACCCAGTATTCACTTGAAGATGTTGCATAGAAAGCACGTCAAATGCTGAAGCTTTGTTTTTTGTTAAACATCGCTCATTTAAGCTGATTTCAGCAACCTACTATCACCATGTTCACTGGCTGAGTGAGCTGCACTGTATGCAGACAAGACAGTGCACAAAGTGATTTGACGTTTGCCAAAATAAGCAAGGACTTTCATGAAACTAATGCCTGTATAGCTGCACATGTTCCCTCAAAACCCGCACAAAATATTTATGGTCATTGATAACTAGCTCCACTAATTACCCACCTGAAATACCGTAAAACATTACAAATGCTTGCTTTTGAACTCACTGATAACGATCCTCGTGGTCCGTTTCCTATTCAGTTCGGAGGATGTGATGTCCATGATGCCCAAAATTAATCGGCTACATGTTTTCATTTTAAAAAGTAAAGCTTTTGTCTTTAAAAGTCTGGCATCCTACTACTCTGGTGGATCGGACCCTCAAAAACAGAAAACTGCAGACCCCAATTTCATTTAACGGTTGTGGTCTCATGTGAAAGTCTAACTGAAAGCAATTGGAAATGTTAACATAGTTGCACCAATTTATTTCACTATCTGCTGTTCTGGGTAACTCCATGCTCTTCCCAGAATCACCAAATCCGTTTCGAGTGACCGTCACTGGACAACGACACACGAATGCACCTTAACGATGGTGTTAACAACAATGCAGCCGGAACAGTCAGTAACATTTCGATAATGTTTCAACTGCCTACATGCGCACGAGGGAAGCCGTTATAAGAGCAATATGCAAACAAACAAAAAAAACAACTGGACCACAGGATTTTTTTTTTCTTTTTGTCCATTTAGTTTTTACTAAACTAGGTCCAGAAGAGATTAGAAATAAGAGTTTTAAAAAAAAAAAAAGTTCAAAATTTGGATTGATCCGAACAGAAGGAAGTTTTCCAGTTTTCACCTTAGCTCATCTCTATTTTTGAAACACTTAATACAACCCCAGTGAAGATTAGTGCAGCGGTTATTAAACTAACCCTTTTCTTCCTGTCATTCCACCAGTTAGGGAAAGAAAATTGTACTCTGATGTCTGCAGAGATGCAGAGATGTTTCAGGAAGCAACGCTGAATAGTTAAAAAATCATCAATGCCAAAGGCATTTCAACGCTTTGAGGGTGGAAAATTTAAGCATGGAAATACTGTAACACTGGTTGAATTTTTACAAGTGTCTTTGTCAAACTAACAGACAAAAAGAAAACTGAAATAAGAATTTCATATTAAGCTGTTGTTGTTGAGCTATGTGCCCCACAGTCTTGCAGTCACCATACAGCGGTGAACCTCTTCCCATCTTTATTTCTAATTTCTAAATCAGTTCTTTTAAATTTTTAACATCATATAAGCCTTCCAGTCTGTTTCTGTGATCTCAGTGTTCTGTTCCTGACATGAAAGTCAAAATCAAAGTGTAATTGTTTAAGTGTTCTTTACGCCATTCTTTTTTTAGTTTGTTGTAATTTACCGTTAGGTTTGTATTTTACACAGAATATCCACCTTTTGGGAAACATGGTTGTTATATGAACAGCTGCAGTTTGGTTGCGTCACAAATACATTTCGTGGATATCTTTTAACTGCAGCTGCCAGCTAAAGCGTTGCTGTCGCGGTCCTAACTCTGACCGCCGTCGGCGGTGTCTGTCTGCAGGTGGACTCAGAAGAGCCCGTATTTGAGGCCGTGTTAAACTGGGTCAAACACAACCGGAAAGAGCGAGAGCCTTATCTGCCAGACATGCTTGAGTTTGTTCGAATGCCTCTCCTCACCCCCCGCTACATTACAGATGTCATTGATACTGAGGTGAGTCTGGCGACATGAAACAGATTGTTGTGTAATCACACTTGAGGCTTCAAATGAAAGATCATCTGTCGATGTATTTAGCGCACCATAATTAAGCAAGCTTTTACATGTTTTAGCCTCTCATTCGGTGTAGCCTGCCATGTCGAGACCTTGTTGACGAGGCCAAAAAATTCCACTTAAGACCAGAGCTGAGGAGTGAGATGCAGGGCCCCCGCACACAAGCCAGATTAGGTAGAAACCCTGTTTTAAATGTAAGTTCATTGAATGCATGTCTCTCATACACCAGCCTTGTAATTCCCACTGTTTTCTTCTCAGGTGCCAAAGAAGTCCTGCTGGTTATAGGAGGCTTTGGCAGCCAGCAGTCCCCAATAGACGTAGTCGAGAAGTATGATCCCAAAACTCAAGAATGGAGCTTTCTGCCTGTGAGTAATGTGTTTTTGAAAAGAATCCTGTGGATTTCTTTTCCTGTTTGTTAGTTGTTGTGTGGTTGTTTTTTTGTTTTTTTTTAAAGCTTTTTATCTTGTTTGGCTGATACAAATGGTTATGTCCTAAATAGAATATTGCACGAAAACGGCGCTATGTGGCAACAGTGTCTCTGCACGATCGGGTTTATGTGATCGGAGGCTATGATGGCCGCTCGAGGCTCAGCTCTGTGGAGTGCTTGGACTACACAGCGGACGAGGATGGTGTTTGGTACACTGTTGCCACCATGAATGTACGTCGTGGCCTTGCTGGAGCCACAACGCTTGGAGGTGAGTGTTGCAGTGCCAGAAAGCTGACTGACGTTCTCTTTCTGTTAAATTCCTTGTAAATTTCTCTTCTATTTCTTGCTTTTGACAGATATGATATATGTTGCCGGTGGGTTTGATGGAAGCCGGCGTCATACGAGCATGGAGCGATACGATCCCAACATTGACCAGTGGAGCATGCTGGGAGATATGCAGACGGCCAGGGAAGGGGCCGGTCTGGTGGTGGCAAGTGGACTGATATACTGTTTGGGTATGGATGTAAGATCATGATATATTCACTTTGGTGGCACGGAGGCTCATATTAGATCTTAACTTTCAAGCAGTTGAATCAACTTTATATCTGTGTAATATGAAAATGAGAGCGGCGCTATTTTAATATCCTTAGAACGCATTAAAGCAAAAGATTTATTCTGCTTTGTCCGTACAGATGCTGGAAAAATTAATCTGACAGCATTGCTGACATGAATATGATAATTATAATTAATCACCATTAAACAAGTTATAAATTACTAGTTGCAAGCATCAATATCATGCTATCAGATTATTTACAATTTTCTCCTCGTTTATTACAAGACAACTAAGGAGTTGGAATCAGTAAATGTTGACATTTTACAAGGGTATAATAAGCAGAAGAGGTTTATTCTTTTCTGCCTTGTGCCGCAGGTGGTTACGATGGACTAAATATCCTGAATTCAGTGGAGCGGTATGACCCTCACACAGGACACTGGACCAGTGTCACGCCCATGGCCACGAAGCGCTCAGGTGGGTAAAATAACAGACGGAAGAAACATCACAGCTCTGCGTTTTTTTTTTTTTTTTCTTTTCTTTAACACCGTCAAACTTTCTTTCAGGGGCTGGTGTGGCTTTACTTAATGACCACATTTATGTTGTTGGAGGTTTTGATGGCGTTTCGCATCTGGACTCTGTGGAGGTCTACAACATCAGAACAGATTATTGGACCACTGTAGCCAGCATGACGACGCCTCGGTGCTACGTAGGAGCGACCGTTCTCCGAGGACGACTGTACGCCATCGCTGGGTAAGTAAGATTGTCCTTCGTTATGCATCTAAAAGTTCAACTTGATACAATACAGCTGACACACGACTGCTGCGACCTGTGAAGGGTGTGCAGTCAGTCCTCCTCACCTCATCCTCTGTGCTCCTCCAGGTACGATGGCAACTCTCTTCTCAGCAGCATAGAATGTTATGACCCGGTGATCGACTCCTGGGAGGTCGTCACTTCTATGGCCACCCAGCGGTGCGATGCAGGGGTTTGCGTTCTACGAGAAAAGTGATGTCTATGAACCACAAGCGGAAGAAGCAGGTTGGAGGACAGGCAGCTAGACTTTGCTGAAATGCCACTTAAACAGAACCACAAAGGGAGATGTGTGAATGAACAGCGGCAGTGTGAGCTTTCTCTAAAGGATGGTTTACTGTTCACCAGTCGGACTATACAGCGGGGATTCAGCGTCACCCTGGTAGACTTCATCTCCAAGGAGCCCATCATCACCTGCATGACTCTTAGGTGACACTTGTGTCTGCCTTTATCTGTGAGATTATTTTTTCATTTTGTCTTCAAAGTGCAATATATATTTTTACTCACTGAAAGAAAGCAATGGAGTAGTTCTAGACTCCAAGTGCTGCTATATGCCTTATGGCTCTGGCCTACATCAAACGGTGAACATTCACGTTGCCTCCCATTTGACTGACAGTTACACTACATTTGCTTTTTATTGAGTGAACTCATTCTGAAATTGCAGGGTCATTAACGAGTCAATAATTAAATCCATTTTTGTAATTTTTCTGTAAACAATGCTTTTAGATTTAAGTCACTTTAAATACAGAAGGTTTAATACTTTTGTTTCTCTCGGAAGATATATTTATAGATGAATATTGTTTTAGAAAGGATTGAGTTGTACCACAAGATTATTTTGTTCTTCATTTTGACAAAATTGACAAATCAAAGTATAAGCTGCATGTGATTTGCTTTCTTTTTCTTTCTTTCTTTTATAAGCCCCCCCATCAGCACACAGATTTGGACATGTAGGATGTACACTTTTAACATCACTGTTGCCTGGGAAGAAAATAAAAACTGAAAAAACATTGTCTTACCTGTGATGCACCAAAACGCTTGACATGTGCTGCATTTTTCTCTTCACATACTGACGTCTGAATCAGTGGCATCGCAAGTGAGATGAGACATCTCGAGCACAATCGGAGCCTTTTCATCCAGCCTTTTCATTGCTGCAACCTGCCCTACTCACCAGTCTGTACGAAACTGATCCACCAGTGCTATAACTGTACCATGCCACTTAAAGGGGAGATTTTATTTAAAAAATGAAATAAAAGAATCTGTGAGAGCATAAATGATGGTGACTGAAATGACTATTTACTCAAACTCAGGTGTATCATACTCATCCAGGTTTCTTTGGGATTATGTAGGTTTGAATATCATTGCGTAAGTGTTTCTCTCCGAGTACTCCGACTTCCTCCCACAATTAAAAAAATAAACATGCATGTTGATTTGTCATTCTAAATTATTGTCTGTAGGTGTGAGTGTTTGTTTCTGTATGCAGCCCTGTGATGGACTGGCGACCTGTCCAGGGTGGACCGCTGCCTCTCGCCTGTAATGAGTCGGGATGGGCTCCAGCAGACCCCTGTGACCCTGCAAAGGATTAAAACTGTTATAGAAGATAGATGGATCTTTTGTGGCTCCTTTTATTAAGGTTAATCTGAGGAGTGGTGTGTGGAGTTGGTAAGGTTGTCGGGGCCTGTGCTGTCTAGATATAAAATGTCAAATTAAAAGAAGGATCCAGGTATTTCCTATACTTTATCCTTTTAGCCAGTCTGCAAAAGATAAACAAAAGCGTGAGCAACAATGATGTTGACAGAATGTTGTCTAAATGTTCTTTCTTCTAATGCATGCAAGTGAGGGCAAGCCCCAAACTTGACAAAAGCAACACTTAGAGTAAGAACTAGTCTTGTGTGGAGGGAAAGTTACTGTACCATCCTTCCCTCGCTTCATCTTTCAGCGCCCTCCTCCTAAATCCCTGACTCAGCACCATCAGAGAGCACGTATAAAGGGCGACGACTCGTCGCTGAGTTGGCGGAGGCACTTCACAGGACCCTGCACAGGAGTTAACACCATCAGAACCTCACTGATACTCCACCAGCGTCAAATAGTCTGCAAGAAAACTTAATACTTCTATTACCTGCAGCAACATGGTAAGAAAGGATTTTGTAAATTTGTAGTTGAATCATTTATTTCTATGGACTGAAGCCCTTTATTCAATTATCTGAGACCTGCATATATAATATCCTACACTTTTTTTTTGAATTGTACTTCACATTTATTGCGCTGTTGTGCTGATAACTTTATAGCTGAATGTTCACATTTTTAACAGTTTGTAATTATGTTCTCTTTTTTCTATTCACACTATTTGTCACACAAATGTCCCAGAGCGTCAAAAATAATCCTTTGTGGGAAACAATGTGAAATTCTCAACCTGTTGAAACATGACTACAGGCTATGCTGAGGAAACGCAGCAGTCGGAGGTTGGACTGAGCTCGTCCTGTTTGATGATCACAAAGCAAGAAACCAGGGCAATAAGACGTGCAGAGACGTTTGAATTGTTCCCTAAATGGCAGCATGAAGGAGTTTAACTTTCAAAAATAAATACAAAATTCCATAAATATTTAATATTCACAACAATTAAAATTTTGATTTTCTTTACGTGTAGTTTCCATCTCAATTAACTTTTCTTTCTTTTCAAATTTAAATTTAAAAAAATTCAAATGTTTTTATATGTAAGAGAAAGGCAGATGGAAAAGAACATCTCAGCATAAAAATGAACATATTGCCACATCTTAATTTTTGCTTGGTTGCTACTAAACCCTCTTTTAAATTGCTCTGCATTCAGTCTGCGATCTCGGTCAAAGGTCAAGTAAACTGCACTGCAGCAGCCTGAAATGCTTGTCGGTATAACTGTGCCGAGTTTTATCATCGGACATTTCAAATTAGGTCACAAACCACATAGACTAATGCAGATTCTACATCTGCATGGAAAACCATTGAATCCATTTAGATAGCACTTTGGAGGCTGCAAGACACAGATGATATGTACAATATTCACAGTATTTGTTCTATCCAGAACTTGAGATCACAGTTCTCTTTTTCTGCATCTTCATATTTGAAATACTTTCATATGAGATCAGCCTTAAAAGCCTATGGATTTCCCTGGAATTCTCTCTCTTTCACATCCATGTTGGAATGGATCGTGTTGCTGACAGCCAAACCAAGTCATTGACTACTGAATCCATTCGTACTGGGGAAGTTTGAACATACACTGGGATGGGTGTGGTCTTTTACTTTAAACCGTTCATAAAGCATGCATTAAACCTCATAAAAAGCTCTAAAGTGAAATCTGACCATCAGGTCTGTCACATATGTAACAGTTCCTCAACTGAAAATTACATTTTTTGGGTTTACATCAGCTGATAAAACTAAAGCCGTAGTTCTCATCCGATATGTGCATGAATTCATTGTGGATCCATCTTTTAAGAGCGCCCTGGTCGAGACAGGCCAGAAGATGGATAAAGTGTTATAAAACACGTAAAATGATATCACTATATAAAATATGAACATGAGCATAACCATACACCACCAACATCATCAAAGTGCGTGTGTAGAAAAACAACCGCAGAGACTGCCTTCACTGTGAACAGCTTCCATCTAATTTCTACGTTTCTACACAGAGAGAGTGCATCTCTATCCATGTGGGCCAGGCAGGTGTCCAGACTGGAAATGCATGCTGGGAGCTTTTCTGCCTCGAGCACGGCATCGGTCCTGATGGCGTGTCCCTGGGCGGTCCTACTGAGCTAAACTCTCGTGACGATCCGTTCAACACGTTCTTTAACACTGGGAGCTTTGGCCGTCATGTTCCAAGAGCGGTATTTGTTGACCTGGACCCCACAGTTATTGGTGAGCAGTCTCGTTTCACATGTATGAAAGAAAATAAGAGCGGGTGACAAGGAAGATGCACACTCACATACAGCCACCGCACAGAAGTGCTCATATGTGGTAGTATGACACACGTCCATCCACACAATAAACTGATCAAGCGGGTACCTGCTGACAGTAGCAACAGTATCTTAGCAACAGCTGCATTAGTGACTCTCTTACCTTTTATTCCATCTGCATTAAGTAAACAGCAGGATGTTTTGTGCAGCATTCAAAAGATTTCAGCCAGAGAGGCGTATTTTTATCTGATAGATACTGTGAATTTACTCTTAGGCAACCAGAACAACACAAGTGCTGCCCTTTTGTTTTTTTAGCGGCAGACTTTTCATTGTTTCATTGTATAACACATTTATCTGACCACCTCATCACAGCTACATGTACAGAGGGTCACGATTTAAAAACATTCACTCCATTTCATTAAAGTCCTGCTGTCACGCACATGGGACCCCTAATCTGACAATTTAATTGAAGAATGGTTAAACTTGTAATGTTGAAAACGTCAAAAGGTGAAGTAATTTTAATTATTTGTTAAAAAATATAATTTTTCCGGCCTTTTGTTTTTCCTTTATCATTCAAGCAAAAACATAAAGTTTTTTTTTTTGTTACTACACAAGTGGTGTTAAAATTAGATTTGCACATGAACAAAGGAACGAAGTCCTTGCACATTTCTTGGATTATTAAGTGTCTGTGTGTCCAACACTTATGATGCATACTGATGTGTGGATGTGCGGGTTGCTGCCAACCAGTGAAACCAACGAGTGAAAGCAGAATCCTGAATCAAATATCACGCAGGTTTAGAGATGCTTCTCGTGTGCAAACTAGAGTATAGGGTTGTAAAAATATCAAATGGAGACCCACAGTCCTTCCCACTGCAGTTAAAACAGTTCAGTTAAGGTGAGTGTGTCTTTAACATCTTAGTTTCCCCGGCATGTGAACATGCTTCTCATTTTAAGGTGGATGGATTTCATTTCTTCTTCATTTTTTGACCTAAACATACTAACGAATCAGGAACTTTGTACCTCTAAATTTACAGCCTCAAGGACATGAAACAGCTCGGCTGTGATGATGAGCTCTCTCACCTTCAAGCAGACTTGGTGTCTATTTTCATACGGAAAAATCCAGAAAGAGGCAATAGGGACAATTTCAGCAAAAAGAAAATACAGCTGTATAAATGCCACAGTTATTCCCTGATTTTGATATGAATGAATGAATGAATAAGGATCATGAAACAAGCATGTTCAGTGTTGTTTTACATTTTTTTGGCTTGTCAGCCTTTGTATGTCACATGTGAGCAACATTTTTGTTTCTGGTGTTGTCTGGTCTGAATTAAACGTTTCTCTCCAGATGAAGTGAGGGTCGGAAAGTACAGAGAGCTCTTCCACCCTGAGCAGCTGATCTCTGGAAAGGAGGACGCGGCCAACAACTACGCTCGTGGCCATTATACAGTCGGGAAGGAGATTATCGACGGAGTCATGGAGCGAGTTCGGAAAATGGTCAGTCCTCATGTGGGACAGTTACTGTCAATTGTTCTTCAAAAAATGAATAAAAAAATAGATGACTGTAGTCTAACTCATTAGTAGAGAGCAGGAACCTCATGTTCTGCACATCATTTTAATTCCAGATGAGCACATTTTTCTGAATGCAGATTTTCGCTTTAGCTGAAAATCCAACAAACGGTGATTTTTGTCCACAAAACCGTTTTCCCAAAGTTAATAATTTACATTCAAATTAAGAAAAGTAATACTGCTCAGATTTCTGAACTAGCATGTCGCACCTTGTTTGTTCAGGAGAGTAAACCCAAAAAAAGGTTTTGTTCCTAACCCCCTTCAAACTTTATTTAAAACTTTGTTTCGGACAGACTAAATGGATGAAATGAGATGCATTATTTGGCAAACATGTGAAGCTCGTGCTACGCTTTGAAAAGCCTCTATGTTTGTTGTTCTGCAGCCGGATCTCTCTTCTCATTTACATCTCTGCAGGAAGCAAATCCAAAACTCTGAAACTTGCAAATTTCCTGCCCAAACTAGCAAACCACAAACTAAACATTGCCTATTCACATTTGTTTTTATGTTTAGTGAAGACTTTTGAACCACTTAGAGCCAGGTGGCTGACATTCCCAGACATGTGAGGGGAAATAAGCTTCCGGGCCGCTGGGTAACACGAACTGAATGAGCAGGTGCCCCAAGTATGGAGGGTAAAAGGAGCCGGCCCAGGTTTGAGTCCACCGCTCGGACCATCTCATCAGCTCCCTCTCTCTGTACACTTATTCCTGCCATGCTCCACTTTTAATAAAAGCATCTAATGCACCCACCTCTCAAAAGAAAAATAAAGATAAAAACCAAACTGTTAAAAACAAAACTTACCTGACTCGATATAAACTAAACTGCTGGTACAGGCCGTGGTTTCATCCCGCCTCGATTACTGCGATGCCCTCCTAGCTGGACTTGCAGCTTGTGCATTCAAACCATTACAAAAGGTCCCGGATGCAGCGGTATGTTCTGGTCTTTGATCAACTTAAAAGGGCACATGTCACACCTGTGTTCCTTGATCTGATCTACAGTGGCCACCTGAGGCTGCTTGACTAAAATGCAAGTCTCTGATACTTGCCGACTGTGATCGCCTTGATCACAGTCAAGACTCTTCTCTCACATGGTTCCTCAAAAGTGGACTAAGTTACCAGTGGCCACAAGATGAGAGTCGTCCGTCTCTACGTTCAAGAAGCTCTTGAAAACGTTCCTCTTCCAGGAGCGCCTTCTGTCGTAAACTGCGCTCTCTTCAACATCTGCACTTGAATTCATGACTTAACTGCACTTACTTTGTCATCTACCAAGTTACTGTGGCATAATTGTATTTCTCTGTTTTGAGTCGCTTTGGATAAAAGCATCTGCTGAATGTCATGTAACGTCATTACAGTTATTTATCCAATTACTGCCCATTATCATCCTAATGTGCAAGTTGAGTTTTCTCAGTTTATCTTTTTCAACTTTTTCTTTTTCTACCTTTTCTACCAGTCAGCTGGGGCTTCAGCAAGGTGGCAAAAAGATTTTCAAGAACCAAGAAGTCCTGTGGCCTTCTGTTCAAACCTTTTAGGATTCAGACTTACAGCTAAGAATTATCCACAGATGCAGACCATGAAACCATGAAAATGAATTGATTTCCCCATGTTTGTAGCCACTTACAAATTTATTATGGCTTTGTGTGTCTGTGTCTGTGTCTGTGACTGGGCCCCCCCCCCCCCCCCTTTCTCTTCAGACGGATCAGTGCACGGGCCTGCAGGGGTTCCTCGTCTTCCACAGCTTTGGAGGGGGCACCGGCTCTGGGTTCACCTCTCTCCTGATGGAACGTCTCTCGTTGGACTATGGCAAGAAATCCAAGCTGGAGTTTGCTGTTTACCCAGCTCCCCAGGTGTCCACGGCTGTGGTGGAACCCTACAACGCCATCTTGACCACCCACACCACCTTAGAGCACTCTGACTGTGCCTTCATGGTGGACAACGAGGCCATCTATGATATTTGTCGTCGCAACATGGACATTACGAGTCCCGGTTACATCAACCTGAACAGACTGATCGGTCAGATTGTTTCCTCAATCACGGCCTCCCTTCGTTTTGATGGGGCCCTCAATGTTGATCTGACGGAGTTCCAGACCAACCTGGTACCATTTCCACGTGTCCACTTCCCTCTGGTTACCTACTCTCCCATCATCTCTGCTGAGAAGGCTTACCACGAGCAGCTGACCGTGTCCGAGATCACCAGTGCATGCTTTGAACCAACCAATCAGATGGTGAAGTGTGATCCTCGTCGAGGCAAGTACATGGCGTGCTGCCTACTCTACAGAGGTGATGTTGTTCCGAAGGATGTGAATGCTGCCATAGCCGGTATAAAGATGCAACGCTCCGTCCAATTTGTTGATTGGTGCCCCACTGGCTTCAAGGTGAGTAACACTATTACAGCAAGAAGTGCAGTTCAAGATACTTTAATCTATCTGATCCATCTCTTTTTGTCAACAGGTTGGCATTAATTACCAACCACCAACTGCAGTCCCTGGTGGAGACCTGGCCAAAGTCCAGAGAGCTGTATGCATGCTGAGCAACACCACTGCGATTTCTGAGGCCTGGTCTCGTCTTGACCACAAGTTTGACCTCATGTATGCCAAGCGTGCATTTGTTCACTGGTACGTTGGGGAAGGCATGGAAGAGGGGGAGTTTGCAGAGGCCAGAGAGGACCTGGCCTGCCTGGAAAAGGATTATGAGGAGTTGGGCCGAATTAGCCCGGATTCTGAAAATGACGATGAAGAAATTTGAATCTTCTGAGCTGCGATGCCAGTAATGTTCTTTTGTTCTTCTTCTTGTTCTTGCCTGAGATAAAGAGGTCCACAGCTTGAGGGTGAGACTCTGATCGCCACTTTCTCATTACAAATCTCAGCGCTGCCATCATTGCAAACTGTACATGAAAACTGATATTATTTAGTAATATTATATAATTATATAGTAAAAAGGTACTTTCCTGAATTTACTTTGCGCTTGTTTTTATGTTAAATGTGCATCAAAGAATTATTTGGCATTTTTAACAATTAAGAAATGATTCCTTTTTACTCACAATTATATAATGTACAATAAAGAAACTCAACCCCTATAAGGTGGTCCATTGTGCTTCCAGTCAGTAATGGTACACATTTTTGTGTTTACGTTGTCAGACATTGGAAAGAGGACTAAAATAACCCCCATTACCACCCCACTCTTTAGCCACGTTTTTCTTTAGCAGTACAGCTCAGTTTGGAGTGATACGTTAGGTATGAAAGGCCTTACCAGCCTTGCATGTTCTCCACCAGCTGTGTAGGGTGGGTGGCTGTACCTGCATCAGATGGCATCACATCCGTGTGATATAACACATCTGTCAATGAAGACAAGGAGGGAAGAACATGCCAAGACAAAAATGAATTTTCAAGAATGTCATTGCACTTGTTGGAGACAGACTAGAGAGTGTAGGAAAGAGGTGGCTGTGGCATTTATTTTTATTTTTTTGTTTGTTCATTGCTTTTGTCTGTTTCGCTTTTATTATGTTTTATTGTAAAGCACTTTGTGAGTGGTGTCTGTGAAAGGTGCTCTGTAAATAAATGTTACTTACATTACAGCCATCTCTCTGCCAGAGGTGATGTTAACATTTCCTGACTAAAGTGCTGGTGACCTTGCTTAAGATGGTACATATTCTTCAGGAGTGTTTTGCAGTTATCTCAAACTGTGTTGTTGGTAGTGGTGTAAAAAAAAAAAGAAAAAAAAGTTTAACTTCTTACTGCCAATTCAATCAGAGCAGGGAACTCGGTGGCAAGCAGCAATGTGCCATTTCAAATCCTGCGGAGGCTGTAAGAGGGTACCAGGTACTGCCCAAGTGTGTATTTTTGTTTGTTTTTTTGCTTGATATTTGTTAAATAATGGTATGGTGACAAATGAAACAAGGAAAGAAATACATTTTCATGCTGGAGTGAAATTCATACACACAAAAGATTAAAGAAAGTATTTCGACTTATCTTCACTAATATAATGTGTAAGACCACTGAACACATCTCTGTTGTTTTGCTCTTCTGACCCGGTGGTGGTGGGACCACAGGCTTTCCACCAGCAGCTGCTGCAACAGGTGTGTGCTATTCATTCATGACTTTCACAACGATTGTGCAGGACACAGCAGGCCAGGACCATGGATTTTACCACTGCAGTGTTACTGTCATTCGGTCCGAGTAAAGGCTTCCATGTTCAGCCCATTCCCACAGTGCAGACGCACTCAAAATGCGAGCGTCACACAGTCTCTTTGCCATTCCTCCACTGCTGTTCCAAAACACACCTTTTCCATTTCACAACTCCTTAAAGGGTGATGGAAAGCCAAGCGTTACTGTTAAATTGGATGCAGTGCGACGACTCCAGGGCCGAAAGGGGCATGTGTGGAGCCAGTGCACGTGGAAGACCTAACCTTTAATCCATGAAGTATGGCGCGTCTTTAAAGTTGTCCTGAAAATAAACCTGTTTGGAACTAGCAACAAGCATGCAGCTTCAGAGTTCCCTGGATCCGACAACACTCCTTGTTTTTCTTGCACAGAAAAGACAGCCTTCTTTTTAGAGACCTGAAAGACTAAAAGGATTATCTGCACAGCCAGTTCTACAACAGACAACTATTGGGAACGCAAAGAAAAACTCACTAATGCCACTCAGCAGTAATGGAGACCATATAAACACCCTTATTTATGCAAAAGGTTTAGACTTGGTGAAAGATTTCATTTAAGACATCCCAAACCCCTTTAAATATCACTTTCCTCTATACTCAGGTCTTCTTAGCAATATGTGTCTACGTACTGTATGTGTCAACAACATTAAAAGTTTGCTTACCTTCTTGCATCATCGTATTTGTCTTAATGCATCTTTTTATGTGGGTGACTTCTAAATATATTATCAATTCAACTTGATAATGAGCCATTCACAAAAACAAAACAAGTGGTACAGATATATGTTTGAGCTGTTCAAATATATAATGCTGCGAGGCTGCATGTTCTTTTGTCCAGTTTTCTTTATAGGTCCAGTGTAAAGTGTTTATACATTAATTTTATATTCTGATGATTTTGTAACCCTTAAAGTTGAATGTTCAGGACAGAAAATAAAAAAAAATGTAACTAAAAAGCAAAGTTATGTTTTTATTTGGGTCTCACGTAAGAACCCATGTCACACATACTGCTGAACATCAACTGAATTCATATCAGTTCAATTCAATAATACTTTTTAAATTCACTTAAGGGAAATTACTGTTTATGTTGCAGTAACAGTCAGTATTTATGTCGGTTTAAAAAGTCATTACAGATGGTTATGTCTGTGGGCAGGACGGACCTCGGTAGCGGTCAGATCTAAGAAGCTTCTGATTGAAGACACTACTGTTGATTCTCTTCTGCATGCTCAGTGTTTTCCATCATGTTTTACATTATATGATGCATCCTTCTTTGCACAACCAGCTCCAGAACAGGGCCAGCCTTCTTTTATCGGTTTGTTTAGTTTCTTTAAGTCACTGGCTCTGATGCTGCTCCCCTAACAGATGATTGCAGAAACTGCTCTCTCCACAACAGACTCATAGAAGCAACATTGTGCTGCAAACACTGAAGGACCT
The DNA here is from genome assembly GCA_014839995.1 of Xenentodon cancila. NCBI lineage: Eukaryota > Metazoa > Chordata > Actinopteri > Beloniformes > Belonidae > Xenentodon > Xenentodon cancila. The sequence goes on along the minus strand of CM026204.1, from coordinate 6,909,652 downwards.
AAGCTTCCTCAAGAAATACAGTCTGTTGTGTCTTTTCTAGTAGATAATTCACCCCAGCCTAGTTTTTTTTTTTTTTTTTTTTGTCCAGTTAAACACCAAGACATTTAGACTCCTCCACCACCTCCACGTCTTTCATGTTGGAAATAATATTTGACTTATTCCTCCTCCTAAAATCCACAATCATCCCCTTAGTCTTGTTCACATTCAAGATGAGATTGTTCCCACACCGTGCCACACAACGGTCCACCAGTTCTCTGTACCCAGTGTCCTGTCTACTCAGGTGACTGCAGAGCCTGCTTGTACTGGAGGTCTGCGGTACAGAGTGAAGAGGAATGGTGAGAGTACAGTCCCCTGTGGTGCTCCTCTGTGTTGCTGATCTCCTGGTCTCACAAACTGTGGTCTGCTTGTCAGATAGTAATTGATCCAGGTGATTGTGTAAGCATCTACCTGTGTCTTCTAGTTTTTTTTTTACATAGTAATGCTGACTGAATTGTGTTTAATGCACTGGAGGAATCATAATCCTCACACTGCTGCCTGCTTTGTCCAGTGGTGACTATGACATTGCTTGAACTGAAGACAGCATCACGAGTCACCACATCCTTGCAATAATTATTTGTCATAAGACTAAACTGGAATTGTCTAAAAAACTGAACGTTAATTTTTTAAAAGTTTGAATGTGTCTTAATTATCACGTTGAACAGTCAATGGGGAACTCTAACAATCAGACATACGGCCAGAGTCATAAAGAGCTATAGAAGAACAATAAGAACTGATTGCATGGCGCCCACAGATCCTTGAACTCACCATTATGGTGTCAGTTCAGGAGTGTATGAATAATGTTTTTAATCCTTTTGCAGAAATCTTTTGAGATATCTGGTAAATGACACACAACAAGTTGGGAACTGTGCTTTTACCCCATTAAAGAAAAAACAATTGCCTTTTTTTAACAGTTGGAACCAGGTTCGATGCAGAACAAATCCAATGTGTCACTGAGTGCTCTGTTGTTCAGCGGCAGATGTTTTAAAGCATTTGTGAGAAACATCCAATCAACCTTCTCACTCTGGCTTTTAAACAAGGACTCCCGGCAGGCTCGGAGGTGTCACCTGCACATATCCATCCGCGCCAGTGTAAACACTCAGCTAAGAGTCTATTAAAGCAGGGGGGGTTATACAAACATAATTGACTACGTCTTTGTAAGACGACACGGTAACAGAAAGTTGCCACGTCTTGTAGTCTGACCTGTGAAGTGGGGAAAAGTGAAGAATCGTCGGGGTTGTGTTACAAAGATTTTGAATTGCAGTCAGCAGAGGAGACATCATGGCCACCTATTAACTGTAGTCACAGAGGCTTAACTGCATCTGGATTACAGAAATATTAATGCTGCATTTAAACTGCAGTTCAAGTACAAAAGTGTGAACAAAGAAAGATCAAACCAAAAGTTATTATGAGCATTATAATAATGAGACCCTTAAGCAGATTGCACTGTAAAAATCATGTAATTTCATGAGAAAAAAAAGAAAGAAAATGCTTCCATATAACTGCTCCTTCCTATTCAGGCTCAAGGGCGTCTGCTGGAGCCAATCCCAGATCTCCTTGGGTGACAAGTAGATTTACACCTGGACCGGTGCCCAGTTCATCACAGAAAACAAATCAAGAAAATTAATTTTTTTATTCAAAAAGATGAACTTTCAATCAAACGTACAGGCACAGCTGGTGATTGCAGAACATTAACACAGTTTAATTAACTGATGGATTTGAGAACTTTACTTTCTATTGCAGCAACTGACATTTACAAGTTCTGCGCTTGCCTGATGTGACCGAGATGCTGCTGATGGCTTGCATCAACCATAAATATTACTTTGAGTTTTGCCAGTGCGAGCTGCAAAATAATCAAACAAAATAATAAAAGCAACAGCTTCTTGTTGAAACACAATAATATGTAAAGTGGAAATATTTATGTATTTATCAGACATCCATCCTTTTATACCCTTTGACTTTTGTTGGTCATGCTACCTATGGTTATTTAACACTTCTGTTTCTTTATTGTGAATTTATTTGTTTTGGGTTTTGTGGAGATTACATATTTAACTATGTTCAACCTTAAGGCTGCATATTTAGACCACAGGAAAGCTCAGCTACTCGGCAGTTGAACTGTAAGTGGGATTATATGGTCTATCTGTAACGAAAAAGGTTTAATAGCTGTTGTTATGCGACAGGATAGAAACAGTATATAGCAATAATTACAGTGTAATATGTCGCTTTGACGGCAAATACCGCAGAAGCTGAGGTTTCTCATAACACGAATAGTATGGTGTCTAGTTTTTCAGGCGGACGTGCTCACTGCCTTGGAACATTCGCTTCACTGTGAGTGGATGTGTGTGTGTGTGTGTGTGTGTGTGTGTGTGTGTGTGTGTTCGTGTGTGGGTTATGTGTGTAATCTGCCTCATCTCGTGTTGATGTCGCCTAGCTGCAACCGACTCAGACGCTGAATAGACAGGGTGAAAAATAATAGTTAAAAAAAAAAAAAAAAGGTCCAGTCCAGTAACACCGTAACACGGCGGCACTAGTGCTGACATGTCCAGTCCGAGCTTCCACCGGGTCGAAACTACGAGGCAACCACGGCCGGACGAGTTCAAGCCTCCTCCAGAGTGCCCGGTCTTCGAGCCTAGCTGGGAAGAATTTCGAGATCCGTATGCTTTTATCAATAAGATCCGTCCCATCGCCGAGAAAACGGGAATCTGCAAAGTCCGACCACCTCCGGTGAGTGCGAAGAAAGGCTTTACGGCGTTTGTAAGCGGCGGATGCGGAGTTAGTTCGGCCGTAGCTGGCCCGAGCGCTGGGATTTAAAGGGACTGCTCAACATGGCGGATGCACGGCAGCGTTCATTCTTTGTGCTGCCACCGTTAGCCGTCTCTGCTTTGAGCCGTCGTAACTGCGCTATTTTTGGTCCCATTCAAGCCCAGTGGCCGTCAGACGGATATGTCAGCGTGTTTTGACGCGTATAATAGCCGCAGTTGACCGTCTGTCAACAAAGCGTCGGCGGTTGCGAGCCGCCGTTAGCCAGCAGCTCACTCAGCGACCTGTCATAATGTGGCGAACAGGTTTGACACAAGCGGCAATGCGGAAGCCATTGAGGAGATGGGAATACTTCACAACGCTGTAAATGACATTCGCCGAAGGACTCGTTTTAAATCGCATTTTCCCCCTAAATGTCCAAGAGCCCCGCCGCTGGCGTGAATTACGGGTTATTCGCGGAGCAGCATCCCGGAGCAGTTGGGTCAGGCAGCGGGAGCCCCATCACTTTTTTTTTGGTCACTTCCTAATGAGCACCTGAAGCGAAATGCGTTTATTTCACGAGCCACAGTTAACCATATCATGATATTTCAAATTCATTTGAACTGTCAAATAATCTAGACAATAATGGGATTAAAAAAAAGTACCGTGTGAGTGTAAAAAAAAAAAAACAACAACAACAGAAAACAAAACAAAAACTGTTTTTCATATTTAACAAGTCATGACCTTTGAATGTGAGGCTTAACCCGCCATGTTACACAACCTTACACTTATCATGGTGCAAGCTGTATGAAAATGAGCCAGTGCTCATGTAGAAGCCTGTGTTGAAGGGTGTTGTCCTCCATGTTGGCTTTGTGGTAAGCTGGGATAGTGAATGAGTCTTCCATCTGGCCATTTTGTGTGCCAGTGGGGGATGTTGGCCACCGACTCAAAACAAGAACTTGGGGGGCCCTGCTTGTCTCTTAGCCTCTTTTTATTGTTAGTTCAAGCCTTTGTTTTTGTATTGACATGGTTATTGATTGGTGCTATGAGCTGCAAAACTGAAAAGAAGCTTTGTGCTCTTGCATTATCAGCAGGATTTGCTTTTCTGCCAAAGTAGATCCTAAAATTAGTTTACAAGAAATGATGTTATCTGTATCCCTCCAACCTGTCTGGTGTAATTTCAGATAAATCATCGTGGCTGAAGAATTTGAATCCCTTCCTAATTTGATTAAACTCTTTAAAAATCAGTTGCTATAAGTGGAAAAGAAACATAGACTAATCACACTGATCAGACATTTCAGTATTGGAAAATAAATCATAAAATCTTGCTACATAAAACACTACTCAGTTTACTTGACACGTTGACCTTCATTTTCCATTATGTGTAACGTTGCTGTTTAGGATTGGCAGCCTCCATTTGCCTGCGACGTTGACAAACTTCATTTTGTTCCTCGGATCCAGAGGCTCAATGAACTGGAGGTGAGTTTTGTCAATCAAATTAAGCCCAAGTTTGTTTGTTTTTTTTATTACTGGCTGTTTGTTCATCAAAAACAGTTTTCCTTTTCTTCACTACCGTAGCTGGAAAGGCCTGTGGCTGCATTACAAGCTATAAGGAAACAGTGGAGTGTTATTAATACACTGTAACAGTGTTATGTAACAAAGAAATTCCTCATGTATTGTACAAATAACACGTAGATTCTTTTTTCTTTAAGAAAATTATTTAAAAATGTATAATAAGAAGTATTTTATTTGATTTCTTTTTCCAAAACAATAGATTTCAACCTGATATTTCTGGGCTATACATCGGCTTAGAGCATTTTCATGTTTTATTTCCCTTTGCGACTGTCTGCTGAATGCCTCGAATATTCTCCTCTCAGTTGGTTTACTTAAACGTCCCTCAGTTGTAGCTCACTGCTGTCAGTGCTTCCCTCTTTCTTTCAGGCGCAGACCAGAGTCAAGCTCAACTTCTTGGACCAGATTGCCAAATTTTGGGATTTGCAGGGATGTCCCCTGAAGATTCCTCACGTGGAGAGAAAGATTTTGGATTTATATAAGCTAAATAAGGTTGGTCACTGAATTCAGTGTGCATTATTCATGAACTTTTATTCAAAATAAAATAAAATAAACAAACCATTGAAATACCTCTTTGTTGTTTCAGCTTGTAGCGGACGAGGGTGGATTTGATATTGTCTGTCAGGAGCGGCGATGGACCAAGATTGCACTACAAATGGGCTTTGCCCCCGGCAAAGCCGTCGGCTCACACCTGCGAGGGCATTACGAGAGAATCCTCTATCCCTACAATCTGTTTCAGAGTGGAGCTAACCTGCTGGTAAGTTGACCACATGTGTCCGTATCGTTTCTGTGTGTGCGCCGCTCATCTGCTCCTGGTTTCAAATAATACAGTCTATTGATAGGACTTGAAAAATTATAGATATTTTATGACAAGTCCTTTTAATGACTTATGCATGTTCTGTGATCGATGGCAGTTTTTATTTGAATTATATGCTATTTAATGTAGAAATGTGAAATTTTTGTCTGACTAAATACCGAGTATCCATTTTCTTGCGGTGCCTTGTTGTGTCATTTAATCGCATTTGAACATCATTTTTCATACGAGAGAGCTCATCCAAGATCAATGAATTGGTTCTGAGTGGCCTCTTGGACAGGTCATTTTAAATTGTTAATTACCAAAGCTCTCTCTTGCCTTAGGCACCAGATCTGGCTTCCAAACTGATGCGTTTGGAGGCTGATCCTGAACTTGAAAAGGTACGTTTGTGTGATTAAGACGCCCTTCTCCCTCACGATTAACAAAAACGCATGTTTATCTGTGGCTACATATTATGCTGTACGTTCAGCTTAATGGAGATATATTTGGACTGGGACTTTGACCCATCTTAGAACCGTTTTGTTTTCTATTGTTTCCATTGGTTCAAGTAATCCTAATCTTCATGTTATTATCTACAGTCAGGATGTGTACTGAAAGAAATGCTGAACTGAAGTTTTTTTGTCTTTGTTAGAGGAATCAATTAGATGAGAGGTGGATTTTTTTATTTCTTTTGAAAGTAATGAGTAGAAACACCTGGCTAGAATTTTTAACAGTTATGGAGCATAGTCTAAACTGTTAAAACGGCGGTCTAGTGTCAAAATGAACAGTTTATAGAATAAAGTCTGATTTGTGTTGCTCTCAAACTGCTCCTGCCTTTTTGAGTTTTTAATTAATGTGACTTCTTGCTTGGTTGAGCATATCTTGCCACTTTGATCTTGTTAAATGTAGTTATTTTAGCAAAAGATTCATTCAGAGGTGACTCATTATCTGTGCGCCACTACCTCAGCTGCAGTCTGTCCCTCTAATTGATCTGGTATATTTTTTTGCTGCTTGTTTGAGGTGACAGTCTGTAACTAACCACATCCTCCCCATGACTTTATGTCTTATGGCTGAAATGCCAGCTACTCTTTGTGAAAGTATTTTACTGTATTTCAGCTGTCTTTGGTAGCTGCTGTTGATGCTTGGGATATTGTGTAGAAAAATAAATAAATAAAAGCTATACGCCTTTTAAAACATATGCCATAATACTTTTCCTCCTTCTGTTTAAAGCACTTTATTTTTTATCTGTTGAACTTGAATTAAATGTTCTGTTTCTTTGATCATCTTGATCGCTGACAGTGTTTGCAGGTATTTTCAGTTAGGTACACATCTGCTTTATGATCACAAGAAAGTTGTGGTTTTAACCAGCCCACTGTTTCCCTCAGTGTGTTCAGAAGCCCGTCCAACCAGAGGAGATTGAAGGCAACAAGGAGCAGAAGCTGCAGGACCAGGCTCAGAGGCAGCCTGTGCAGACACCAGAAACTTGCCCAAGTGCCCGCAGAGCCAAGCGCATGAAGTGTGAGGTGAGAGCTGCAGATGCCTGACCACACAGAGTTCACTATTCAGCTCACATTTCCACACCTGCATCACAATTTTCACTATATTATTTTTCTGTCAGATGCCAACAGTTTTTTTTTTTTTCATTATTTCAGCAGGCTACCTGTGTGAAGACTGAACCAGGTGAGGCGGGTGACAACAGACCGAATCTGAGGCGCAGGATGGGTTCTTTTGTAGCCAAGCCAGAGCCAGGTCAGACTTGTCATCAGAAAGTTAAAGAAAAGTTACTCTAATCACATTTATGAATGACATGTCGCTAATGACATTTAACTATTCCTATTCACATCCGGCAGCGGGATTTAAATGTTCATGAATGGTTACAGCTCATTACAATACTTTTTTTTTTTTTGTTCAGCTGTCTGCATATATGTTGTGGGTTAGTACCAAAACTGGCAAAAGAACCATTTTTTTTTTTATATGAAATTTGATGTTGCCGCAATGTCAATTTTCTTGTGAATTTGTGAGTCTGAGGGTGAATGAGTCATTCACCATATACTTTTCTCAGCAACCTGTAAGTCATTGTTGATACTCATAATAATGTTTCCTGCTGTTTTGCAGAAAAAGACATCCCTATTCCAGTGAAACAGGAACCTGTTGAAAGTAAGGAACCAATAATTGAAGCTGAAAAATCAAAGTCACGGTACAAGAAGATGATTCCTTCTCTTCCTCCTCCAAATCCAGTAAGTGTAAGCACTATGTGTCATCTTGGCTAAAGTTGGTTGTAGGAAATATAACACTTTTTGTTTAAACAAGTGTGCCATCTGAAATCCAAACTGAGCTGAAGCCTTTTATCAAAGCTCTGGAGCAGAAACTGCTTCTTGTCAAGCAGAGATTTAGACTTTATTGTGCCTCCCAAAAAATATGGGCATCCTAAGCAAAACTAAATTAAATTTCAGGTGGTATGATGCAAAATAAATATATAGATAAATAAAACGTAAAAAATGCAGCTTAGAGGGGAAAAAGTGCCACAGAAATGCCAAACAAGTGCCAAACACAAAGTTTCCAAGAGATGATATTTCTCAGAATATATTTCACATTCTTTTCTTGTTTGTAATACATTCGTTGACTCCAGAACAACTGTTCTTACTGGATTTTTTTTCTTCCATCCATCCAGGTGGATTTGGTTGTGTGTCTGGTGTGTGGCAGTGGGGGAGATGAAGACCGTTTACTGCTTTGTGACGGCTGTGACGACAGCTACCACACCTTCTGTCTGATCCCTCCTCTGCATGACGTCCCCAAAGGAGACTGGAGGTGCCCCAAATGTCTGGCTCAGGTGATGATAAACAACAATCTCATGGTGTGTGCCCAACCAGTTTACTAATGTTCTTTGCAAACAATGTGACCTGATCCACACCAAGATTATCATAATCGGATAATACTCAATAGGCACAGGTATATTCAGCTCATGTAACGTGATCAGTTTTTAGTAGGTATAAACAAGACAAAGCTTGAAAATAGGGGACAATTCTCTAAAACCTTTACTTTTTATAACCTAAGCCCTCTGCTTGTGGTGAGCAGACCCACATGTTTTATCAGACCTTAAGGGTCGGTCTGACCAACAACTATAACCTAGTGACTCTCGCTCCAAATACGGTGGATGGTCCACATCACAACTCTTAACAACACTGATAGTAGTAAACACTTTCACTGGCTTCACTTTCAGAGTGATTTCATTCATTACAAAAAACAACAAAAAACAGACAGCCAATCAAAATACTTGAAAATGCCTACCTGAAAAATTACACTTAAAAAAGGGATCAGATTTTGCACTAGATTTTCTCCCTGATGGACATTAGTGTAAAATTCTGTCTGTATTTATTATTTTCTGGTTTTACCTTACATTGCTCTTTACAATGAAGAGACATACAGTATCCTATTTTATAGCATTTAATCTTTTTTTTAAAAATCTGTTACAGTAACAAGTAATATACAGAACAGAATTATGTAGTCATAAAACAATATTTTTCGTAGTTAGTTACAGTGAAGAAAACCATTTTTATCATAGTGACAGCCAAGTTAAAAACATTACCATTCTTTTTACATAAACAGGTGACTAATAAAAAAGTGCAGGTTTAGAGGACTAAACAAAATACAGTTAAAGATAAAAACAAACATTTACAGGAACCGAAGCTAAATTAGTTGATGTCCTGAAATAGATTCACACAAATGAAGGGAGGGACTTGTGCAGAGGCATTTTCATTGGATTTTGCATTTTTGCCACCGAAAGACAAATTCGCATAGCTGTTTTAATCTCGTTCTGGAGGCCCAACACCTGCTCTGCTGCCACTCTGAACATTAAAACTGCCTACTAACCTCAGCCAGTGATTTGAATTTTTAGGGAACATTTCCCCTCAGGACATGAGCAGAAGTTTCTAATAATTTCCTTGTGAGTCAGCACACAGCTTCAGTTATAACAGCTACAAACCACTGATAAGGCCTGAAATCTGGGTGTAGTCAGGGACACAATAAGACAGTTATAAAGTTGGCCTTCTATCGCCTGAAAAACACCTACAGGATTAAAGGACCGTCTCAGCAGGATCTTGAAAAACTCATCTATGGATTTATCTTCAGCTGACTTGATTACTGCAACAGTGTCTTCACAGGTCTGCCTTAAAAGTCAATCAGACATCTACAGCTGATTCAGAAAGCTGCTGCCCAAGTTCTCACTAGAACTAAGAAAGTGGACTACATCACTCCAGTTCTGAGGTCCTTACACTGGCTCCCTATATCTCAGAGAATAAGCTTTAAAATACTTCACTGTATGGTTTAGAAGGGGCAGCATGTGGCTTAGTGGTACAGCACTGTTGCCTCGCAGCAAGAAGGTTCCTGTTTTGACTCCCAGTTTGCATCCTGTCTTCGTGCTTGAATGGGTTCCTTCTGGGTACTCTGGCTCCCTCCCACAGTCCAAAAATACTGTGGGTATTCTAAATTGCCCATGAGTGTGCATGTGTGTGGTTGTTTGACTCCCTGTGATAGCCTGGCAACCTGTCCAGGTTGGACCCTTGCCTCTCACCTGTAATGAGCCTATCCCAGCTTTGTGTCCCCAGAATCAGAACGAAACGCGGAAAAGCGGATTTCAGATTTTTATGCTCCACAGATCTGGAACAAACCTCCAGAAAACTGCAGGAACGCTGAAACCCTCAGTTCCTTTAAATCAAGGTTAAAAACTAAATTTTTAACACCTCCTTTTCATTGAATTATTTAAACCAATCTGAATTTAACTTTAAAACAATGTTAATTTCAGGACTAGACTGTAACTCCAGCTTAAGCCTTTTAAAAATTCTAGTCAAGAACAATTTTCTTAACCCCATTGGCAGAGGTGTTTTGCTTTAAATGAGACAATTTCGACTAGATTTAGGAATATTAGGCTCTTTTCTAGAGGGGCTGTTTTGTATATTGTTGAGGGCAATGATGCTTACTACACGCTACACTACACACTACACTACACACTACACACTACACACTACACTACACACTACACTACACTACACACTACACTACACACTACACACTACACTACACACGCTACACTACACACTACACTACACACTACACGCTACACTACACGCTACACTACACACTACACGCTACACTACACACTACACGCTACACTACACACTACACTACACACTACACACTACACACTACACACTACACACTACACTACACACTACACTACACTACACACTACACTACACACTACACTACACACTACACGCTACACTACACACTACACGCTACACTACACGCTACACTACACACTACACTACACACTATACTACACACGCTACACTACACACTACACTACATACTACACTACACACTACACACTACACTACACACTACACTACACACTACACGCTACACTACACGCTACACTACACACTACACTACACACTACACTACACACGCTACACTACACTACACTACACACTACACTACACACTACACACTACACTACACACTACACACTACACTACACACTACACTACACACTACACGCTACACTACACGCTACACTACACACTACACTACACACTATACTACACACGCTACACTACATACTACACTACACACTATACTACACACGCTACACTACACACTACACTACACACTATACTACACACGCTACACTACACTACACTACACACTACACTACACACTACACACTACACTACACACTACACACTACACTACATACTACACTACACACTACACACTACACTACATACTACACTACACACTACACTACACACTATACTACACACGCTACACTACACACTACACTACACACTATACTACACACGCTACACTACACACTACACTACATACTACACTACACACTACACACTACACTACACACTATACTACACACGCTACACTACACACTACACTACGCTACACACTACACACTACACTACACACTACACTACACACGCTACACTACACACGCTACACTACACACTACACTACACACTACACTACACACTACACTACACACGCTACACTACACACGCTACACTACACACTACACACTACACACTACACTACACACTACACTACACACTACACTACACTACATACTACACTACACACTACACACTACACTACACACTATACTACACACGCTACACTACACACTACACTACGCTACACACTACACACTACACTACACACTACACTACACACTACACTACACACTACACTACACACTACACTACACACTACACTACACGCTACACTATACTACACACACTACACTACACACTACACGCTACACTACACACTACACACTACACTACACACGCTACACTACACACGCTACACTACACACTACACACTACACACTACACTACACTACACACTACACTACACACTACACTACATACTACACTACACACTACACACTACACTACACACTATACTACACACGCTACACTACACACTACACTACGCTACACACTACACACTACACTACACACTACACTACACACTACACACTACACTACACACTACACGCTACACTATACTACACACACTACACTACACACACTACACTACACACTACACGCTACACTACACACTACACGCTACACTATACTACACACGCTACACTACACACTACACACTACACTACACACGCTACACTACACACGCTACACTACACACTACACACTACACTACACTACACACTACACTACACACTACACTACACACTACACTACACACTACACACTACACTACACTACACACTACACTACACACTACACTACACACTACACTACACACTACACTACACACGCTACACTACACACGCTACACTACACATGCTACACTACACACTACACACTACACTACACACTACACTACACACTACACTACACACGCTACACTACACATGCTACACTACACATGCTACACTACACACTACACTACACTACACACGCTACACTACACACGCTACACTACACTACACACACTACACTACACACACTACACTACACACGCTACACTACACATGCTACACTACACACTACACTACACTACACACTACACTACACACACTACACTACACACACTACACTACACATGCTACACTACACATGCTACACTACACTACACACTACACTACACTACACTACACACTACACTACACACACTACACTACACACACTACACTACACACACTACACTACACACACTACACTACACATGCTACACTACACATGCTACACTACACATGCTACACTACACACTACACACTACACTACACTACACTACACACTACAGTACAATACACACTACACTACACTACCCTACACACTACAGTACAATACACACTACACTGCACACAATGTACACTACAACATGTGATTATTGACAGTGTTGCTGTAAATTACATAAACATTACATTACAGGACATCACCTCCTCTTTGTAATCTGCCAAAATGACAGACTGCTTTCAGATTCCTTTTCTTCCCTGAAAATAAATAAATAAATAGAAATCCATGATGTAAAAATATTAATTTAACGCAGTCTTAGATACACTGCCAAAGTCGGCCTAAAGCCGTCTTTGGCCCTGGGTCTTTGACATTTGTTCTTTACTGATGTCCTTTTTGACGGTTGCCAGGATATCATCAAACTGATACTGACTCATGCAAACATTTGAATGTGACCACAGCTTTGTTTATTTTTATAAATCCATACACCAGTGGTTTCCTTTTTATTTCTTTGCATACAGGAGTAGCAGCGAGTTATCAGGGTCCATTTTGGATTCTGGATACAGCTTGAGGGTGCAGCATGTCCTTTGTGATACAGAACATTATCACTCATCAGTGTGGACTCACATCATTATTGTTATCATCATACTTGTTGCTGTCGATATGGTCCTTTCTGTTTCGGGCACTTTAATAGATTAAAGCGGCCTAATGACATGTCACAAAGCAATAAAACCCAGATGGTTTGAATTTTCTTGCCTTTTTTTCCCATAAATTCAAAAGTGTGTTCCAAGAATGAGAGCTACCAAAATCACACCACAGTGCTCTTTAGTGACCCCCTCAGCCACGAAATATAGTGAATAATAAAAGTTGTTTGTTTCAAGTTAAGTTATATACCAAGGGTAGAAAAAGGGACTGCGCTTTATTTGTGTTTGTAGCATGTGAAAAAGGCTTTAAAGTACTGTTTATTGTTTGGTATTTGGTTAATGAGCGTTTAAATAGCCTGTTTTCTCTTTCTCTAAGCTAAAATAGTGCACTCAAAGTGAGTCATAAAAATATAAGTTAATATTTACAAACGTATTTTTAGCTTTGGAACTTTGGATTTATGATTGTAAGTAAATAATGTAAAATAAATAAATAAATGTGAAAGTTATTTCACTACCAAAAAAAAAGTGTGCGTAATTGTAAGATTAAAACACTGAAACTGAACATTTTTATTATCCTTCTGAAGCTGGTGCATAACCTGTTTTTCACATAAAAATGAAGCCAGTTTCCAATCTTCCTCACAGGAATGCAGCAGACCTCACGAGGCCTTCGGGTTTGAACAAGCATCCAGAGACTACTCCCTGCGTGCATTTGGGCAAATGGCAGATGCATTTAAATCAGATTACTTCAACATGCCAGTTCATGTGAGTAAGACGAAGCCCTAATATACACTGTGGTCCATAAAGTTAACAATTTTTACCTATTTTTGTAAAATAATTGTCAATGACATCAGGAATAAAAAAAAGGAGGACTGTTTCTGGAAACAAAATGATTCTAACTTTATGGGCACCAGTGCAGATCTCTTTGTCTCTGTTGTTCTCATCATTCGAATTAAAATTTGAATTTCTCTCATTTCTGTGTCACAGATGGTACCCACAGAGTTGGTGGAAAAGGAGTTCTGGCGTTTGGTTGGAGCCATTGAAGAGGATGTTACAGTGGAATATGGAGCAGATATTGCTTCGAAGGAGTTTGGGAGTGGATTTCCCATTCCAAATGGGAAATTTAAGGTTTCCCCATCAGATGAGGTGTTCTATTGAAATTCAACTTTCAAAGCATTATCTATTTCTGTTTTTCTCCTATTTAATTGTCCTGGATGTGTGTTCCTCTTGCAGAAATACCTCAAATGTGGCTGGAACCTCAACAACCTGGCGATGATGAACCCATCGGTATTGACTCACGTCACAGCTGACATCTGTGGCATGACACTGCCATGGCTTTATGTTGGCATGTGCTTCTCCTCATTCTGCTGGCATATTGAGGATCACTGGAGCTACTCCATCAACTACCTTCACTGGTACTATTTGATAAATAATTGCTACTTGGCTGTTGTATTTGAGATTTACATTGTAACACTTTTCAGTATCAGAACATAAGAATATTGTGTTTTATTTACTGCAAGGGGGGAACCCAAAACCTGGTATGGAGCTCCTGGTTTTGCTGCAGAGCAGCTGGAGGAGGTGATGAAGAAACTAGCCCCGGAGCTGTTTGAATCCCAGCCTGATCTGCTACACCAGCTGGTCACCATCATGAACCCCAATACCCTGATGGCACATGGAGTCCCAGTATGTACCGATGACGCTGTGTTCACCATTCCTTCTCTTTTATCCTCAGCAACACAAAGATAACAGAGAAGAAACGGCTATAGAATGGTAACAGAGGCAATACGCATGAATCTTATGTGTGTTTCAGATTTACAGAACAAACCAGTGTGCTGGTGAGTTTGTCATCACGTTTCCCAGAGCCTACCACAGTGGCTTCAATCAGGGCTTCAACTTTGCTGAGGCGGTCAACTTCTGCACGGTGGACTGGGTATGTGTCATTTTGAATGTGCTGTCCTACATGGCGCTCCTTGTTGCCTTTTTCAAAGGTTCCCATTGTAACCATTTGTTTATCCAAAATATATAAATCTGTTCAATGTACTACAACACAGAAGTAATACATGTGTAAAACATTTACATTTGAGAAGTTAGGAAGTGTGACATTTTTGTTACATTTTTGCCTAAGGAGATATAAACAGCTCTTATCCAGTCACTGAAAGCTTTGTTGATTACTTTCCCTCTGTTCCTGCCCCATCAGAAAAGCCAAAGTATTATTTTTTGTTGTCCCTTAAATCCTATTTGTTTCGTCTCTGTAAAACCAGATGCCTCTTGGCAGGCAGTGTGTGGACCACTACCGTATGCTCCACCGGTATAATGTGTTCTCCCACGATGAGATGGTGTGCAACATGGCCACCAAAGCAGACACGCTCAACATGGTTCTGGCCTCAGCCGTCCACAAGGACATGGTCCTCATGATCAAAGAGGAGCAAGAGCTGAGAGAGAAAGTGAAGAAAATGGTACAACACTCAGCCTTTTAACTTTTGAGTACCTGCATACAGTCGATTTCGTCGTTTTCATGCTAAAATTACATTTCATAGTTCTGAGCCTCTTCAAATCATTTGTGCTGCACATGGACTGAAATAAGACATTTTAAAAACAGCTCCCTGTCTGCAGATGTTTAAATATACACGAATTAACATTTATTCCTTTTTATTGTTTTGTCACACTTTCAGGGGGTAGTGCATTGCAAGGAGGCAAAATACGATCACCTGCAGGATGACGAGCGGCAGTGTGCCAAGTGCAGGACCACATGCTACCTTTCCGCCATCACCTGTCCTTGTAGCCCAGGGGTTCTGGTCTGTCTGTACCACATCACCCACCTCTGCTCCTGCCCCGTCACCAACTACACGTTGAAGTAAGTACTGCTGGAGCAGAATCAGGAGTAGTTCGTCCTGAGATTGTCAGAACGAGCCAGCTGCACATTTGTGTAAAGATAAATTTTAAAAAAAAAGTTGATTCTCCAGAACTAATTTTGAACATCTGGTTGTGAGCCCCATTAATTCAGTGTTGTGTTTTCTGCTGCAGTTACAGATACACACTGGATGACCTGTTTCCCATGATGAATGCTGTGAAGCAGCGAGCTGAGCTGTATGATGAATGGGCCTCCCGTGTGACAGAGACTTTAGAGGCTAAACTGGAAAAGAAAAAAGGTGCGCAGTGTTAAAACAAAGTCTTAAAGGACCATACCAATGGTTTTACATGGTACAGTTATGTGGTACTCTAAATTTGCTCCATTAATCCCTCAAAATATGAAGTCATCAAATGTTTATTTCACGATAAAAATCCCAAATATGATCATTTCTCACTTTAAACTATCTCAGTACCAAAAAACTTTCTCTTTTTTAGTTTGTTCACTTAGTGGTCTTTCCATACCACCTATCCCCTGAACCTCTCTTTTAACATAATGTATTTGTTTTTTCGTGAAGAATTCACATGAAATTTTGTACATGTTTGTTCTGTAAGTTTTAAGCAGATAGAGTATATTTAGTAAAACCTTAGAACATCAAAAGAGATGAATAACAAGCAGACAAAGTCATCCATCAGCTGCTCAGCAAAGTGTTTGGTTATTTAAACTGGGACTTTATGCAGTGTGTCAGACTGTGACGAGGGTGGTGTGTTTTTGTTCTCCCAAGCCCTGCCAGTCTTTCGTTCCCTTCTCGCTGAGTCAGAGACCAAATTGTTCCCTGACAACGACCTGCTGCGGCGGCTGCGTCTGGTCACACAGGATGCAGAAAAGTGCGCTTCGGTGGCACAGCAGCTACTAAATGGCAAGAAACAGACAAGGTAATGATTATACGCTTTATGAGACAGCTCTAAGAATAGATGTTTTCACATTTTCATACATAATTTCCCACATCAGAGGAAAGCATTAATGGGGTGAATGTCTTCGCGGCCTAGATATCGGTGCGGTAGTGGGAAGTCACGGAGCCAGCTGACTGTGGAGGAGCTCAGCTCATTCGTCAGGCAGCTGTATAACCTCCCTTGCAGCCTCACTCAGGCTCCAATGCTGAAGGTAAGCTGTGAAAGAGTTACATTTCTTGTTAAAGCAGTAAAACTCCATCTTAACTTAAATATCAGATTTTATTCTGCTACAGCTTTTGGCAGAAATAGCCTAATTTGAGTGGTGGCTGACCAGTATTCAAAACCACAGAAGTCAGTACAAGTTATAATGGGCGTCAAATCACAAAAGCCTCAAGTTTGACGTGTTTTTGCTTGAATATTTTTTTCAGGAACTTCTGAATCGCATTGAAGACTTTCAGCAGCACAGTGAAAAGGTTCTAGCAGATGAACATCCCAGCGTTGCAGAGATCCAGAGCCTGTTAGATGTCAGTTTCGACTTTGACGTGGACCTGCCAGAGCTGCCACGACTGAGAGTGAGACTGGAGCAAGCGCGGTGGCTGGAGGGAGTCCAGCAGGCCAGCGCTCAGCCTGCCACTCTCACTCTGGAGACCATGAGGAGGCTCATCGATCAGGGAGTCGGCTTAGCGCCTCACCCGTCGGTGGAGAAAGCCATGGCTCGCCTTCAGGAGCAGCTCACTGTGTCCGAGCACTGGGAAGACAAGGCGAGCAGTCTTCTGAAGGCCAGGTGAGGATATTCATGATAATGTTTGCATCTAAGCCAGAGAGAGGAATAACATCCAAAATACAAACAAGATCACCCTATGAACATGACAAGCTCTGACTTTAACCCAAAAACAAGTATTTGTTTAAAAGGTATCCTGTTTCTTAGCTTCAAGTCTGTTCAGCTGTTTGCACTGATTGTGACTGAAAAATGTAATATTACATCAGTGCTCCTGATTTTGCTTAATTTTAATTACAGCTAGTGCAAAAGGCTGCTGCTAGAATATTCAACATGACCAACAAAAAGTGAGCATCTTATTTAGTTTTGCCCTCATTCCATCGGTACTCAGTACTATTCAATATTTATTGTCATAAGTGCTTTTTAAAAACTTTTAACGGCATGTCTGTCGGGAAAGTTTTTTCCTTCTTTCCTTTATCAGATAAACTGATTTCAAGTCAGGACTAAAATTTCTATACCATTCAAATGTATTCCCATTTTTCATCATACAGAGGTGCATTTTCAGAGTTTCCAATCTTTTTTTTTGGTTCTTTTTTAAATATGATTTGTGTTTGTTAGTCATTAGATATTTGGACAGCTCTGGATCGCGATAGGTCTTTGTAGACACAGAGCATGTAGCTGATGCAAGTACAAAAGTTTGTGTTTATCATGTGTGTCTTTTTACTGCCCATCAGACCCCCACACTCCATAGAGACTCTTAGTGCAGCTGCTGAAAAGGCATCTGGAATCCCTGCTTACCTCCCTAATTGTCTTCTCCTGAAAGACACCATCAGAAAGGCTCAAGAGTGGCTTCAGGAAGCTGAGGAGCTTCAGGTGAGGACAAGCATGCTACTTGCTGACCAGATGGAATTACGCTGGGTAAAATTATTTGCCAAAGTTTGAGAGGGGTTCTTAAGAGTGACATAATCTGCTTGTTTCAGGCCAGCAACTGTGACCTGATGGTGAACAGCCTGTCTGACATGGTGTTACGAGGACAAGCCATTCAAGTCCACCTGGAGCCTTTAGACAGACTGGAGTCTTTAATGGTAGATGTGCAGGAATGGAAAGAATCTGCAGCATCAACTTTCCTTCAGAAGGATTCGACACTTACCTTACTAGAGGTAAAACCACACATATATATAAAATCAGCTCAATTAACACTTTGTTCACTGGATCCAGCATGCAGCTTCTTCCACATGTTATCGCCTGCAAGAAGTGTGTCATTTGTTTTTTCAACAGCAGTATTGCATCTTACAGTTTCTTTGTTCTGAAATCTAATAATTATCTTGTTCATCACAGGTCCTTTGTCCAAGATTTGAAGTTAGAAATGCAGTTCCTCCAAAAAGGAAGGCCAAGAAAGGGAAAGAATCACCTAAAAGCAACAAAAAGAAAGCTACACGGCTCACCAATCTCAGTGATGTAGAAAAGGCACTTTCAGAGAACAAGGATTCTACCTCTGCAGTGAGTATAACAGCTGGAAGACACTGATGGGAAATGCGTGACAACATTTACAGCAAAAATCAAAGAAAACGTGAATGACGTTCCTAACTGGTGCTTCTCATTGGATATACACAAATGTCTGCTAAATGACTAAATGTAATTGTAAAAGGTTTGCCAATTAGATGCCATCAGGTGCAATGATCCTCTCAACAGAGAACACAGTCACTCTCCTTATGAGCATGTTAAGTAGTCTCTGTGGTGGCAACCGTCTCAGGCATGCATGCACATTATGCACGTTAGTCCTGGCAGAGCTGCTCAGAGCAAGGTTTTCCTCCTTTCAATAATCCACCTTTTCTGACTTTGCTTGAGATTTAGATTCTGTTGCTTTGTTGCGATATCCAGTGTTTTATTTGAATTTCAAAGAACCCCCACTGACTCAAAGACTGTGGTCGAGGGTAAAATTGCAAATGAGGGTATTTTGACAGTGAGAACAAGTAGTTGTGATGGAGAAAGTAGACAAGCAGAAATATTCACCTGTAAGAAAATAAACCTAGAACATGAAGCAAAAAAAGGCTTCATCAGTGAACTTTCTCCTGAGCGTCTTAAAAGTCTATAATAGATCGATTTACAAACTTTCACTATGATAAAGTGTATTAATTGTCAATATTTTGTTCACCAGGTGGCAACTCTTGAGGAGCTGTGTGTGAGGGAGATGGACGGTTTCAATAATCTCAGGGCCGCAAATGAGTCAAAGCTCCTTCCCACAGCAGACTGCATGGACCTGAGGGTGTGTTTCTGCCAGAAGGCACCCATGGGTGCAATGCTGCAGTGTGAACTCTGCAGGGATGCTTTCCACAGCGTGTGCGTTAGAGACCCGTCAAACACCTGTGAAACACAGCCGTGGCTCTGCCCACACTGCCACCGATCAGAAAAGCCCCCCCTCAACGAAGTTCTCGCTCTACTAGAGTCACTGCAGCGCATAGGGGTGCGCTTGCCAGAGGGTGATGCACTGAACTATCTGGTAGAGAGGACACTTAACTGGCAGCAGCGAGCGCAGCAGATTTTGCAGGAGTGTAACCTAGCAGAACTAGAAGAGAGACCAGGAACCCCGCCCACACTAACTCAGTGCATGTCGGTCTGCGACAGCGCCCCCAAAAGCACTCAGGTCACTCTTTGTTTCTTTATCATATGGTTCCTACTGGGAGATTGCTTGCAAATGTTAATTTTTGGCGTTTATGTTGTGATACAGGCTCCTTGTTTGACTCCAGAGTGGAACAGGACAAGTCATGCTCAGACTGTCTTCTACACTGAGCAGAGGTGCATCCCACTGCAGGGTCAGTGCTTCATCTGAGTTTACACGAACAAATCAAGTCTATTTTCTTTACTTTAATCAACGCAGGGATCGTATATAAGACATTTGCACATTCTGTGTGTTTGATAGGCTTGAGTCACGAGCTAGAGGAGCTGATGGTGGAGGGGCTTCTCCTGCAAGTGTATCTCCCACAAGTCCAGACCCTGTACCAGGTTTTACTGGACAGAGCCAACAGCCAGCACACAAACAGATGCATGTCTCCGCTGCAGGAAGAGCCCACAGACTGTGACAAACACATGCAGTTTATTTCTCAGGGAACAAATATTCCACTGAACCAGGTAAGGAGTCTTGTTAAAATGATGGAACCAATTTCCTCGTAGTTGCCTCGGTCTCAGTTTTATTGTAATGATTTTTATTTTCAGGATGGTCCCAACAGCACACGGGAAACCATACCTGGCTCAGAAAGAAAAGCAAAGAGGCATCTGGAGAGGGAAGGTTTGGATGGAGAGCGCAGGGGGAAGGACAGAAAGAACTCTCACAAAAGACAGAAGATGAATAAAAAGAAACTACAGCGCAGGCCGGCTTCGACCTCGTCCTCCCCACGTTCTGATTTCTCCCAGTCTGAAGACTCCGATGAAGAACTGGCTGTGTGTCCAGCAGAGAGTTGTCAGCTTCCAGAGGGAGAGGAGGTGAGAAAAAAAGTCTGTAAGGTGACAAAAAAAACCCCAAAGTACTTTTAGTTCAGGGGAAAGCTTAGAAAACTACTGTGTAAAAATGGAATGCATTTGCTTTTCTTTTGAGCTCCATAATGCCCTTTTCGAAATGTTCGTCCAAGGCAAGACTGCTGCATGTTGGTCCCACTCTTCTGCTTGTGAGTTATAGAGTGCGTATTGCAGGTTAAGTTCACGAACAAGCAGCAGAGCTGGTCACTGGCCACACTGTCCGGAGTGTGTTGTCCATGACAAGATTAGACTATAAATCTAGTGAGGTTTGGTATAATATCAAAATATTTATAGTCAGTTTTCTCACACCATGTCATGTTCTTTAACAATTCAGATTAACCAAATAAGGATGTTTTGGTTGTGTAAAACATAATGCGGGTGGATGAAGCATCAGAAATGATCACGTTTGTTAATTTAGGCCTAATTAAGTGTCAGTATTTTACTCACAAAAGACTAAAGTAATACTGTACTTTTAGAAAAGGTGACATTTTGCTGCACTCGAGGACACACTGTTATTTTTTATTTTTTTTAACTACCCACGAGATGAAAGGCTGCAACACACGTAAAACATTGAAAAGTTCTTTATGGCTTTCTCATGAAAGCATGTAATTTTGTCATAAAAATTTCTATCAAGCTAGAAAGTGCGCTGGATTGTGTTCAACAGAACAACATTAATTACAGAGCAGAAGCTTCTGCTGCAAAACAAATGTGTTAAAACACAGTTTTCTGTCATTCACTTGGTGTAGATAGTGTGAAACACTGCTTTGTGGTGCAGCTAATAATCATCGGTAAAACCATGGATTAATTTATTTACGTGAGCTGTTCAATGTCAACGTCATTTTGGCTCAGAGACCAAAACGACCCATGTATGTAACTGCTGCAGTTTAGTCCTATTTCATGTTGAAAATAATATATATGTAGTACACAAATGACGCGCTCAAGAGCATCATTGAATTCATTCATGCCTTCATAGAGACACATTCTCGTGCACAGCTGCTTCCTCTGACAAAAGGTGTGAAAACCCACTGCACAATACTTACCAACAGCACCAAACAGCACACCGATCAAAAACAGAGGGACTTGATCAAAACTTCCATAGCCGTGAATAAGCGGTTTGTTTTCAGCTTGTGTTGAAGGATAGTTTGCCATCGTAGGTTTCTCACCATGTCATTTGTGTGTGTGTGCAGGTGGACTGGGTCCAGTGTGACGGCAGCTGCAATCAGTGGTTCCACCAAGTGTGTGTTGGTGTCACGGCAGAGATGGCCGAGAAGGAAGACTACATTTGTGTCACATGCACACTGAACGATGGACACATTAGAAAATGAAGGGAGAGTGGAGATTTTTCCGAAGTCTGCGTGTCCTCAGTCCATTACCGGCGCCTCGAGTCTGGATGTGTCACTGATCCCATCTCCCTCCTCACCCCCAGTCCTGTCTGTCCAACCCTTTTGTAACAACGGTGCTATCTCCTCTTTGAATTGTTGTCCAGAACTATAATGTTTAGTTATTTTTTTGTATTTTTACATATATATTATATATTTCTTTCTTCCTATGAATTGTTTGTGGTTGTCTAAATGGGAAAAAAAAACACACAGGACATGAAGTGTGCTGCATGGGATTCCATTTCAGAGCAAAGGAGTCTTAAAAAACGATCCCCCAAGTAAAGACAGTTAAAGATTAAATGTGTCTTCTTTGGAAGGTCCTTGCATGTTAAAGCAGAACTACGGGGGCAGAAGTTGAGGTATTCACCCCCTTAAAAACCCCCCCAAAGGTAACTTTTACACTTTTTTTTTTTTTTTTAAATCCCGTGTGTAGTACATGCATCTTAATATAATTATCTCTCTCTTTTTTTTTTGTAGAATAGGTTTATTTATCTGAGCAATAATTTTTGTCTGAATTGACTTAAATGGCTTGATCTTCACTGAGTTGTGTTTTAGCCATGGTGATGTGATGTACAGAAAGCTAGACAGATGGATGGGTTATAGCTGTGGGGGCACACCGAAGCAGGCTGAAGGTCAAACGTGCTGCTGACGGGCCTCTCCACAGAAAGTAACCCGGCATGCGATACGGAGCGGCGGACTCGGGGAAGGTGAACATGTTACAAGTTTATATTGTGGAATAAAGCCCTTTTGTTCTATGGAGAAGCCTGGTCCTTTCTCTTAGTAGAAAGAAACTACAACATCTCTGATAAACAGGATTTAAAACCACTCTAATAAATTATCTTCATGCAGAATCTTTTTATGCATGCCTTTATGTAAGGGTCCTTTTATCTGTATTGTTTTGGTTTGTAAGCGCTGTCTGTTGTCCTGGCAAATACGGACACCTTTATCCAGGAGGGGAACATTTACCTACATAATGTACACATGCAGTAAAAATGTACAGTTGTTCATTTAATTTTTTGCCAGCTTTCTATAAATGTATCATTATAAATGTAATTATATTTGGTCTTATGGTTATTTTAGTTGTCAATTTCCTATGTCAATCATTTTAAGGGACGTAAAGGTTCCATGCAAATAAAGAAAACATTTGAACCACTTAAAACCACAGGCCCTCTATGTGCACACCGTGAACTGAAAACTGTCTTAGAGTACATGTTTGTGATCAAACTTTGCAAAAAAATGTGTTAGAGACGCCACCTAACATACTCTTACATGTGTTTGTATTTGTTAAATACAGTACATGTTCAGATCTCTAAACACAATTGTTTAAGTTCAGTTTTACAGCACAAATGCACAACAAATGTCACATACAGAAAGTAAACAATGTGGTCCATTCAAATTCAGTCCAGTTATCTGTCCATCCATCATCTATACTCGCTTTTTCCAGGGTCACGGGCCAGCCTGTCCCAGCTCATTTCAGGTGAAATTCAAGTTCTAAAATGCTTTAATTATCCCGCAGGGAAAATAATAAAGGCAGAGCTACAACCTGGACAAGTTGCCAGAACATCGCAAATAATCAAGTTGTATTTCAACTAAATGCAATTCTCTTAATCCGTTATTTTTATCCATGTCACTTCAAATATTACAAAATAACAGATAAAAAGATGCATGCATGAAAAGGGTCTGGAAACAAACACATCCAGTCTAAACGCAGGTTTACGGTTTGCTCTACGTTTCGCTGTGGATCCAAGAACCAGCAGAGGGAGCCAAACCCTGACAAACCAGGGGAAATGTTTATCAAAACATTTACTGCGTGAAATCAGGGAAAGTGCGAAGTGAAATGTGTTAAAGTAGAGAAAAACGACTTGCAAGATTTTACAGACTCACCGGAGGCTCGTTCAAGTAAACCATCCTGCAGCCAGCGCTCACCTGTTTAAAGTTTCCTGCTCACAGCATAGTTGTAGAACAGTGAGAAACTTCAGAACCAGGAGAAGTCAGCTTATCATTTTGTGTTCATAGTGAGGCCAGTCACACTGACTGGAATTAAAGTTTCCTTGGCATAGTAAAAACACTTTGTGGACACTGAATCGATTAGAAACAGGATCGGGCAGCTCAAAGATGAGACCACCTTCAGGTGATCAATACATGATCCCTGAAAATACTAAACTGAGGAAAGAAAGAAGTCCTGCTGGTGTGACGTTAACTTAGAATTATGTTCATAACTTTTGGATACGTTTAGCTTGTAATTTATTCTTATAAACATGTTGTATAGAGGCTTTGACCTCCATACTCCATATATATTTGAAAATTCAGGAAAGCCAGTCGATATTAAAGAAGGGAAGAGGAAGTGTTCCCTCTTCCTCAGGTGCTTTTAATGTCAAAATGAGCAAACCGCCTGATGCCACAGCAGGAAGACTTCTGCTTGCAGGATGACTCCTGCAGGATGATAATGAGGCCTTTAGACCTCAGCATCATTTGTATATTAACCATAACAACAAATAGTGTTGCAGACATAGGTGATCAGATGATCAGCAGCCTTTTGTATGTCATGAATTCAACATCTATATATGGTCAGTGTGATGAGGAAGATATGTAGAAATATAATTAAGTATAATTAACTCATATAATTAATTAACTCATATAATCAGGTCAGTCACTGGCTCAACTGTTTTCTGAATTTTTCATGTGTCCATTTATCACAATCAGACAAAGGAAAGATGTTACACAAAGCTGCATCAGTCACTGTTGTCACAAGGGTTTAATAACGCATCTGTAAAAAACACTTACTTAAAAACCATAAGCCAACAGATAGGAGTCAGTGTCTAAAACCAGCAAATGTCCAAACTTGCACTTTCAAGTTCAAACTTCAAACACATGAAAAACAGAAACAAAGATTTCACAAAACACAGACATTCAAGAACACTCATCCAAAAGAAAAAAAAAACAGAAAAAAAACACACAAATTTACAGGAGATTTATAATGATGCAATGTGGCAAAATGTCCTGAAGCCTGTTGCATTAATGTCTGCAGGAGGTGAAAATACCACAAAGATGCGGAAACACAAAGAACTGTTTATTCATCTGCAACGTTGTTGCTTGTTTTGTCCGTTTTTGTAATAGATTTTTTTTAACATTTAACCTGGTTCCATTCTTTTATGGTTGAACCACTTAGGTGAATGAAACATTTTATTAAAATGATCTTAATTTTCATTGACTATTAAATGAACTTGTCAGTCTGGTTTTGGTGCACTGCCAAAAAAAAAAAAAAAAGTCTCAAAAAATTGTATATTACATACAGCATACAGATTATATCAGCACAAATCGAGTGTTTGGCGTTACAATAGTTTGTAGCGTAACCTGGACGCCTGTGATTGGCTGGTGGCGGTCCAATCAAAAGCTGCGGTTGTAACCGTCCGCACATTCACGGGCTCATCATTTAACTCCGAGCGGACCACGGCGAGTGTCACAAGAGGCTGCAACTTATCAAAATTGGTAATTTAATATCTCATTTCTAGTGGTTCAATGAACAGTTGTGTGAACGTGTGTTTGCGTGCGACTGGACTTTGACACGGTTTCCGGTCCAACGGTGAAGAAACTGTGCGGGTAACGTAGCTTAGCTGCCAGGCTAATTTAGACGTGAGCAGCAGCTAACGGCGGCTAATAACTACCGAGTTGTCGCCACAGTCGCTCCAAGTTTCGGTGTCGGATCGCATCACGTCTGTCTCCTCGCATGCGTTGGTCGGTTCGCACGCCGACGTGAACCTGGGCAGAAGCGTCCAGCTTCAGCTTTACGAGACACCCGAGGCTTTAAGAGTTCAGATTGATGCTAACTTGGTGGCTAACTTGTTTGCTCCCGACAGGAGCTAAACAGCCGTGCAGCTAACGGGGAGAGCGGCGTTCATCACGCCACAAACGGCGTTTAACGCCGAGCTCCGCTTCCCCGCCACCTGCGTGTTATTTACCACCATCCACACCAGCTCGATCTGCTTTCCCCGGCAAAGTTATTTAGCATGTATAAACGTGCTAACTGGATGCTAATTAAGGAGTTGTCAAAACTTTGTTCCAGTCACGATAGTTGTCGTTATCCTCAATACCCTCGCACTCTTTACGGTAGTCCTTTTTAGTTTGTCTTGTCTTTTTTATTTTTTTAATCTTGCCAAGTACTTGCAGTATATATACATGTATTTTTTTTACTTTTGTAATCGACTCTGTGAAAGACCGAAGTGTTATGCTGGGAAACTAATAGCCACACCCTTCCTTTCGAAACCAAGTGAGCTGCCAGTTGTCTCGACAGCAAGTTCATTTTTACTGCTAACTACAGATGTACTCCTTTTTTTTTTTTTTTTTTTTTTTTTTTTTTTTTTTTTTTTTTTTTTTTTTTTTATTAATTTTTAGATTTGTACAGTTGGAAATACAAGATGTGCTATTTTAAAAAACTACATATTAAAAATAAATGTGTATATAGCACGATAAGCACAAGTGCGTGTGTAAGTTTCGGTCAAGTTAACATCCGCCTGTCCTGCTGGTCGCTGACACATGATACTTCTGAGATGAGAACTGAAGAGGTTGAATCTCCTGGTTAATCACTGTAGGCTGACAAATGACAGCTTTGCTTTAGAGCCGTTTTTCCTCCCTGGTTAAAAGCAGTGACATAATTAAAACGAAGTTCAGTTTAGTGTACATTGGAGCACTTTTTTTCATGAGTTCTTCTAAAGCAAAAAGGCAAACTGCTTCGTTAAACTTTATTTAGACTAGTTATGACATGTACGTTTTTTTTTTTTTCTTCTTTTCTCCTTTCCTTTTTGGTTCATATTAGGACCAGTTTCCTGTCTGACAGTTTGGTGTGGCCCAGTGTTCTGGCTCATCACCGATCCCCAGGACCTGTCAGGAGTGGTTGAAATCAGTGTACCCAAGGAGCTGTTGGCCCTTCTTCCCCAGATGTAGAGGGGACTTGTCTACAGCAGCAACCGTGTACACAGTACGTAAAAATATCTTGCTGAATTAATGTTTTTTTTTGCAAAGAACAGTTTAATAAAGGGCATTTGTTCATTTGAAAATGGAGTAATACGTTTGTTTCTCTACCGCGATCTGAAAATAAAGTATTCATTAACTGTCAGCATGAACAACGAGGCTCTCTCACTACCAAAACCGTGAGTAGGATTGCAGAAGGCCGTCATCTCTGTTTGTTACGTCTACTGTTTGAGCCCAGCCTTGTATCTATCAGAGGAAGACTTGTTTCTTCTCTGATGCCCAGTCTTTGAGGCAAGTGTTTTCAAACCCACGTAAATTTACAATTCAAAACAGTGTGGGTTTTTTTTTTCCTTTCCTCATATGTTCCTTTTTAGTCTGGCAAATGTATCAGGTACATGCTGGCATCACCTCTAGGTGCACCCCCTCACCTCAGTAATTATTTCAGTGCAGTGGGCATGCATGCACACTCTGATCTCCAGTCTCTGTTTGTATGGTGTACTTGAGTAGAGGAGGGTAATCACAAAGGCTCTTTGTCGAGGGCCTCGTGTGCTTGTCTCACACTGGGCTTCTGGTGGTGCTTCATACATCATAGTTAGAATTGCTAATGCTGGCTGTATGTGACAGTGTTTTTTGTATTGTCTCAACGTTTGACAAAGGTCTCTTAGAGCTAGTATAATAAGTAAATGGAGAGAGGTTCTTAAGTTTTACTCTACCATTCAACCACCTAGACAGTTTTACATCAAATATATTTGTGTAGCATTTAAAACGCACTTCTCAAATGTTTTGATATTTTTACAAAGTGTGTTCTGCATTTTGTAAAGGGAAAATTTCCACAAATCAGCTATTTGAGTTTCAGAACCTCTTTGTGGTGCTGTTCTGAAATGAGACCTTTGAGTCATTATGTGAGTGGAGCTTATATAAGGGTCTCCTTTTTAAATTGCAGAGTAAATAATTACAGAATGCCATAGGGACTTGAACAAAAAATGTAATGCCAATGTGCATTGCTCTGCTGCTCGTTGACAGAAGCAAACAGTGCAAATATGCCACTGGTGAAAATATAATTTTTTTTGTTTTGTGCGTGCCTGCTATGCAGCTTATCAAATTTAAATCATGATTTAAGTAAACCCAAGTTTACCCAATCAATCTGAGATGTTTCTCTTAAAAGCATTAAGGTTTTACTGATGAAAATTAAGATAATTATCCTGGTATTCACAAACCCACATTAGATTCACTTGAAACGGTGTCGGTGCCCCCCCCCCCCCCACCTTACATATACAGTATTTCCTAAAACTTTGGCTGATCAGACAAATTTATATAGAAAATTCCCAGCATCATTGGGAACATATTGTGCCTGTGACAGTTCCTCCCTGTGCCAGTTTTTTTTTTTCTAGGCCATTTGTGCTGTCTAAAAGTGTGTCAGACTGCTGAATCTGATGATGGGTCCTTCTCCATAGCCCTTTTTCCTCTCTGTGGTAAGGGGATGAAAATATTTAACACCGAAACACTTACCTGGAGGCTGCACTGTCCTTTTCAGGATTTATTGTATTTATTCAGAGTCTGCAAGACCAGAGATTCCTTTTCTTGTTTTGTTTGTTTGGTTGTTGTTGTTTTTTTTTTTCTAGATAGGCAACACACATATTTTGATGACAGATGAAGTCTCTTGTTATGGGTGATAAGAAAATTTTTTTTGGAAAAGGAAAAAGAGTTCCATGTATTGACAACACTGGCGTTCACACCGTTATCAGCTCAGCCAGTTGGTTCAAAACTTAATACTGTGTATGTTACCTGCAGCTTTCTCTAACACAATGGTTCAAATGAAATATCAATGCAATGTTTGGGAGAGCGCTCCGTCTCTCTCGCATTTGTAGCAGAGAATAACACTGTAATGATCTGTCACTTCCCAGACATTTGTGCTCTTCAGTGAAGTTGCTTACCATGCGTGAGTACAAGCTAGTTGTTCTGGGATCTGGAGGCGTGGGAAAGTCTGCACTGGTGAGTTTGTTGTAAAAGTTTGTAGAATTATGAAGTACTTTTTTATTTTCCCCGTTTGTGTATACCCATTCAAAATAACTACTACAGTCTCACAACAGTGGGCCCTTCATAAAATGTGTTAGTTTTTGATGTATTAGAGATGCAGATTAGACTCTTTGAAACGTGAAGCTGGCCAAGCTTTTCAGTCGTTGAGCACATTTATGTTAGAACTCTGTTCCGTATTTCATAGCTTTAAAAATTAACATTGTATAATTCATCAGTACCACATATTTAAGTCTAAAATGACAATAACATAAAATGAACGCAACTGTGTAACTAGAACAAAGCATACATTATCTTGAGTATTTATTTTTAGATTTGTCTCTTGTATTTAATGGCTTAAAATGAGGAAGAAATTTAGTTAAATGTTAAGCATAAAATCTCACCTTTTCATTAAATAATTTTAAAGATTTAGCTTTTACAATTAGAATTTTTTTTTTTTGACAAATTAAATGAGCTTAAATCAATTTCACTGTTAATGTGTAATATGTAATATTACACAATATTTACTCAATACTTTGAATGATGGGTGTTTGTGTTTGTCTACGCACATACAGTTTCTTGCGTTTTTATTTTTAAAAAATTGTATGAATGTTTCTGTGCTCTTCAAAACTAGAAGTAGAAAGGCAGCGATTGTCATTTCTAGTGCTGATTACTTAATTTAGTTATAAGGTCTACGCTGCCACTGCGATGGTGCACCAGAGCCATTTGAGAGCGGCAAAAAATAGTTTGAAAAAGACAAACTATATAAACTCAGATTTTCAGACTATAAATTCCAGGAAAACTCTGACTATGATAACAAAATTATATGCTAATATTTATGTCCACTGTTTAAAAAAAAAAAAAAAAAAAATTGCAGGCAGATGTGTATATATTTCTATTTTAAAACTGATCTACTGAGATTGGCGTTCAGCAGGTCTTATGAGGCCTGAAGCAAGAATAAAAAGTTCTGGTAACAGAAAATCTTAGAAGTTTCTCCTGCTGGTCATCTAGTGTGAGGAATTACATTACTTTTTCTATTGCTTTTACCAGTTAAAGATGACGTCAGTTTGGTTTACTATCTGACTTGATGACATCGGCCTTACTCAGTGACACTGTTTTATTTGTGGCAGTAAGTTTAAAATATTTGTCCATAATATTTGGTATTTTGGCTTGGTGATATGGCCTAAGAAATAGTCCTTTTAAAAAAATATACTTGGTTTATTATAAAATAAATAACGTAAGTGTCATATTTGGGGCTGATTGTATTCAGCAGCTGGATGAACTCATGGTCTTTGAATGTAACCCGGTACTGTGCTTCAGTGATGTGAAATCCCACCGTGTCTGTCACATCTTCCTAGCAGGCCTTATGCTGCTGTGAGTGCCACACTATTTTCCCACTCGTTTAACATGTTTGAATAAATTAGTTACGCAACAACCATTAGTTGCCATGGACAAACTCTACAGCAGTCAGCACAACGTCAGATGTCGCAAATGCAAACCACTTCCAGGCGACTGGAGGAACTGTCTGCTTTGGGAACCCTTTTTGAGAAAACTAAATG
Organism: Xenentodon cancila; assembly: GCA_014839995.1. Taxonomy (NCBI): domain Eukaryota; kingdom Metazoa; phylum Chordata; class Actinopteri; order Beloniformes; family Belonidae; genus Xenentodon; species Xenentodon cancila. The sequence goes on along the minus strand of CM026204.1, from coordinate 6,878,643 downwards.
CTGCCACGTGAGTTTGTCAGTGTCTAAAGATACTGACGGGGGAGTTGTTACAGAACTACAGAAGGATGTGGGTGTGGTGGTGTTGCGCCATACCATAATCATGCAGATTAAAGCAAAAATCTTTTTGGTTCCCTCACCCACATCTTCATAAACTAATAATTCACATCCATCAATAAAATAGATATATTGCCCAGCCTACAAAGTGGTATATTTTGATGTTTTGAAGTCTGTGGGAAAATATGTATGGTAAATGCTTGTATTCCAGGGAGTGTGTCACGGTACCATGATGACCAAAAAAAAAAAAAAAAGATTTCATAATACCGGCTAAGCTGATCAAGCTCACAATCATCAGACGTCGAGTAAATAATTCACTCCTTGCAAAAACTAACGTTTTTTGAATGATTCACCGTGTTTTTGTTGTCTTTTGTTTCCTTCTCTCTATTCCAGACAGTCCAATTTGTGCAGGGCATTTTTGTGGAGAAGTATGACCCCACCATAGAGGATTCCTACAGAAAGGTAGAATTATAACCGCTTCCATGATGATCAGATAAATCACTGGCTGGCGGTGGGTATGCTTCCTTTCATCTCTTAAAAATGTTGTTTTTCTCTGACAGCAAGTTGAGGTTGATGGGCAGCAATGTATGCTTGAAATCTTGGACACAGCTGGAACAGTAAGTCTGTCCAAACATGAATATTTGATGGAGGACACTTCCACGAAAATGCGAACAGACTACTGATGGTGTCTTCTTTCTGTTTTTTGTTCTGCAGGAACAGTTCACAGCTATGAGAGACCTGTACATGAAGAATGGACAAGGCTTCGCTTTGGTGTACTCCATTACAGCGCAGTCAACATTTAATGACCTACAGGACCTGCGGGAGCAGATACTCAGAGTAAAAGACACCGAGGACGTAAGAGGGATATTTTGGTTTTTTTAAAGTAGAGTTGCGGGAAGTACCTTGAGTAGTTGTCTTACTCAAGTAGACAGCAGACTTGGACTTCTGCAGCTAAACCCATAATAGTTTGTATTTATTCCAAAACACTGCTTTAAGAAAAAAAGAAAAAAGAAACTCTGCATCCATGACACATTTTTAGGTCACAATTGGAAAACACGACTGTGAACACAAATCACATAGTCTTCCATGCTCACTATACATGCGTGTAGGAATGGAAATGGACTGAATGGCAGCTGGAAACATCTTCAGCAGGTTGCTACTTCTCCATTATTACATTCAGATTTTGGAGGCATCACTGCCAACGTCTGCTTTATATATGTTTGTTTTGTTTTTTTCTCTCTTATTTATTTGCTTAATGTGAAATTAGTTTTTTGCAGATGGAGATTACGTGAAATGTCAGACTACTTGTCAGTGTCATCAAATAGCCAAGAGTACTTTTTATAAAGATCAGAATATGTAATGCAGCCCAGCATATTAGAAACTTCAACAAATGATGTGCATTTCTACTTGAACAATAATGTCAGAGTATCTGTTTGGAAAAAAAAAAATATTTTTGATTATTTTACTGGAAATGGAACAGGAAATGAAACGTTTAGATAAATTTAGCACACTTTGCAAGTTACACGCACGCCTTGAAAAGTCCTTGGTTATTAAACAGTCAGTGAGGTTGGTTGCTGCATCAATAATGGGTTTACACTTTGTCTTGGAGCTCATCAGCACTTGGGTAAGCAGCAGGGGGGGGTGTTTGCCTGATCTGGACTTACTTGGAGGTGACCGCACTATACACAGCTTCACTGTCCATTAAAGTTGTAATCAGTGTTATTGATTAGAGATGCCCTGATTTACCGGCCGGACCAGTCAGTCACCCTCACCTTTTTACAGATTTACATTTCAGCCCGTTTTGCACATGCACCCTACATCACTTACCGAAGCTTCATAGCGTGACCACGACTGATGAGGAAGTGATGATGGCTCGCCGTTGGCTAAACAGACTACCAAACTAAAGGCTTCACCCCATAATATAAATAATTGTATTGCTTTATATTAATTCATCCAAAGTGGAATTGGAGTCTTATTGGATGTGAAATCAAGCAATGGACACCAAAAAAATGTTTTTGTTTTGTTTTTTTGTTGTTTTTTTTTTTTAAATCAGTATTTAAATGTTTTATTGTAAAGTGAAGTTCCACATTTTATTGTGGAATTCAATGAAGGTGAATTTATATAAAGCAAACACATTTTAAAACTTCACCTGCTGTGGTACCAATGATGATATACAGCAGTCGGCATTTGAAGTGGATTAAAAGCCCACATGTTATGAAAGAATTTTGAACAATGTTTAACCTTATATAGTATATGCAAAATAATATCAAAACCATGATGCAAAACAACCAAAAATGTTTTTGGAAGCACTCTAATTATCCAATTTTTATTTTTAATGCTCAAATCTTCATAGTGCTTCCAAAAAAGCCAATACTGGCGAAATCGGCATCGGCAGGCCACACTCCAGGAAAAATAGGTAATGGGAATCGGTCAAGAAAATTGAAATCGGTGCTCCTCTGTTATTGACGACAGTCATGCGGATAGACGCAAAAGACCCTTTTTATCCTTCATTTCAATTTTAGCAACATCACACAATGCTAGTGGGGATTTTTTTTCCCAGATTTCCAAGTAGAAACTCATAAAATACACGGCCTAACAAATGTGTACAACGTTCATTGAAAAGCCGGCAGAAATTACCCTAAGAAATGAATTATTTCTTGGCTATAAATAATAAAAAATGAATTTGCTGATATTGTACACTCTAAACTAACACAAAGGTTTCCTCTTTCTGATCAACCAGGTTCCCATGATCCTGGTGGGAAACAAGTGCGACCTGGAGGATGAGCGTGTGGTTGGGAAGGAGCAGGGCCAGAACCTGGCTCGTCAGTGGAACAACTGTGCCTTTTTAGAGACGTCGGCCAAATCAAAGATCAATGTTAACGAGGTTAGTCCTACATGATCAAATGCAGCAGGTATGCCCCACATGTAGGTTCATTTGTGTGTTTATGGGCCAGTTCATGACAATGTTGTCACGAACAAAATCCCACGTAGAGGGAGACGAAACTAACCCAGTAGAAAGAGTGAGAAAGTTGGTCAGACTTTATAAATAATTCCAGTTTAAAATGTTGTCCTTTGGTTGAATAGCTACAGATTACAGAAGAAAAAGATGATCAGCTCTAATATTGTTTTTAAGTTTATGGTTAATAACTAAAACTTCTGCTTTTCCGTTGCTGCAAGAATGCACTATCAAAATAAAATATATCAAGACCAGTTGAATATTTATTTATTTTTTTGTAGATTTTCTATGATCTGGTGAGACAGATCAACAGAAAAACGCCAATGGAAAAGAAGAAGACAAAAAAGAAGCCAAGCTGCACACTTCTGTAAGAGCTGCGGCTGCTCCACGCCAGGTGAGTCGCGTGGAAATGGAACAGAGTTATTCCAAGTCGTTACTGAAGGACTAACCATTAAAGCTTCTCTTTGTGTTCTCGTGTTGTGGTGGTAAGATTGAAGCATTCGAAGCCGACTCAAGTCCCCCTTTGTCTTTTTCTGATCTGTCGTGCTTTTCTAGGTGTTCAATGTGGAACGATGAAAGGAAAGAAGGAAATGATAAAAGAAATATCAGTGTCACCTGACAATCACGGGCGTTTAAATGTTTGATCGTCCCAAAATGGGTTGTCTAGCATTTTATTTGATGAAAAATGGCTTATAATGTTCATCATTTTTAAATGTATAATGTTGTGGCTCCACCTACTGCTGGAGCTGTGTAGCTGTGTTTTTAAATTTGGTTTTACTTGATCCCATCATTCTTGGTTCATGATCTGGACTGTTTTATGTGATAAATGCTGTATATAGTCCAGCAGCTTTTACATGGCTGACACACAAGCGTTTTTTTTTTTTTTTTTTTTTTTAAATGGAAACTACAATGCATATCGGCATGTTTATTCAACTTTAACAAAAAATAGTTTCCTTCATTTTGGCAGATCGTCGATGGGTTTTTTTAAGCAAAGAAGGAAAAAAGGGGGCAACATTAAATCCTGAAAACACGATTTTAAGGATGGGCAATCTAAAAGTATGTCGAAGTCTGAAGGATATTTAGTTGGTTTTGGTTGCTGCAGACATTCCTGCTAGTCATGCTGGCTGTTAGGAATGCTACAACAAGTACTCTTTGTTGTGAAATGATGGTGGGACCAAACTATCCATCTTTTTCCTTAGTTCCAGTCCACTGAGTTAAAAAAAAAATCAGATTTCAGCAGCAAGGTGTATGAATCCATAAGAGAACACATGAAGGTGATTTCTTATGGTGGGCTCACCCATTATTCCCTGTACCCTCAAATTATATTATGTAGGACATCGATAATGGCACTTGATTGTTTTGTATTTTGCAAGGTAATTGTTTAAATTCTGCAATAGGAACTCAAAATAATGTGATGCTTGCAAAGCACAAGCCAACTGCTCCTCTGTATGTAAAGTACTGAAGAACGGCTAAAAGACCGTCTCCATGTTCCAACCTATTAACACATCTGTAGTTTACTTTCATGGCTGCAGATTTATTTTCATTTAAAATTCGTTTATTGGTCAGACATAAATATGCACATTAAGAAAATCTTTCAGTCTTCACTGTACAGTTACATAAATAAGAAATAGGAACTTCGCTTTAGTTGATGTTTTTAAGATCCGGGAACATTTCTGCCTGGAAACTGATCAGGAGTTGACGAGAATCCTCCTGCACCAGCACTTCCTTATGTCCTGTTGCCTTATAGCTCTGCGGTGTGCCGTCAGCACCAGGATGATGGGATGCATCAAGTGCTGTGTCAAAGTTTGCAACAGTGCCCACAAGGGCCCAGGACAGAGGACACATGCCAGTAGTGACGGTGGTTATTTCACTTGCATAATATTATGGTCCTGCATTCTAATCGGCTGCTTTCAAAGATTTGTCGTGATAAAATATTAGAAAAAAGTCTGTTGTTGTAACCTGAACTAAACAGACAGAGCTGTGAGAAGGGTCAAAAAGAAAAGGTAGGATTAGTTGCTGAGTTTTAGAACGTAAAACGTCAAGTAGGTGCTGAAACAGCCCACTGAACCGTTCAGCACCCCTCTGAGGAACCAGGCTAATGGCTCTCAGGAAGCATGACATAACTGTGGTTTTGCTTCCTAACTACTTGTTATACACATTTTGATTACATGCACTGACTTTTTTTTAAAATGTTCTTACTTGCAGAAAGTTGTCTTGATTAACTATTTGCCAGTGGATGGTGCCAGCATTCCAAGTCCTCTCCAGAGCGTTTTGAAAAAGGCCGACATAGAAAGTTCACCACTTGCAAAATGGCAGGGGAAGGCACATACTCTCAAGAAACTTTTCTCCTTTTTAAGAAACCCACCTTGTTTGTATTGTCAACCTGATGACAACAGTTTTTTTGTTTTTTTTTTTTCTGTCTCTTACCCAAGGTGTCTTTCTTCTGGAAGTATCAATGTAAAAGAGAAGACTTTGGATTAAAATCCATATATGGAAACTAAAATGTTTTATTAAAATAACATCAATCTTTTGACGTATTGTGAAAATGCATTTGCAAAAGAATCAATGTGAAATGTTGGTCTTCTTGTACATTTCCGCACTAACGGTGTCACTGAAGATGCTACGTTGTCCAGACATGACTCGCTCCTACTTACAGGGATGTGTACCATAACATCTTTCCTAAGTGACTTTGTTTTATATTGAGAGCAGTGAGCCTTCATATTTCCCATAATATATTCTTCCATTTTTGCATAATAAATTAGTATTTTATAGACTGATGGGGGGGAGGGTGTGTACTGATTTGTCTTGAACTGAAAATATATTGTACTAAACCACCTCTAATATTCTTCTTGTTGCTGTGTCTCAAATGCATTTCCAGCTTTTATGAATGATTAAATTTTAGTACATTTTCATTATTCTCTTAAGTCCTTATTGAAGGTGTCTCCAAATGTCTTTGTCATGTTAGTCAATACTTATGAGGGCTGAGGCTGAAAGTATGAGTGGGTTTCCTGTTGGTAGAAATAAGTCAGTCAGCAGAGGAGAAAGAGGAACCGGGAATCTGCAGCAGACGGTGACGAGAAAAACCCCCAATGGAAAGTGATTAGTTGAACTGGTGAGCAGCGGTGACTTCCATCTCCATTGCATAGTCTCATTTCCCCTCTCACCCCTGTTCATCTGTGCAGCGGCAGGTGTGAAAAGAAAAAGAATAGAACCATAAGTTGATTAACTTGAGAATCCAGAGGAAGCTCTTAGAACTGCTCCACCTCGGGGGAATGAGACTACAGATTTCTCAACCTGTGAACAAAAGCTATGCGAATACATTCCTGTCGGTATAAAAATACCTCACCAGACTGTCTTATTGCTGTAATTTCACATTTATTATTCCAATATAAAACATTTATTTCTAATCTGACTAGCTGGACATACTGTACTCATGCACACAGTTTCAAGTAAATGCATGAATTCTACTAGACTAGAAATCTATAGCCACCACATTAAGCTCCACACGGGGGTGATTGAATTTGTCACATTTCAGATGTAATTTTTAACATCTGTCAAACATATTTGGAGGCCAGTTGAACTGTTTTTTGGTCCTATATTTTATTTAAAAAAAAACAACATACAAATTGTGTAGCACAACTTGTCCTCTCGTTAATGAGACTTGGTCTCGGGACCCCGGACTGAAACACCTGATCCTACATCAGGTGGGCGGAACGGCTTCACCTACAATGAAATGTTAATTTATTAACTTTGGCACATTGGTCATTCTTATTTTCAAGAATAAGAATGATGAAGACTATACTGCTGAGGTAGATGCCACATTGACAGTTTTAGTTTTTACTGATAATTTCTACTTATATTAAGTAATTTCTTACCACATACTTGAGTTAGTGTGTTTATTACATTGGTGCACTGAAAAATGAACGACACTAAACTCACACAATCAAGTCTTCATATGTTCAGATAAATGTGTCTGATGACACTAGAAATCACCTGCTTTATTTTATTTAATTGTTTTAAATCCAATTGATCTGCGTGAAAACCGCTGACTGGTGTGTACTGGCGTGTGCTGGTGAGTCCCCCGGCTCCGTCGCTCCCCCCTCCCCTCTCTCACGCACAGCCGACGGGCTACGCGACCCTCCCTCCCCCCTCCATCATTTTCACATCTCTTACCCTCTTCCCTACAACAAACATGGCCGCGAAATCTGATGGTGCACCCTCCTCTCTACGAAACGAAATCCCAGCCGAGTGTTCATCTAGGTCGGACCAGCGGTCCCCCCAGCGCCGTCTCAATGAACAGCGCTACACCCTCCAGGACTGCTGCTGGACGTTGTGCGCCCTTTTAGTCTTCTTCTCGGACGGGGCCTCAGACCTGTGGCTGGCTGCCGACTACTACCTAAGAAGGCAGTACTGGTGCTTTGCACTCACTCTGGTCTTTGTAATAGTCCCGTCTGTGGTCGTTCAAGTATTGAGCTTTCGATGGTTCGCTTACGACTTCTCGGAAACCGTCGAGAGCAGCACCGCCACGGCCGCTGTTGTGGCAGCGACGGGAGCGGAGGGGAGCGACTTCAGCACCAAGGACAGCGGCGAGCAGGGCGCTGGCCACGCCGTGGCGGCTGGGGTGCTGCCCGGGCCGGGGACCGGGGGAGGAGCTCGGGGCTGCTGCAGAGTCTTCATGTGGGTCTTTCAGGCCATCGTTCACATTTTTCAGTTGGCACAGGTGTGGAGGTAAGTCTGCAGAGTCCTCGTGATTTGAGAGGTGCGGGGGCTCTGCACATCCTGTCTCTGTTTTTTTGTGTGGTGTTGGACACGCTTGTGAATCCCCCGAAGTCCATGAAGGCATGAGTCCCTGAGGTTATAAAATCAAATCATTTTGGGAGAACTGTGTCCAAAACGTCAGGATGCATTTCCACATTATTTGAGATCCCTTCGCTGCTTGAAAAGAACGAATCCACCCATTCCTCCTAACTGTCTGACTGGTTTCCAGGTCAATCATCTCTGGGAAAATTGTAATTTTTATTCGACATGGATAGTACCTTTCTGTCATTGTTTAGGGTTACACAGTTTATATATATATATATATATATATAAATTTCATATTGAACTCAAAATCAACAAAAACAAAAAATCATCAAAAACAAGAAATAATCAAGTGTACACTTTAAAATTACTCTCACATGGATAGCAGTAGGTCTGTAGGTCACACATTCAGTCAGTGATGGCGACTCAGATCTCAGACTTAGAGTGCCCTGATAGGTTTTGACAGGTTTGAACTGCTGCCAGCTGGGAGGAGGCATTCATCAACTGTAGTGGGAGAAGGGTAAGATAATTCTCATATCTTTTCAAAGAACTGTTTCATATTCTAGATATGGTGGCTGTTAAAAAATACAAATTATGTAAGATTAACATAAAACTATGAAATCAGATGCAATTGAATTGTTTCATCTATCTAATGGGAGACAACATGTGTGTCTCTTTGTGGCCTCACGCTTCCCTTCCCCTGAGACAGCCTTATGGATGGTATTGATTCCCTACTTCCTCTTGGACATTGAGACTGAGTGTGCATGAGCGTGTCCAGGAGCACATTAAAACATTGTGGCGGCACAGAATTACCAGTAATGCCATTAAAGCTGTTGTGTATGCCCCATTCATTGTTGTTGCACTCACCCACTGTGTCTGTACATTAAGAGGATTACCCCATGTGTTTCACCCTCAAGAGTGAATCAGGAATGATCCGTCACTGATACACAGTTAGGGGAACTAATTACAGCAGGCCAGCTGCAGCTACCTGAACTGAATGCCAGCTCACTGGAGATGTGACATCAGGTGTTTGTTGTAGAATGTATGATGACACTGTTCATGTTCTCCTGTCAGTTTTTGACCCCCAGTACGGCACATATATAATTTTTTTGAGTATGTGTACATTCCAAAGATGCTTTGTGTTGAGGGAACAACAGCAAAAAGGGTTAAGCAGTCTCTCTTGTGGTACAGTTGGCTTCTTCTAACCCTCCTACCTGAGGCAGTTACCAAGGTGTTTATTGCTTCAGTTCTCCCTCACAACCACTAGCCAAACATGTCAATTCAGTTCAATTCAATTGTATTTATATAGCATCACACACAAGTTGTCTCTAGGTGCTTTCCAGAGACCCAGAACACGACCCCCGAGCAATTATTACATAAACAACAGCAGGTAAAAACTCTAGTGGGAGAAAAACCTTAAACCAAACAGTGGCAAGAAAAACTCCCTTTTAGGAGGGACGAAACCTGGATCAGGACCTGGATCATAAGGGGGGGACCCTCCTGCCGAAGACCAGCCGGGTAGAGCAGGAAGTAAAGAGAGAATAGAGACATAGACACACTGTCAAAGGTACAAAAGTCAAGATACATTAGTAATTATCTATCAGCAGCAGAACTAAGACAGATAGATAGATAGATAGATAGATAGATAGATAGATAGATAGATAGATAGATAGATAGATAGATAGATAGATAGATAGATAGATAGATAGATAGATAGATAGATAGATAGATAGATAGATAGATAGATAGATAGATAGATAGATAGATAGATAGATAGATAGATAGATAGATAGATAGATAGATAGATAGATAGATAGATAGATAGATAGATAGATAGATAGATAGATAGATAGATAGATAGATAGATAGATAGATAGATAGATAGATAGATAGATAGACAGACACTGAGGTGGTCAGAGGGTGGGACTGCAGGTCAGCATGCAGTTCTTGAGGATCCGGTCTGCAAACATGTACAGAAGAGAAAAAGAGGGGACAGACCAGCACAACAAACTACAAGAACAATGAACCACAATTATGTTGATGAGATACTTCTAATTAATAACTGAGGATTGAGCTGAAGAATGGAAAGAGAACCAGAGGAGGTGAGGGGAACCAGTCAGTGGATCATGATGGGGTCCCCCTGCAGCAGGTCTACAGCAGTAGATCTAGGATGAATCTGTGTTGAAGACCAGCTGTTCCAGTCTGGTCCTGCTGCTGCAGCTGTGACTACTGGCACTAACACACTAAAGTACTAACTATATGCTTTATTAAACACAAAATGTTTTAAGGTTTTAAAGGTGGAGGTGGTATCAGCCTCTTTAACCCAAACTGGAAGTTGGTTCCATAGTGATGGTTCATTAATCCCGTCCTCCAAATCTACATTTGGATCTTCTAGGAACTACGAGTAAACCTGCACCCTGAGAACGGAGAACTCTATTAGGAACATAAGGTACTATCAGGTCTTGCAAACATCACAACACTAGGCCATTTATGACTTAATACAGTAATAAAATTTTGAATTGGGTTCTGAGTTTAAGGGGAACCAATGGAGGGAAGCTAAAACTGGAGAGACGTGGTCTCTCTTGTTGGTTCCTGTCAGCACTCGCGCTGCTGCATTTTGGATCAGCTGGAGGCTGTTAAGAGAATTACTTGGACATCCAGCCAACAACACGTTACAGTAATCTAGTCTAGAAGATACGAACGCATGAATTAGTTTTTCAGCATCACTCTGGGAGAGGATGCTCCTGATCTTTGCGATATTACGGAGGTGGAAAAACACAGTCTTACAAACCTGATTAATATGCTGTTTAAATGAAAAATCCTGATTAAAAATAACACCAAGGTTTCTCACAGTTTTACTGGAGGCCATCACAAGACCATCTAATTCCTTCCTAAGGTGTTTGGGACCACAAACAACAACCTCTGTTTTATCAGAATTTAGGAGCAAAATATTAGTGGACATCCAGTCCTTGATGTCCTTAAGACACATCTGGAGTTTGTCTAATGGTTCTGTTTCATCTGGCTTCATAGACAGATACAGCTGTGTATCATCAGCATAGCAATGAAAATTAATGCCGTGGTTCCGGATAATACTTCCCAAGGGCTGCATGTATAAACTGAACAAGATTGGCCCTAGCACTGAACCCTGCGGGACACCATAGCAGACCTTTGTCTGTACTGAAGAAACCTCATGAACATGAACAAACTGGAATCTATCAGACAGATCTGATTTAAACCAATCTAGAGCTGTCCCTTTAATCCCAACAACATACTCTAGTCTCTGCAGTAAAATGCTGGGATTTATAGTATCAAAAGCAGCGCTGAGGTCCAGCAGAACCAGTATGGACACTAATCCATTATCTGAGGTCCAGCAGAACCAGTATGGACACTAACCCATTATCTGAGGCCATAAGAAGGTAATTTGAGACTCGAACCAGTGCTGTTTCTGTGCTATGATGCTTCTGAACCCTGACTGAAAAATTTCAAATAGATCATTTCTATACATATGGTCACACAGCTGGCTTGCAACTACCTTTTCTAGAATTTTAGAGATAAATGGAAGGTTGGAAATCGGTCTATAATTAGCTAAAATGTCTGGGTCAAGAGAGGGTTTTTTAAGTAATGGTTTGATTACTGCGACTTTAAAAGCCTGTGGCACATATCCCAAGACTAAGGACAAGTTGATCTGTTCCAGTATTGTCGCACCAATAAGAGAGAAAACATTTTTGAGTAGTTGAGTTGGGACGGGGTCTAACAGACACGTGGAGGAACAAAACAGTCCAGAGTCAGGTCAGGGAGGTCTACAGGAACCAAACAGTCTAGAGTCAGGTCAGGGAGGTCTACAGGAACCCAACAGTCTACAGTCGGATCAGGGAGGTCTACAGGAACTAAACAGTCTAGAGTCAGGTCAGGGAGGTCTACAGGAACCAAACAGTCTAGAGTCAGGTCAGGGAGGTCTACAGGAACCAAACAGTCTAGAGTCAGGTCAGGGAGGTCTACAGGAACAAAACAGTCCAGAGTAAGGTCAGGGAGGTCTACAGGAACCAAACAGTCTAGAGTCGGATCAGGGAGGTCTACAGGAACCAAACAGTCTAGAGTCAGGTCAGGGAGGTCTACAGGAACCAAACAGTCTAGAGTCGGGTCAGGGAGATCTACAGGAACCAAACATTCTACAGTCAGATCAGGGAGGTCTACAGGAACCAAACAGTCTAGAGTCAGGTCAGGGAGATCTACAGGAACCAAACAGTCCAGAGTCAGGTCAGGGAGGTCTACAGGAACCAAACAGTCTAGAGTCAGGTCAGGGAGGTCTACAGGACCCAAACAGTCTAGAGTCGGGTCAGGGAGGTCTACAGGAACCAAACAGTCTAGAGTCAGGTCAGGGAGGTCTAGAGGAACCAAACAGTCTAGAGTCAGGTCAGGGAGGTCTGCAGGAACCAAACAGTCTAGAGTCAGGTCAGGGAGGTCTACAGGAACCAAACAGTCTAGAGTCGGGTCAGCGAGGTCTCCAGGAACCAAACAGTCTAGAGTCAGGTCAGGGAGGTCTACAGGAACCAAACCGTCTAGACTCGGGTCAGTGAGGTCTACAGGAACCAAACAATCTAGAGTCGGGTCAGAGCCTAAGGGAGTCGCTGAAGCTAAAGAAATGCCCACAGTCGGCTGATTTCCTCTCTAATTCTGACAATTTTATTGCTAAAGAAGCTCATAAAGTCTTCACGACTGAGAGCTGCAGGATGCACGGCTCAACAGAGTTGTGACTCTTTGTGGCTTTTGTGTCCTTTTCTGTAAAGATAATAATTTACATACCATCGTTTTGCATAGTTATAAACTATACCACTGATTTGTACTAAAATAAGCCAAGAAAAATGTGTAACTACATGTTATACAAAGGATTTACAACACATGTTTGAGAACAATTATAATTTTATTGTTACTGCAGATATTTACAATTTGATTTTCCTGCAGCATTGTGACTAAGTTAAAGATGAGGGACTGCAGACAAGCTCTAACCCCACCACCACCCACCCCCTCCTCACATACACCTCCCAAACTGATGTCTGTACGGTACTAAAATTATAACCATGAAGCTGCTAAGATCACTTTCAGTTTAATCTAAATCCCAGAACAGCAGGTAACCATGTTGTTGGCAAGAACTACTGTCAGTTCCCAGAGTTTGAAATAATGAGGTGTGACTTCTGAGAGACTGTCTGTGAAGTCCAAAAGTTTTTGAAGCCCAGTATCGAAGCCTAGTCTTACTTCTCTAATCTCACTCTTTATAATAAAAGCTAATGCGCTGGTGAATGCATCTGAATGTGCCTCTGACTCACAGGTATGTCCACGCCTTGTATTTGGGAGTGCAGAGCCGCTGGCATGGAGACCCAGAGCGCCGGCACTTTTACTGGCGCATGATGTTTGAGAGTGCAGATATCAGCATGCTACGTCTGCTTGAGTCCTTCTTGAAAAGCGCTCCGCAGCTGGTGCTGCAGCTCAGCATCATGATCCACACCAATCAGGTGTTGCCCCTTCAGGGTGAGTGCCCCCAAAATGACCAACCGCCACCGCCATCAGCAGCATGTCAAATATAAACTGTCACTTCAGTCAGTCTTAAGTCTGCAGCCCACGCTGGGCACATGCTGTGCATGATGAGTCACTTGAGCCTGCCTCAGTCAGGCCTCTGCAGAGCTAAGAACGTACATTTTTTTGTGATAAATGATAAAAACAATTAGCCTGCTGCCAGTTCTATTAATCTAACCCCTCTTTCTTCCTCCCCTTCCCTGTCTCTTCAGGGCTTTCAGCTTCTGCCTCGCTGATTTCCCTTGCCTGGATGATCTCCTCTTATCAAAAAGTCCTGAGAGACTCACGAGACGATAAGCTACCCATGACCTACAAAGCCGTCATAGTTCAGATTCTGTGGCACTTGTTCACCATCGGAGCTCGTACCCTGGCCTTCGCCCTGTTTGCCTCTGTTTTCCAGCTTTACTTTGGCATCTTCATCGTAGCCCACTGGTGCATCATGACATTTTGGATCATTCAAGGGGAAACGGACTTCTGCATGTCCAAATGGGAGGAGATCATCTACAACATGATGGTGGGCATTGTGTATGTTTTTTGCTGGTTCAGCGTCAGAGAGGGGCGTACCCACTGCAGGATGCTCATCTACAGCTTGACTGTGTTCATTGAGAATGTGGCGCTCACCGCTGTCTGGTACCTGTACCGTGACAGTCCTGATCGCCACGGTAACTCAGACTTCTATGCTGTCATCATGGTGTGTGTGGTGGCCAGCAGTTATGCCTTGGGCACCTTCTTCATGTTTGTCTATTACTGTCTGCTTCACCCTGACGGCTCAGTCTCAGGGTGGGGCTACATAGTGGAGAAGGAAGTGCCTGTGGAGTCACTGGCCTCCCCGGTCTCCAGCATCCCTCCTGATCTGGTGAGCAGTCCCCCCAGGACCCTCCAGAGGACTAAAGGGTCAGACAGGGAGCATGGGCATGGGTTAGATGGAGATGTTTTTCAGGTACGACCTCTTCGGGGAGCTAAGCCCCCAGTGCCTCACCTCAGACCTAGGACAGAGGGACCTGTAATCCGTATAGACTTGCCCAGGAAGAAATATCCAGCCTGGGATGCCCACTTCATTGACCGCCGGCTGCGTAAAACCATCCTGGTGCTTGAGAGTGCTGCCCCAGTCACGCCAAGGATTCAATACCGCTGCCTGGGCACACCCAAAGAAGTGATGGAGTACGAAACCACCGTGTAATCCATTGAAGGTGCTGTGATTGGGCTCGCTGCCATCAGGACATCCTGCCTTAAATGAAAACGGCAGGAAAACTGCTCTCACTGAGCAGTCTGCTTGAGCTCCACACCTACTCGATTGGTCTCAAACAGGCAGAGAAAGGGGCGGAGTGTTGTGTCTTTACGTTCTACGAAGAAAACATTCCGTGATATTGTGCAACGATGCCGCATATTTTGGTTTCTGTGTCAATTCTCAGGTCGTGATGTGGCGCTGGAAAAAAAAACAACAAACTAGCAGTCAGGCTCAAAGCTCGCTGTCTGGTTAAATTAAGAAGCAGCACAGCCAAGCAGAGAAGTGGAGCTGTAATCAGTAAGAGGCAGAAAGTCCTCCTCAGCGAAGGTGGTGGAGCACATCCTTTCCACATGTTGTCAACAGAGATAAGCCTTTTGAACATCCATGTTTATTTATGGCAGCTAGGACATCACCAAGTGAGTAGGTAAGCAGTTAAAAGTGTTGATCTCACACTAGTTCTTAAACACAATCCACAAAATTCTCCACAGGTAATTACAGTATATTCACAGTTGTGTTGTTCTACAGCTTTATAGACATGCTGATATGCTGCCTCGATTCGGGAGCGGCTGCTCAAAAGCAACATTTGAGATGAATGTAAAAACTGTTATCAATGTTATTCGTGACAAGGCTTTTTAAGAATTCTTGTGCTGTTGCTGGGATTTACATCATTCCTGTGGTACTTCTTTTGAGGTAATATAAAACAACCAGAAATCTGCATATGTTTACAGCTATCTGTTATTTTTGGGACACGACTTACCTTTATTTTACCGAGATGCACCTTCTGTCAGAATGTGTATGTACTAAACCATGGCTACATTGTGATTTACGTCAAAGGATGTATTATGCTGGTAGGACTCAATATTTTCATACTTTCTCAGTCTTACGCAGCAAAAGCAAGAGGACGTATATTATTTTACATGTAAATTACTGTACAATGAAGAGGAAGTGGTGGAAGGACAGCACTGTCTGTAACTGTACTGTAGTCATATTTTGTCATCTGAAAAATGTAGAAAAAAATAGCTGCAGACTCCAGATTCCTAACAAAAAAAAAAAGAAAAAAAAAAGCTTTGATATTTTTCATTTTACCGCTGTGAGGTACTTTGGTAACACTTTATGTTACAGGTCTGTTGTTTCTTGATTATTCATACAAAATTTTCACTACAAAAATGTGTAAATTTGGTACAAATTTGGGAGGACAATGATGAAAAAGTACCATTCTTTTAGTTAGTTTTGTGTTGTGTAACAGCAACTTTTTTTTTTTTTTTTTTTTTGCTGCTCTCTGTAAATTTGATCCAATAATTATTGGAAACCAATTAACTGTAGACGAAGAATTGTGGTTACACCACTGTAAATATGATCAGGGCCCATCGTTGTATAGTTTACCTCAATGTCTGGATTGTAATTGGATATATTTATATAATTAGTGACAAATTTACGTACCTTTCTGGATTCTTTTTTTTTTTACTGGAAATTATTGAAAAATTGGAGACCTGTAAACTAAATATTTGCCACACTTTGTTTGATCAAGGTTGTTTTTCTATAGAGTAGTCACAAGAGGGGCATTAATGAAGTGTGTGTGCTTCTCTGTGTATGTGAGCTCACGTACCAGCATAAGTATGTGTTGGGGGTGGGGGGTGGGGGGTGGGGGGGGGGGGGGGGTGCAATGTGTGTTTGAATGCATTTATAACTGTGTAACTGGCTTTTACAGTTTAGTTGCAGAGGCTGTCCATTCTGGGTTTTTTTTCTCCATATACTAAAGCAGATACAGTGCCCACAGAGTGCACTTGCCATCCCTGCTGCAGATTTACAAAAAAACAACAAACAAGCAAAAAAAAAAAAAAAAAAAAAAGCCAGAGGCCTGTGGTCTTGGTGCTAATTGTATGTTTGAGTCCATCATGTAACAGCTATAAAGCGTACCATAAAAGAGCTTGCTGCAGCAGACGTTGAGTTGGGCTGTAAATCAAACACAAAGCTGGAATCAAAAAGCCTTAAGATGGTCATGCCAGATTGTTGCTGTTCAGAAGACAAAGATCAACCAGAGGGTCAAGACAGTTTGATTATGTTATTGTTGCTAAAATAAAGAGCAATGTGTTTACCTGATTGACTACTGATAACATGGTGTTCACAGACAGACGGACGGACGGACAGACAGACAGACAGATGTAATGAGGCAAAGTCAGATTGCTTTAATTAGATTATGACTTATCTCATCTCTGCAGTAGATTAGAGGATTACAATCACTGGTCAGGCTACCTACACAGCACTAACTACAAACTATCCTCTTTGGCGCAGTGATTGCATTGTTGTCTTCATGTTATCTTTTGTGTCTCACTCGGGCTTTATATTTACAAGTCAACAGGGTGTGAACTCAGAATGACATTCTTGGTCAAACTTAACCACTTTTGTTGGGGGGGGGTTAAAGATTTAACAACCAAGTTGTTTTCTGGATCATGTCATCCCATATAACACTGACTAAAATATAAATATTTTCTAAGAGAAGCCTACATGTAAAAAAAAAATAAAAAATCATGATGAACACTCATACAAGTGTAAAAAACATCATGCAGAATCTCATATAATTGTAAAAACACCAGTTACACTAACAGAAACACAGTTAGGCGGCAGACAAAACAGTGGAACCAGTTAACATTGAAATAATACCATTGAATAAATATCTGTTAATTATAGTCTGATAATTCACCATGTCAAGTGGTTGTTAGTTGTAATGCTCTATTTTGAGGGCTGCCAAGTTGGCACTTGAATCATATTCAGCAAATCATATTGACAAACTGGAGTATTATTTTAAATACCCTTGCTGAGAGGTTGTAATACAGTTTACTGTATATTGTTAAGATGTGCAAACGCTTGTTTTATTACCAGAGATCATAGCTTATATGGGTTTTGCAGCCAGGCAACACACAGTTAGTCTAAATGGATTATGTGGGTTCTATGACGCTTAAACAAGAAGGTTTTAGAGGATGTCTGATATTTCCTTATTATCTTATTACTTTAAGTTTAAATGTAAAATAACGTATAAGAAGGTTGAATAGCGGCAAACATCCCTGAGTAACAGACACCGAATCAGCCGCCGAAACTGGGAGGGGCGTCGCAGCGCTCCTAGTACGCATAGATATGTTTTACAGCCAATCAGCGGGCAGTGGGCGGGGCTACCACTCAGATACCGGGTACTCTGTACCTTTGTATTTAACGTCTCCATTACAGACTAGAATGGCGACCGCTGTCTGCGGTCTGCAATCCAGCGGCAGCAACGGCAAACCAGCGAAGACTCGCCGAGAGCACCGGAAGAAGGCGAAAGACTCCCAGCGCAGACAAGCAGCTCTGCTGTTCCTTAACAATATCTCACTCGACGGGCGACCACAGTCTCAGCCTACCACTGGAAATGCGGAGCAAAAAGTCGCTGAGGAGCCCCGGCTCGGGGACAGAGACGGCCGCGCACCAGTCAAGCTCCTGCCGGCTGACGGCCAGGGGGCTGTCGCCGGGGTGACGGACACCGCCACGGCCGGCACCGGCTCGTCTTCCAGTTCCACGGGGGTGTTCAGTCCTGTCAGAGCCTCTGTGGTCACGTCTCCAGGGCCATCCGCAGTAAGTTCTTTTGGAACCAACGACGTGTTTCTGGAGGGCAGCGGTGCGGTGGAGTCGCTAACTCCGGACACCCCGGTGTCTCCCGCCCCCGCCGTACACCAGCCCTGCGCCCGAACCAAATCGACGCCCGCCGTACTGAGCCCGGTCCCGGCTGGCAATTCCATGGATTCGCGGCAGAGGTGAGCATGTTGGTGCCCAGTGTCTGATCTGAAGAACCGAGCTGCTGACTTCCGTATTCACGGCTCCAGCAGGTATCTTCAGAAAAATGAACTTGTTTCTCTTTCAGTTTGCGCCAGAATATTTTGCTTCGCCACATTTAAGAAAATATAAACACATGACATTAAAATAAAAGTATTTCAGCGACTTCATTCCAAAGTATTAAATCATAATTTCTTGTTAAACACTCCTTATTGGTCTTAGATAAGACAAGTCGTTCCTGACCTTTGACAACACCTGTAAAGTGTTGTTAAACAGAGAAGGCTGTATTTTACTTTCTTTGGTATTTCTTGCTAAACCTGTTGTGTAAGGAGATTTGTGGTTACAAAAGAAAGTTTGTGTTTTGTGAAAACATTGCTAAGTGGCCTTTCTTGTGCAGGTTGAGGAATATTTCTGGTTCTCCTGGACCCAAGGTGCCAAAGAAAGTCCACTTCATCAAGACTATGAGGCAGTATGACACCAGGGGATGTAGGTAAGTCTCCAATCTGAATTTGCACACATATTCACAGACACAAGCTGAATATTTAAGCAGGACATTAAAATAAAACAACAAAAACAGAGGTTGTTTTATGTTGGATTCTGAAGACAGGCCTTTTATACAAATGATAAAGCACATCTGCTTGTATTGTAATAAGCTGCTTAACTGGGGCACAGAGGAATAGCAGGAATATGCAGCTGCTGACTGGTGATCGCTACAGTAAATTTAATCACCCTTGGAAGCTTAGCAAAAGCCAAAAGAGATGCAGTGTTGAAATGTAACACCTTATTGCACCAGCCGCGAGGCTACCCCAAAGCAAGATGAAATAACACACTGTGGCACTTTAATAAGCATGTTGACTACAAGTACATGAAGTATTCTGACTCTACATTTTGACACAATCATGTTTTATATTTTGCAATGGTTATTTGACTTGCCATTTTTCATTTGTCCTCCACTTTGTCAACATTCAACATCGCCTTAATTTCCACATACATACATTTGTACATGTGGGTTTTTTTTTTCTTGTTTTTTTTTTGGTATGTGCAAAACAGTGATGTCCTAACCCTGCAGGTGTGGTGTTGTGTGTTTGTTCCTGAACTGAAGGAAAGCGTCTGTAAAATGTAATGAACCCAGCCACCTCCTTTGGCCTGGCCCTGGTGTTTATTGCTGAGTGTCCATGCAGGAGCCTGCTGACTGTATGTTATTGATGTTTTGTGACAGTCTAAAGCCCAAGTGTTAGTGTATGTTTACTGGTTGTGCTGCTGTCAGAAGACTGGGATAAGCTGGTTTTTCTACATCTCTGTCAGCACAATGAAGCTGTAGTCGGTGTTTACAGTGTATGTTGGTCTGCTTTTGCCTCTGTTTCAGCTGATCTATCTCTAGTGCGTGCCTCTTGTACATTACCAATACATTTGTCACAATTAGACACCCAAGACACACACACATTTATTTATATATATATATATATATATATATATATATACACATACATACATACATATATACACATACATACATACCGCTGTGACGAAACATACACTTGTTTAAAACTCAAAGGTTTTACATGTCAGGAAGAATTGATAAAACAATCATCTGGTCTGTTACAGGTCTTAAAATTAATTAAATACAACCTCAGGTGACAAAAACATACGACAAAATGTACCATTTCATGGTTTCATGTGTTTCTTATTGTTTTTTTTGTTTTTTTTTAAACAGCATAGCTGCTTCACTTCATTGAGGTTTAAACACATTTTTTATGCATGGCTCTCAAGGTCCCCCCACATTATTTCAGTTGGATTGAGGTCTGAACTTGGGCTGAAAATGAGCAAAAACCTTGATTATTTTCATCTTCAGCCATTCTGAAGATTTGATGGTGTGGTTGGGCTCATTGTCCTGATTGGTTGCAATGATTTCAGCCAAATGTAGGCTGTCAGACAGCCTCACATTTAATAAAGAAATACATAAGTATACAGTTCATGAGCAAAGTACCCATGTCCTTTGGCCAGTTTTTTTTCTCTAAGCTCATTACTGATATTTTGTACGTGGCCTGTTACAGAGTCTGCATACAGGTCTGGTCGTTGTACGTAGTATACCCACCATTGCATGATGGGATATAATATGTGAGGTAAAGTGGTCAGTTGCACTCTCGAAAGTTTCTCAGAAGTCATGCGCTATCTTGGTCTTAAAAATTAGTATATACTGCCGATTGTGCAGTTGCTCACACGTTACCGTGTACTTGATTTTGTCAAATAGTAC
Source organism: Xenentodon cancila (assembly GCA_014839995.1). Classification (NCBI taxonomy): domain Eukaryota; kingdom Metazoa; phylum Chordata; class Actinopteri; order Beloniformes; family Belonidae; genus Xenentodon; species Xenentodon cancila. Next base: position 6,857,979 of record CM026204.1, on the reverse strand, counting down.
TACAGCGTTAAAAGCAACCCTTTTTTTTTTCCACACACTATCTAAATATTTTTAGTTTTTGTAAGATTTTGACACAGTAATGTGTCAGGTGTTGTTTTGTTCATCTGAGATTGTGTTTGGCCAACATTTAGACCTGGTAAGGACCAGATGTGTGTCTAAAATATCAGATTTGTGCACGACTGTGTACTTCATCCACACAGTTAGAGACTGTAAATGTTCCAGAAAACAGGCTCCAGCCTGAAAAGATATTATTCCAACATCATATTTCTATGAAAATATTAGATCTTGGAACGGTTTACAAATATCTACCAGTAGAGCTGAAATAAAATGTAACAGTAGGATATAAACTTGTCGGCATTCTTATCATTGTTTAGTAGATGACACTAAAGACTAACATAAAAAAATATTTTAAACTCTGTGTTCACATGCCAGTGAATTTCTGTCACTTTTATATTGACAGTGATCCAGATCTCATTAAAACACCTGTGACCTGACTGTGCTGGTAATAAACGAGAGCCCCAACCAGTCAGTCTGGCTTTGATCCAACTCAGATGTCCACCTCCTCCTGCTTGGAGCTTTGGATGGTTGTTGATGGCTGTCTAGCTTCATTTGTGAATGGCATAGAAGCGGCTCTGTGACTTCCAGTACATTGCTGTCACTAAAGCTGATGATTGTGGTGTGCAGAGTAGTGGTGACTGTAGTGGACTGACACACCATCTGTTTTGTCTGCCTGTACTTGCTGTGTCCTGCAGGATCATGCTGATTTGTGCCAAGCGGTCACTATGTGCTGCTTTCTCAGTGCTGCCGTATGGAGAGAGTGCTCATCTCAGGTACAAGGAAAGCCACCATTCCAAGCAGCGAGCACCCACCCCTCGCTTTTATGTTTTCGTCATCCTTCTGTGCGATCCATGCCATTCTCAGGAAAGAGCTGTGTGTTTGTAGTGTGACTATAATGGAAGTTACAAAATGTTTGTTTTTTGTTTTGTTTTTTCATCAAACAGTGATCATAAGATAGACACCCAGAGACAAAGACTATCGTCTGTAGTTGCTTCCGATTTCCTTCCTTCCCTGGAAGGTGTGGAGCTGGGTGCCTTTGGCAAGGTGAACGTGAACTTGTTATAAGCAAACACTTTCTTTGTAGACGTACATATACTCCCATCACTGACTCTTGTTGCTTCCCTCCAGACGGTGTCCTACGCTCAGTTTCTTTACCCAACCAATGCCTTGGTGAGACCGAAGAGCAGCAGTGCAGTGGAGAACTGCACAGCTCAGACCCCTCAGTTTAATTTCCGTGGCAACGGTCAGAGGAACTTCATCACTGCCCGTATGAACAATGGTGTGGCCCAAGACCCAAGTAAGACCCCAGTCCAGGCTGACAGACACGCGTCTGCGGCTGCACAGTTTTCACTGATGGGATCGTTTTTGTGCGTTCCAGGTATCGAGGAGGTGCCTGAATATGACCCGAACCTGCTCAGTGACCCGCAGTGGCCCTGTGGGAGACACAAGAGGGTTCTAATATTTGCATCTTACGTGGTAACCAAAGCTGACATTATAACTGATTTTTTTTTTTTTAAATTACTGATTTTAAACATTGACAAGTATTCAGAATGTTGTTTCAAATGCTGAACATATTTGAATTCAGCTTTGTTCAGACAGCCATCAGATTATGTTTGAGTCTAGACAACAAACACAAAATAAATCAGTTTTGCAAATCTGATTTCTAACCACATTTTATCGGCATCTGCAGAGAATCATAAAAATGCATTTCTGTCCAAACTCTGTTTACTATGTTGATATAAATCTGATTTCCTGCAGACATAATTTAAAAACCGCAACAAATAACAGCAGATTAATTAATAACTGAATTTCCCCTGCAGGACTAATAAAGTGTTTTGTATTGAACTGAAATAACTCCTGAACTTGTGCATGTCTGGCAATTTTCCTTTTTAAATGGATTCTTAAAAAAGTCAGGCGTTAAAGAACCTGATTCCTAAAGAACTAGGAAGAATTTCTAAAAAAAAAAAAATCAGATTTCTTGCCGATAATCGGGTTTCTGATCAGCATCTACAGAAAAAAGCTCTTTAATTCATAAAACAAGTGATCATTTTACATCTGCTGTTCAGTTCTTCCATTCTGCGCCGCTTATCTGGGTCCAGGGATTATTTAAACACTTGTGCTGTTATGTAGAAATGAATCATCTAAGGTTTTCTATCATATTTAATGTAGTACACTTGTCAGTCAGCTGTTATATTTACTCATATGTTCATGAAAAAGATAAAAGAATCATGATGAATCTGCTGCTGCTCCTTCCGTCGCTGCTGCAGCTGAAGTGATCAGGATGCACGAAGGCCTGAAAACGACTCGGCAGACAAACTGTTTCTGACCAGCTGTTCAACCTGGTTTTATTAACGACTTCACGCATCGATCACGTCACACGGGTGCGGAATACACGTTTTCATTCAGGCAGCAGCTGTTCCTCCGTGGTAGCTAATAAGTGTCACTGGAGAGGTTAGTTTTGTTGGTCAGAAAGATGTTTCACCGCGTCCGCTGTCACACGCCCACTAAGGTTACCTCCACTACCGGTCCGAGGTTCTAAAACGTACTGTACCAGTCACGCTTTGAGCAGATGGATTTTGATGAGAGCTCGAGTTCCTCTGAGTGATCTTGTTACAGACTTCGCGCTGACCGGCCTTTGTCTGGGATATTGCGACAGGCTTGTTTCATTTGGCTTTAAAGTTTAGTTTTTTCTTCATCCAGCCTTTGTGGTAGTGCAGGGCTCCGCCTGTGAGCAACCTCCAGTCATGTTAGAGTAAAATACCTCCATTATACCCTGTTCACGTGCTTTCATTGCTCCTTACAGGATTTTGTCACAAGACTGCAACCTCCAGCTGTTTGTGTTGGAGACCCAACGCTTCATGAGGCCGTAGCACCGACTGCAGCTGCGATCCAGGCTGACGTATTGACCTGTTGTGTTTTCCGCCCTACAGACGACAGTTATTGAGTACGTGAAACCGTCTGACCTGAAAAAGGACATGAATGAGACCTTCAAGGAGAAGTTTCCTCACATTAAGCTGACACTGAGCAAGATCAGAAGGTGTTTTTAGTTTTTCTTCATAGTGTTTTGATGATTGGAACATTTTAAACGTGGTTAGGAGAAAGCTCTCTTTCTTAGTAAAGCAGATGACTAACTGACTTCCCCTCCCCTCCAGCCTGAAGAGGGAGATGAGAGCCGTGAGTGAGGAGTGTGGCTTGCAGCCGGTCACCATAGCGATGGCTTTTGTTTACTTTGAGAAGCTGGTGCTTCAGGGTCGTCTCAACAAGCAGAACAGGAAACTGGTGGCGGCTGCGTGCGTGCTGCTGGCTGCCAAGATCAGCAGCGATCTGCGGAAACCAGAAGTCAAGCAGCTCATCGACGTGAGTTTTCTGTGTGTTTAAGGTGGCGTCGCGCGTTCTTGGGTAATGCCTTTCTGATGCACGTGAAAGAATAACAGAGGTGGAGGGAAAACTGTAATCATGGTAACGGCAACTGTCGTTTAACGCATGCTTGAAATAGAAAGAAGACGTTTTAAGTCTTAATGTACGTTTAATTGGAAAATTAACATGTTCTTTGTTTTCCATGGCCATAAAAATGCTTCGTTCTCCAAGTTTCTGTCATTGATGTACACTCAGAACACAGTTTTAATTAGTTTAAAAAAAATCAAAACATTTTATTGTCTTTTTTGTTGTTTTTGCTTTAAACTCCTCTAATTGACCTTTTCTCTGGGTAACAGAAGCTGGAGGAGCGTTTCCGTATCAACAGAAGAGAGCTGATTCCTCTGGAGGTCTCGGTGCTGGTTGCCTTGGAGATGGGACTGTACCTCCCTGAGAGCAAGGTCATGCCGCACTACCGCCGACTGGTGCAGCAGGGTTAGAGCGGGGGTGGCTGAGTCATCCGAACCCGGGTGTACACGGTGGATCAGCCACTTAATAAACTATTCTGGTACTATTTATTTTCACTGTAAATCAAGAACTAGCTCACATTCTTTGTCAAACACTGTACACTTGAGATGTGTCTTTGAATGTTTTTTTACGTGTGATGTTCTGATGTTCATCCACTCCTGAGCTCTATGTTAGAGATGTTCAGCGAGCACATTAATTGTGCTTTGATTTTAGTTTCTGGTGACACATTTTTTTAGTAAGTTGTAGTATTCTTCTATTTAAATGAAATGTATGCATTTGTGAAAGGGGGAAACCCTCATGACCTGCACCTTTGCTGTTACTATACAGCCTGTATAGTATTTATTATAACTGAAAAGACCCAGATGTAGATTCTGTTGTGTTTTTAACACACTGTGACACTGAAAAACATTTTGAGCCAAACTTAAACGTGAAACTGTAGATTGAGTAGAAAACATCTTTAGTGAAGTCAGTGGCCTTTTTTGAGTGTTTGTTGTTTATAATTCAGCCAAATGTACATGTTTGTATTTGAAAAGACATCGTCTAGACTCTCGTGGCAGCTCTGACTTTGCTTGTGCCAACATTCTGTGTTTCCACCTGCAACGAGACAGGATTAAGGAGGCGAGTGTGTTGTTAGGGTTTCATGTTGTTACCCAGGGATGCGTGTTTGTTTTCTTTTTTTTTAAATGTGGATGAATAAAACAAGACTAATCAGTCCTTCAGTCTGGTTAGTGGTCTTATCTTAAGTTCTCAGGAATTTCCCTTTTATGTTACTTTAAGTAGCTCCTGAAATCTGATCCAAAGAAGTTATGACCATCTACCAGCAGCAGTGCTTTCAGTGTGACTCAATCACACTCGCTGGGTTGTGAGTGCATCTCTGGCTTTGGTGAGGTGCAAAAGTGCCTGGAAGCACAGCGGCAGTGATGGATAACTAATGAATCACTTAGATTTCATGTTGGCTTTTCTTCAAACGTTGTCGTTGTGTGGAAGAGAAAATCACAAGCTGCTTAACAATCATCTGAAGTGAATTTTGATGTCCAACAGCAGAAATGTCTGGGTAAATAATACCTGTGCGCTCATTCTGGTCAGTAAAATTGCTTTTGAAATGTAATTTAAGACCTTTATAAGTCTTTTTTTCCTTCTTCAAACTGGAAGTATAAAATCATCCTAAAGCAGTAATTCACAAATTCTGCACAATGAACACAGCAGACAAACGTGTTTCTATGACTTTACTGTTTCTTTGAGGAAGAATGAGGGTTTGATGCCAACATGCAGGTTTGACGCAGCGACTTAAATCAGCAGATATTAATTCAAAAGCACTACCAGCCGAGTCTCAGTTCCTATACTATTATCCCTCATCTTATTCCCGAATGTGTGATCACAAACCCAATAGCAGCAGGTAAATAAATACGTTTAAATAGTGACGTTAGTTTTCTGAACCAACACTCAGTCCAAACTCATGTCTTCGTCGTCATCTTTCTTGTCTTTGGCGTCGCTGTCCTGGTCCGACTTGGTCTCCGTCTCCATGGCTTTGGCAAAAGCTTCCACATCTGCAGAGAAACACGTGCAACGCTTTATTCTCATCGACTGTCCCAACTAGTAACGCTTACACAATCACTGTGCTTCCTTTTAGGATCATTACACTCAATGAGCAACTTTGTTGTTTAAATCCTAAAATCATCACTGCTTATAAACAATGAAACATCTGAATTATAAAGAACCTAATCTAGGAAATTAAAACTAATTCGATTTTTGTTGTAGGCTCTCAAATGTATTGAGCATTTTAAAATAAGAAAAAATGTTGCAAATTAAAACAGTAATGAAGTAAAAATATTTGAAGGGTTTTTTTGTAAAAAATGTTCATACATTAAAAAAATGTGCGTGATGAAAATGAGGTCAGAAAAGCCTCGGATGGTTTTATACGGACAAACTTTAGATGCATTAAAGAGAGAAACGCCCAAAATGGTGAACTGACAAAAATCTGGCACTGCGTTTGAAATGTGGCTCAGACGGTCACCACGATCAGGTGATTTCTGCAAGTCTCAATGAGACTCCTGCACCTGTCGACAGGTATGTTGGTCCACTCGTGAACAAACTGCTGCAGCTGCCTCAGGTTTGCAGGGTTCCTTCTCCAGACTGCACGTTTCAGATCTCCACAGATGTTCAACAGGATTTAGATCTGGACTCATAGAAGGACACAGTTTTGTTCCTCGATGTTCTTGGCTGTTTTTAGTTGTGTGTTTTGGGTCATTTGAGGGCCCATGACCAGTGACTGAGACCATGTTTTCCTGACCTGTATCTTGACCTCTGCTTTTATCTTCAGTCTCTTTGGAAGTTGGTTTTTTTTTTGGTTACCATTTGTATCATCTGCCTCTTCAATTTGTCATCGGTTTTCCTGTTCTGGCCACGCCCCGGAAGGCGCCCAGTATCAAGTTATTTTAGTGACCATTGTGGGTTTATAATAGTAATAATAATCTACTATGCAAGTTTGTAAATTAAAGTTTGGGGGAGGGGCTTGTGGGTCTCAACACATACTGCAAATGTGCCTGTTTGCTGACAAAAAAAAAAACTTTGTCGGACCTTGACAGCATCAAAATAATCCACACAAATGTCATTTGCTACATTTTAGTTTATAATTGTATTTCTGCAACTACTGCTCATTTTTTAATCGATGCAAAAGAGTAAAAGTGTTTAGTGTGGCTGAGATTCTAGTGAAACACTGACCTCCTTTGTTGGCCGCCTCGACGGCCTCCGCCGGCAGGCCAAACTGGTTCATTAGAGGCCCTAACTGCCCAGACGCCAAAGCGCTGCTGAACATGCTCAGAGCCTGCACAGAGACACAAACCACCAACAATGAGGACAAAAATGTCTGAGCTTCACAGCGGCCACTTTTTAAACTACTGCGTTCCTCGTGAGCTGCCTAAAAATCACGTTTTCTGGTTTTTCAACAAACAGTCCAGAGCCTCTGAGGACACACCTGCTGAAACTGAGGTGAGCTGAGCGTGTTGTGGAGCTCCTCTGAGCTCTGAGGCAGCGACTCTCCGGACGGCAGAAAGGGCATCAGCCGCTGCTGCACCTCCGGGTTGGCCAGGATGGGAGCCATGATCTCAGGCGTCAGCACGCTTGCGAGGTCCACTGCAGACAAACACTCACTGGTTAAACAGCAGCAGCGGTTATACCTACAACTTAGGTCAGAAAGGTGTTAAATACATAAATGTGTTTGCGATACATGAGAAAATTCAACACACATGACGAGAATAGGTTTTGATTTGCTTCCCAGCGGACAGTCTGATGACAAATAACAGCGTTGATTTGGAGTCACATTTGCATCCAGCTGATGAAAAAGAGTCTACTATTCACAGCTTTAGCTCCGACGTGAGTAAGAAATCTGGATCTTTGGTCAGACTCTGTACGCAACAGTCTCTCCGCTGCGGGTCGCTGACAACGTGGTGTTCAGCGGTTCTCGCTCTAAAGAAAATCTTATGGAAGTTTCACTTTTCAGATCTCCTAAGATCAATTTCTTATATAAAATATCATTTTTTGTCACACTTCCAGCACCTCAACTCATCCTTGTGTTTGTTTTAGTGTTTTTTATACTTGCTCTTATTCATGCGATCTGTCTCACTGATACACCACAGTAAAAAGTTTAAACATATTTCTGCAGCATGATTATTTGAAATTATACTAATTAGGTTTAATTACACAATCCTGCGTCTGGACTGATTTAGGTTCTGTGAGCAGCCGTGCTCTCTGCTGTCGACTCCCTCACCTCCCTGACTGCTGGCAGGGACGTTCATGGTGGCCAGGATGCTCTGCAGGTCTCTGAGCTGGATGGGCTGCGTGGGATTGGCTGCTGCCGCCGCCGCCGCTGCCGCCAGAGAGGACGACGCCGGGGTGGACGGGGTGGTGGCTGTGGGGGAAGCTGCAGAGGTGGCCAGGGGAGTGATGGGGGTGGTGGGCACCTGCGAGGAGCCGAGCCGGCTGGCAGCAGAGGTGGAGGTCGGTGTGACGGCAGTGGATGGACTGAGAGGAGAGAAAATACAATCAATATTGTTGATGGACGCACAAACTCGCAGCATAAATGAAAACTGGTGTGGCAATTCTCATTATCAACGTTTAGGCAACACCAACAATCCACCTCTGTGCCTCACTACCCCGTTCCTGCCACATCTAAAAAAAAATGTGTCAGAAATGGTCTGTTTCTTTCATAATGGGAATATTTATGGAGGCACCTGGTGGAGGAGTTACTGGCTGCAGGTACGCTGCTGCTGCTGCTGCTGCTGCTGCCGCCGCTGCCCAGAAGGTTGGTCAAGCCCGGACCAGCCAGAGCGCCGAGACCACCTGACACTCAGAAAAACACACACACTCTCAGTCTGACCCAACAAGATGTCGTCTTCACATTTGCAGAGCCATCAGCTCTGCAGCATGAGGACTCAGTTAGGAGTTTACATACCAATCCCACCCAGTCCAGTTGGTCCAATGAGCTGCATGAGCTGGTTGTGGCTCATGTTACCCAGAAGGCTCTGCAGTCCACCCTCACCTTCACACGCAGGGAGAGAGCGCAGGTGACGTCGGCATGAGGTTTGAGACATTAAAGCGCATGTGTGAAGGGTGAAACTGGAGGTCTGTTACCTCCCAGTGCTGACAGATCATGTCCTCCACTGCTGCTGCTGCCCAGAGCACCAGGCATGGGCGGGTTGTTCAGATACTCGTTCACTTTGCGGCAGTACTCGTCGTCCTTGTCACTCTTTGGTTCCTGAAATCATAAAACAAAAATGAAGTAAATGTGCATTTGGGCCTGAGCAGAAGACACAGTACAAGTGTTGTGCGAGGAGCAGCTGCACACCTGCATCCAGAAGAAGAGTCTTTTAGAACCAGCTTTAAACTTCAGCACGTAAACTCGGCCGGTGGTGCACTGGTTCACCCGTTTGAACTCACAGTCATCAGGGAAGATGATCAGGTCCTGCGGGAAAAATGATACAGCAACATTTAGGGGGAAAAAAGAAAAGAAAGTCAAACGCAGGTCAGCCACAACTGAACTTTGTCACGTACGTCGTCCACATTCCCGGTCGTCCGATCCTTCCAGCAGAAGTGGATGAGGGAGTCATCGGTCTGCTGGATGTAGACCTGACCTTTGCGCTTGTCGGGAGTCACCGTGCTGCCCTTCATCGTCATCTTCCCGGCCCGAAACTCCACCAGGTACTTGCTGGAGGAGCCGCGGGTGCCGGAAACTAAGCTGGGGAACAGAGCTCCAGATGCCATGATGATGTGGAGAGGACTTCTGCAGAGGAAGTCACACCATGAAAACGTGCAACTTTGCATCATCAGATAAATGCAATGTTCAGCGTATAATGCAGTTCTGTCACCGCATACACAAAACGACCAAACTCAGTTTCAGTCGGGAGTGGAACCGAGAACCTTGTTGCTGTGAGGCAGCTGGGCTCCGAGTTTGTGATTAATCAGTTAATCATTTTCTTTTTTCCCCCTAAATGTTGTTGTATCATATGAAGCAGTGACTGGTCCGTTTCCCAGAAGCCAGTGTTGCCATCTCATCTGAGTCACGTTGAAGACTTCACAAGACCTGATCCATTCTTAGGATAAAAGCAAGATCGTTGTCTCTTTTTGTAATCGACTTATCCACGGATGTCTGCAGCATCCTGACACTTTCTTTTGCTCAAACTCAAGAGTTCTCTGAAGGAGACGCAGATGTTTGTGAGGTCCTGATGGAGGATCAGAGCAGTTCCTGCACATGTGACAGAGTCCGGCAGGTTGTCTTTATTTGATCCACGTCGTAGTTTACAGCCCGTCAAAGACACTTCCGAACTATAGTAATGAAACCGAACTGGTACGAAACTACTGACCCATATGATCTGGAAAGAGGACCTACAACCGGACCGAACCGGTCCGGGGAATCGGCTGGTCGGTGTTATTCACCGGGCCGGTCTGGGGACTCAGTAGGTCAACAACACCGGACCGGTTCGGGGACAAGGGGGGACCACGACACCGGACCGGTCCGGGGACTCGGTGGGTCCACAACACCGGACCGGTCCGATTTCGTGGACCCCCCCCCGTGTCCCCGGACCGGTGTCGTGGACCCTGGACCGGTGTCGTGGATCCACAGAGTCCCCGGACCGGTACGGAGTCAGTCCACGACACCGGAGCGGTCCGGAGCGGTCCTGATGTCGTGGAACCTGGATCGAGACCGGACCGGTCCGGTGTCGTGGACCCGCCGAGTCCCGCGGCTGCGGTGTCGGGACATCTTCACAGATGACTCTGCATCTGCTGCCAGCACCTCGTTTCCAGCTGCGTCGTGCTCGACGCTCAGCTGTGACATCACATTTCAGACCCGCTGACCAAACATGCAGCTTTTGTTTATGTTTATAACTTAAAAAAAGAGGTCAAAATAACACGTTTATACTCACATTTCTTTCAGTTTTATCGCTCAGCTTGTCGAACAAGTGAACTCAGACGCATATGTTGTGATTGGCTGCCCGACTCCAACGTTTCACTCTGATTGCTCAAACTGTATGTCATTCATTATGACTTTATTAGCGTTGCGCATGTTCGGTAGAGGACCAAACTGCATATTTTAACCCTTTAATGTCTGACGTTTGAGTTGCAATGAAAAACAATTTTTAACAATCTCTAAATCATTTTTTGTCCTATTATTATTATTATTACATTAGGCAAGTATGTATTTAGTTTATATATATATATATATATATATATATATATATATATATATATGTATATATATAAATATATATATGTATATATATAAATATATATATATATAAATAAAAGCTATGGTTTGTATAACTTTTTTTCCCCCTTTATGGTTCAAAGGTCCCAGAAATACATTAATCAATACATCTGGGGTTAAAAGGTTAACCTTAAACGATATATGAACAAATATATATGTCAAAGAATAAGGAAGGACCTGCATTTGATATTTTTAATCTTTTTATAATCTATTTCTTAAAATTGTTTATCAGAGTCACAACTTAAATAAATGCAGTAATATTAGTTTCAGCAACATTCAATATAAAACTTCACCCTTAAATGTCACTTCGTTTGCTTGTAGATTAATTATTTGATTTGTGTTGCAGTTTTTAACATTTTCTTTATTTCATAATCCTGTAAACTGATTCTGTTAAAGTGGCTTTGTAAGTTTTCATTTTATAGCTTTCACTTCCAAAAAGAATAATTCATTATTTGTTAACTGGATGTTTTCAGCCCGTGTATGATTTAAAAAGTTAATTAAATTATAATAAATGAACAGTCAAACCAGTCTGCTCTGTTTTGTGTTAAATTGCATGAAATACCTGCTGTGCAGACTCTATGACGCCACTAGAAACCATTGGTCTTCAGCTGTGCCCGTTTAGATGTCGTTTTCCCTTTGATCCTACAAGATTGTTTTAATTAAACTTAAGAGGTAAGAGTGTCCATTGTGTCCAATCCTTAATAAACAAGTTAGAAAAGGCTCAAAATAAACTTCAATGTTGCCTGCAAAGAAGAGATGTTGTGTGCTTCTCTTCCACCCAGGAAAGTTTCTCCAGACCTTCACACCAATGTTGGGACAGACGGGTTGAACCAAACACCACAAACTGCTGTTCCAGAACAATCTTCAGTACAATAAAAGAGAAGACCGATTTATAGTCCATAATTTATTTCTTAAATATGCTTTAGATGCATATGGTTGTGCACTAGTAACAGTATGAAGAGACAGAAAAAAAAAAAAAAAGACTAACAATCATACAATGTAAACATTTTCAAATGGGATGCTCAACAAAAAGATAAGGGGGCAAAGAGATGAGAAGACCCATGAGATTGTACCTCCACCTCTGAGCGGTTCCACGCTTCACAAAGTGCTTTCAATTCAGAGTCGAGGGAAGAACAGCTGGAGCAGTTTCGAGTGAACATACATGTGCATAGGACTGAGTGTTAAAATGTGCATTTTTAATGCAAAGTTAGTGCTTTGAAACACAAAGAAACCAAACAGTTCAACAACGTCTGAAGTATCTACATATGTAGTCTTACATCATCAGTGCACAACACTAATTAACCGCTGCCTCTGAAGTGTCTGAAGCGCACGCTGGCTGCAAGCGTTTGATTTTTCACATTTCAAGAGGGTGGACTGGATGGGTTAGTTTGCATAGGTTTATGATGCCTACAGCATCCTGTCTCACTTAGATGCAGTCATTCCTTTAAAATGACTCAAGCGGAAGCCTGTGAAGTCCGTCAGAGCCACTCGCTCATGCAGGAACTGATGGTGGCAGGAGTCAGTCTGACTCAGTTTTCTCTGGAAACAGCTTCTCTAGCTGTGGGGGGCGTGCCTCCTCCGGGGTTGTTCAGGAGCCAACGTTTTTCATCAAACAGACATTATAAACACTTCTAAAGATCACTAGTTTCTACATCTCCATCTGTGCATGTGTGTTTTTCAAGCATCTCGGTAACGGTAAACCAATCATCAGAGACTACACTGTAAAAGCGGGACCACTATCAGGTAATTTTGCATAACTGTTCATATCTTACATTGTAGCTCAATGCTTTCCAACCACATGACACCAGTGAAGTCAAAGTCTACAGGCTCAGATCTGCCTAAAAGAAGTGAGCAAAGAAATAGGGAAAGAAGTTTGACAATTGTTTTCTTTCATCTGAAGTATTTTGACGTTGATCTAAAGCTCCGAACAGTTCAAACATGATTCATCTACTCCTGAAAGCGTCAGCGCTGCTGCATGTGGGGGGAGGGGGGAACGAGGAGGCAACCACAGTTCCAGACTTTTAAATATCTAGTAACCAATCTCTTCGTTGTAAGTGAACACATTTTTACTCAGTGCAGAAAATGTATATTCATGGCTTTAACTTGTGTAAATTAATGTCTTCTTGGTGAGCATGCATGCACCAATTATTATACACATTTATATTACAGCAGACAACAATGTACCAACACAGTCTGTTTACTGTAGCGGTCAACATGGTTACAAGCAGCTTTCTTTCTACTACACAGAAACACTTTTGGCCTTTTAGAGATGTTTGTTGCTAAACAAAATGCGTCTATAATTCCAAGCTGGTTATATAAAAGTAGCCGTGTTTAAGAGTGTTTAGATATCACCTGATATTTGAATAAGTGATTAAGTGGGTTTTTGTCTACAGACATAAAGGTTGTGCACCTGGAATAAAACAATTTTTTTTTTCCTGTCCTGCAGCAGCTTGTTCACTGCTCCAGAAACCACAGTGGCTGCAGGTTCAAATCCAGAGAACGGTGAGTAACATGTTCAGGGTGTATGACTATGAGGGAGTTTGAGTTCAGCATTTACAATAACTATCTTCTAAAATTCTCCATAATACTAAAACGTCTCCTGCAGCGTGTTCACAGTCAGTTTTAGATGATCTGATTTACAGATGTCCCTCTGATTCTAACAAAAGAGTGAGCATCTGGCCATCAAAAAGTCACAAACTCTGAGATGCTGAGAAATGAAGAGTATCATCTTAGACACACTAAACAGCTCCTGTGTCAATAAATGTTGGGACAGTCTGCATAATTCCTGTCAAAGTATCCACCTGTGTACAGCCAATCCTCAGCTCCTGTGTGAGGGTTCGTCCCCAGCTGGAACCACCTGAAGAGACATGAAACGCACAGGAGCAGTTTTTGATTAAAAAAAAGAAAGAAAAAAAAAGAAGTGCTCCACATGAGCAATAAACAGCTTTGAATACGCATTAAAATAATGATCTGAGGTGCATCTAGTGCATGTTGAAATGACAGTAACTAAGGATTTTCCTCAAAGCTCTCCAGATGTCCATCATCCTGCATCGACTACTCACTAAAACAACAAGGTTCGGACACAAACCGAATTCAAGAATTTTTCAAGCACTTTTTATGGTTTTTCAGATGAAAATCCAGCATTATAGCGGTAGTGAATTTATATGAATACATGTGATCAGATTTATTGCCATTTTAATCACATTTTAAAAAGACAGCGTTATTTCATTGTTGTCTCTCTTTGTTTTTTAAATTCATGTTTTGTTTTCTGGTGTTACTCTCAACTATGTGTAAATCTAACAGTAGACGGTATTGTTATTGTAAGTGTTTTTGAGGAGGTCAGACTGAATCTGTGCAAACATCTCTGGCTGGACATTTAATCAGCTGGCTGATTATTGGCCATGGTTTATTCATTTTTAAAATCAGCCAGAGGGGAAAAAAACCCCATCTGGGTCGACCTCTATATAATACAGACAAAATAAAACCACACAAGTCCAACACAAAATGACTCTACAAGCAAAAGCCAGTATTTAGTGTGGTGTCCCTCAGAACTAAGTACACATCACACGAGGCCCAGGTGGACAAACTTTCATTTAGGCTCCAACTTATTACATTTTCCTATCCAATAAAACTAAACTTTTCAATTGCATAGCCATTTGATGTAAATGAAAAAAAAAGGTTCACATTTCAAAACACCTTCAAGCACTTTATCCACAATTTAAGCCCTTTTCAAAATACTACATTCGAATTCAAGCATTTCACCTGCACAAACCCTGCTGTATGAAGATCTCTGGACGCCTGCTCTGTTGTCGAGTTCACATCAATACATCAAGGTGAGTCAGTTGCTAGGCAACCATTCTTTCTCTTTAATGCTGCCAAAATGACCCCTATCATCGATTCTTCTCTTCCTGAACAAAAGATGCTTAAATGTGAGCAGGAGACACAAAGACTCCAGTAACAGTAGAAATCTGGGCACACTGATCATTATTTGTATAACTGGCAGCCACTAATCCTGATTTCTACATCCGTACTCTAAAAGCAGAGCTCAGGCATCTCTTGATTGTACATTTAGACGGTGATACTCCTACTTCCTCCTTTTTCTTCGTGGCTTCAGTTGATGTCATGAAGGTTTGTTTCCCACAACTTAAGGATTCTGTGATCATCCACTGTAGTTGTCTTTTGTGGTTCTCCAGGTCTTTGATTGTTGTACAGCTCACCAGTGTTTTTAGTTATTTTCTTTGATTGTTAATCTAGCCACACCAAAGGTTTTTGGCCTGTCTGTTACAGATGGATGTTTTTTTCAGCCTGATTCTGGCCTCCTTTTCTTACATCTCCTAGGACTTCATGTTGGCTGCTCCAGCCAAAAGGCTGCCAAATGAGAAATCAATATCTGATCTCAAGTCCCCACCTTTTATCTGACACATTCCTCTTGAGGTAATGAGGGAAAATACCTGGTCAGTGTTCAGTCAACTGTCCAAATACTTTTCAGCCTCTGAAAATACAGGTACTCTGCTTAAATAGCTGCAATTCTTAAAGTGGTAAATGCCACATTTTTGTGAAACCTTTTAAATTGAAGCTGAAAGTCAACCCTTTAATCACATATTAACGGTTTTATTTCAAATTCACTGAGGTAGTGTTTAAACATAAAACTCACTCTGTCACTGTCCACATACTTCTGGACATAAATGTGATGCAAGTAGCTTTTTGAAAAAATAAACAAACGAATAAAAAGTTAGAAACACTGACCTGGTTGACCACTCCGTTTCATCCTCGGAGCGCTCTCTGCGTGCAGCTCTCTGCTTCTCCTCTAACCGCTCTTTCTCTGTACTCGCCAAATCTAAATACAGAACAAAACCCACCATATGAGAGAACCACACGAGGACCCTGGTGAGAAAGACCTTCCGTCTTTTTCCGAGCGCCTGACGTTACCCAGGTCTCCGTTTTCCATGGCTCTGATGTCAGGCCGCAGCCGGCAGTCCGTTGGCGCCAGCAGCCTCTCCATACCTGGCTCCAACTCGTTTAGCGACACGGCAAAGCTGGTGAAGTTATACATCTGTAAAAAAACATCACAAACGGCACAGGAAATCAAGAAAGATTCAGTTATTTTTTTATATACTTTTATAAGCTCATTCAAAGAATCCTAATATACTTAATGAACTATACTGGAAAGAGAACAAAGTTCACGAAAAATCAAAGCTGCCCCACAAGACACATTAAAAGTGTCATTTTTTAATTCTGTAACTTATATATAATACATACATATATATATAAACTTTATACACAATAATTATTGGTTTTAATAGTTCATGTTTGGTTGGTTTTTGAAGTGGTTCAGAAAACATTTGCCTGCTTTGAGTCACACTTTAGGTTTAAGCTGGGGTAAGAATCGTGATCGGATTCATAATCCAAATAAATCAATTTAGAGCTACATAAATAGACAGGGGTAGACTACACTCTGGCAGGTTTGAGTATTGATCGCATTTTAACTGCAGAAATGACTTTTCCCAAAAGTTATCAAAAGTAAGGTTTGTTTTCTGCGTTAAAACGCTGTCAATGAGCTTTACTGATGTTTTCAAATGTTTCCTGCCGGTCATACTAGCACAAGAGGTCCTCATTATCCACAACACTGAGGAGACGCCGAAGTCCACCTCGTCACCTTTTATGAACAGCAACTAAACAAGGTGAAATTAGAGTGCATTACCTACTGTATAGTGCTGTCAGACTTCAGCTCAACCAAATTCCAGACATTATTAGAATAATCGATTTTTAAATGGATCACATTTAATATGATATCACTTATGTTAAGACACCAACCTGCGCCGAGTAAGCAGGTCGTGGTGTTATCCTCCATAATAAGGCACTTCCTGGGATCACAGTCACAGTCTCTTGAATTTCTGGCATCTCATCTGCCTCCTCACCTTCACAGCTGCTCTCCTACACACACACACACACACACACACACACACACACACACACACACACACACACAGGTAAACGACACTGTTACACACAAGCCGACAAACTCAAGCCAACTGTATGTACAGTTCAGTGCAAACAGGTGATTTCACAGAACTACAGTTGCCACAAATTCAACACGTCTCTCAAGCAACAACGCATGTCATTGCAAGACATTATGGATTAGTGCTGGCAATGATCTAATCATACACTACACTTTGAACATAACTAGACAACAGCAGTAGAACACTACAGATATCAAATACACTTTCACCTTACCTTTTACTAATGCCACTGCATGTTATTGTGAAAGGAAAAGATACCATTTGAGAAAAGAAATTCAGTCACATGTTGAACATGTCAAACGACAAACATGAGGGCAAACTGAGCGGCATTTCAGTCAGTCAGTAGCCGGTCAGACTTTAGTCGAAGCAGAACCACAAGTGGACTTTCTCACCTGCTTCAGCTTCTTTGAGTCACCTCCTGTTTTCTTGTCTGACTTCTTGTACGTCTCATAAAGCTTCGGGTCAATGCTGTACATACACTCTGTCCACTTCCCATAGATCACTCGCCGCTTCTTCTTACTGTATAAACAACGTCAAATGCAGTTCAGACAAGAACTAATCTAAACTACTCGTCAGTGTCAGTGCAGTAGTGTCCGTTCCTCACCTTTTGTCTTGGATGTGTCCTTCCACTTTGTGCAGGTCCTTTCCAAACATCCCACATGGTTTAAAGTTCAAAACACACTTGTCGCCAGTACTAAGGAGTTCAAGACAAAATAAATACCAGCCTTTAATGATCGGTGGTCAAAAGAGCTCTAAAGTTTCAGTAAAGTATCAACAACTGTACCTGTGGTTGATTAGCTCCACCATTCCATACTGTTCAATCCAGAGTTTTCCCAAGATGATGTTGTGCACACAGCACATTGGATTCGTCCATGTGTACGCCTCTTTATGTCTAATAAAAAAAAAAATCACAGTAATAGTTGAGAAATACCCACATATGCATTATAACTTACACCATTCTTATGTTCATATTAAATATGAGATTTCAGCTGGCTGGCAAGATCCACCTCTGAAGCAATGTTGGAAATAAATACAATGCATCTTATTTGTAGATGTACAAATAGTACATCTATAAAATGTGACGTTCATGTCACATGCTGGGTAATTAGGTTGTTTCTGAGCTGTACTGTAAGGGTCTCACTAGCACAGAGACGGTCTGGCGTGGAGTTGGCATGTTCTCCGCGTGCTGGCGTGGGTTTTTCCCGTGGGGGTGTGTGTGAGTGTGTGTGGTTGTTTGTCTGTATGTGGCCCTGCGATGGACTGGCGACCTGTCCAGGGTGGACCCCTGCCTCTTGCCTGTAATTAGCTAGGATGGACCCCAGCAGACCCCTGTGACCCCGTTTAGGATTAAGCGGGTATAAATAATGGGTGGATGGAGGTTTTTCTTTGATTTGTCACGTTCAGCATCTCAACAGTCTAGTATGAACGAACAACGGTTTGATTAACAGTAAATGATGAAGGGACCAATTACTCACTTTAATAACTCCAGCGTCATGGTGCCTTTTGGCTCCGCCTCCACACTTTTGCCCCAGAACTTAAGTTTTGGGTAGATGGAGCCATGAAACTCAAACTCCTGTTTCAGAGACTGGGCGTGGAAGGCACTGATCGGAGGGTGGTGGCTCACCTGCTCAGACATCAATCTGTAGCCCTCGTCCTCTCTGGGGAGAAAATAAAGAACTAAATCTTCAAGTGGTGAATCTGTGGTGAAGATTTTCATCAGAAAAGCACGGCCAGGCTTCACCCTCACCTTATGAGCTCATACGTCTCCCCTAGTAAAGGATTAAATGGCTTTCCAGTCCTTTCCCACTGAGATGCTACAGATGAAACAGCGAATGCAGCAACAACCTGTAACACACCAAAAAAAGAAAGAAAAAGAATGAGCATAATTAGTTTTTATTTGCTTCTTAGCAAAAATACTATATAGTACCCTTTATTGTTTGTTTTTTTAAATAAAATGTGAACATTTACAGGTGCATGCCAGTAAAGCAGAAATGTTTTTGGACTTTTCATCCTGGTTTCTATGAACTTGGGGTGAAGGAGGTGTTCAACATTTTCTTATATTTTAATTAACTGTCATATTAATCAGTTATAAAAATCACTGCTGGTTAAAGCTCCACGTCTAAACAAGATTAAATATCTTAATTTGTCCTTATGCATTTAGAACAATGTCTGCACAGAGGAAACTTTTGTTTTCAGAAGACAGGAAAATGTGGAAACAAATGATATCACATTGCGGTTTCATCCATACCTGCATCCGGTCTATGGAGTCAGATAAACTGCAGGCTTGGTGGATGAGGTGAGTGTGTTCCATGTACTCCGAGATCCTCTGGAGAAAACTCAGGGGCTCGTTAAACACAACTGGCATCGCTATTTTAGACAGCTCCTGCAACGTCATTATGAAAGGATGCTAAATAATCAGACAAACTACGATACATAAACAACTCAGGCATCACACCGATTCATGTTACGGCCCTGTTCTGCAAGAACAGAGACAACATAAAACCTGACGACGGAGAAATGTGATCCACTGCTTAGCAGGTTTCTATAAATGAACAAAGAACCAACATGTCACAAAAGAAGGACCCGCACATGTCGCTAAATCACAGAAGAGAATAAAAACACAGAAGGACTAAAAATAGGCTGCACTTCAAACTCAATACACAGTCGTTACATTCCTGCTGCAACTTTGTACAACAATCCTGACATTTACTTTTATGCTGTTCAGATTTGTATTTTACACTGTAAAGTTATTTTTTGGCAACAAAAAGTAACATTAAAGAACCCACATTCACATTACTAACATTTATCTTAGTGGTAAAGTTTTCAGAAGTGCTGTGCCGATTTTAACGCAGGTCCATCCGAGGGCTTCCACATCGCAAACGTTTAAAAATATTTATTCCTTGTCCTCCATCTACATCAATGCATCAAGGTTTTTCAACTCTTTTAATGACATTAAATATTATAGATGCTGAAATAACCAAATGTTACGCTTTTGGGCGGTAGTTCTGTAGAGCACCAGCTGTGCATTGCAGCGTCCTCTTCACACACATTTATCAGGAAGCCAGCAGGACTCACCATGCCGATGCATTTCTTCAGTATACTCCAGACGCTGAAATTGTTCCTGGAGATCATTTCAGCAGGCAGGGTTTTCCTAACACACATGTGGATGAAAAGAGAAGAAAATGATACTGAGATATTCAGATGACAGTTAGGGTAAATCATTAACAGGACCTCCTCTGCTTAGCAGAAGACAGCATAAACACACCGTTGTCTCCTCAGCTAACACTCACAAACTGATTTAGGACACGGACCTTATAGACCTCACTCAAAGACAAAGAACATCCATGTGGACATGCACATGCACATACAATTTGTGCAAAACTATTACGCAAATGGAAACTATTTTTGTCCAAGGCCATTCGTAATTATTAGGTGTCTAATTCAGCCACTTTTGTGTTTCTTGAAGAGGCTAAAACAGGCAACCAAACAATATTCGGAGAGGTTTGTTGTCACTCATCTTTTGAGGGGGACCAACGTGTTTTCAGTAGGGACAAACGTGAGGAAAGAAGCCCATCACCAGGTTATTTGTGAGGCCTTTGCTGGCTGGCCAGTAGCTGTTTTCAAACATGGACTGCAGCCCTAACTTCTTCCTAACCATTTTCCATAGGCGCTGCATGAAGACAATGTCTTCTCCAAAAACAACTGCAGAATTCTCACAGATGTTAACAACTCCCAATTATTTAATAAAATGTGCCCATGAGTGAACACAGCAGTAGTGATCTCGCAGACAGTAACTGAAGTTACTGTATAATACAAACAGTTTTTCAGAAACATTAAATACCAATAACAACATAAAGTCAATCATCCCTGTGAAACTGTGCAAAGCCTAATCCGCCTTCCTTAACGTTATGTAAACAGAAAACACCCATTACAGCTGCATGTCCCGCTTCCCATTTGATTGAATCCCTCCAGACAACTCCAGTTGTACAAACTAGAAAAAAAAAAGGTCCACACACGACTCTGCACATATCGTCCTTTGTATGGATGAATGGACTCACACCTAAATTTGGAAGAACACATAGAGGCAATAACAAAGTCAGCCTACTACCACCTCAAGAATATATTACGGTTAAAAGATCTGATATCTCAGCAGGACCTGGAAAAACTGGTCCCTTCATTCATCTTATATTGGCTTGATTATTAAAACAGCATCTTTACAGGTCTAACTAAAACATCAGTTAGACAACTGCAGCTCATCCAGAACTCTGCTGCTCCAGTCCTCACTGAGACCAACAAAGTGGACCACATCAGTCCAGCTCTGAGGTCTTTACACTGGCTGCCTGTCCGTCAGAGGACAGACTTTAAAGTCCTGATACTGGTCTATAAAGATCTGAATGGTCCAGGACCAAAATGCATCATAAAATGTAATTAAAAAGTATGCTTTTTATTTACATTTTATCAACTGATTGTATCATTTTTTCTCTTTTACATTTTAAATTATGTTTTTTTATTTATGTGATGTTTTAATGTTTCTGTAAAGCTGTAACGCTGTTGTTAATTTGTGCTTTATAAATTAACAACTGTTAATAAAACTGTTAAAGAATTGTGACTTTCTTCGGTGTTGTGAAAATCCTTCTGTACAATATTATTTTTTTAGTCAATTTTCAACCTGTAAAGATCCTTCCTTACCTGAGCCATGCTTCTAATTTGCACTTTTCCCAGCCTCATTTGTTTTCTCCTATCCTGTTGACTATTTGCATTAAAACTTTGGATTATCAGGTGGCCATACTTTCAAGACTTTAACCATCCAGGTTAAAAAAAAAAACAAAAAAAAAAAACAAAACAACCTTTTGTTTCTTTTCTTAGTGTTGGCCAGCTATTTTCATGTAAGATCACTGCAGACTTGCTCCTCACACAAATATAATCCCCTGGAAGCTGTGCGCCCAGTGATCACGTTCGCGTGGATCCAGCCTGAGCAGGACGCGCCCGCGCCTCCTCACCTGCGTTGCCACACTCCGTTCTCCTGCGTTGCACCTCCATCCGTCACCTCCTTGCTGTCAAACACCAGAGCATCTTTGAAACTGACCTCGCAGGAATCGTCTGACTCCAGCCCTGACCAGGATGACAGGACACTGAGGGAACAGAGCATAGGCATTCGCATTTGTTCGCGGAGGCTTTTGGCAGCCTGTCTCACCTGTTTCGGCGTCGAAAAACTCCTCCTCGCTGTTCATAATGAGCAGAGAAAGTGGCTAAAATGTCACTCGGCAGTCATTTTCCCAGGGTCGACCTGCCCCGCAAACATCACAAAAAGCCAAGTACGGGTCCTGCAACACGGACAGCTCGTTACACCGAGAAGGGCGGCTTCCTGTGCCCGACAAAGCCAGACATCACACAGAGCATGTTATGAGTGAAACGACCGCAGCGGGCAGGTTTGCTGTCGGTGTCCGCGACCAGCTTCCCTCCGGCCAGCTAACTAGCCGTTAGCATCGCCGCTGCAGGCGCTTCAAACGTCAGCTGGAGCAGATATTCGCCGATGACATCGGCAGAGTCACCGTCGGACCGACACGGGCACCCACACACACATATGTTTACACACAGTCACATTAAATATACCTGTGAATCGGTGTCAAATTAAGCCCGTAGTAACGTAAACAATCGAAAAGTGCAGCGCCTCTGAAGCCTGGCGGAAGTAGGCGGCAAGGACACGGTGATTGACAAGCGCCTCGGCCAATCGGCGTGCAGCCAGGAGCGGACTAGAAATGGAAGGCGAAGAGCAGATGTTGGGTAAGCGGCTATTTTCAACCAGCACGCTTTCAGTAACGTGACGTCACAAACGGGAGCGCGTCACTCCCATCCAGGCGGAATCTGGGGCCTGGATGAACGTGGCCAATGTAACAGTCATTTATTAAATACAAGGGATTGTTTATGATAAAGCTATGTTGAAATTATACTCTTTTAAAATTATAAACTTTCTACTGTGATGTCATTTTATTCAAGACCAATACACTGATTACAGCATTATTATGTCTTTATTAGGTAAAACTAATATCAGCTGCCAGATTTTTGCATGCCAGTGACTTCCATTTAAAGCGATCACTCAGAAATGTTTTCTCTTCCTAAAGCATTATTCATGCAGATATTTCTTTTATCTGTGCATGTCAATAAAGAGTTATCGTTGTGTCCATAGAATGGTAAAACTCGGGGCTTAAAAGTTAAAACTGGGTGGTCCTGATGATCTGAAGAGCACCAAAACAAGATGCGTGAAAAACTTAGAAAATGGCACTTTTTACAGCTTAGACGAGACAAATGTTGTTTTAATAGTGATTCACAAAACGTGCACTGTGTAAAGCAATAAAGTCATAAATGAAAACGCTTTTATAAATGTTAAACTGAAAACTTTGCCAGCTGAGCAGTGAAAAGGAAAAACGTGTTTGATGGTCCTTTCACGTTTTGCACGTCTTTGGAAACGACAGTTTTGTCGGATGGGCCTGAACAGTGAAACCTCCGCCTGTCTCTATGGGTGGTTCCTCACCCCTCGTGTTTCTTGGGGTGCTTGCTCTTTAAAGACGGATGCAGCGCTACACACCTACCTCTGTGGCCAATGAGCACGAAGAACCTTTCTATTGCAGAGCTGTTACGGGTCCCAGTTTACATCAAATCAGTGTGAAATGTGCAGCACTCCAGCTGAGTCAGTCCATTTTTAAGCAGCCTGATATGAGCAGATTCTGCGTCAAGATTCTGGTCCTAGTTGCTCTTATAGCTGCATATTGGCTGATAAATGTGGTGATTGTATTTACTGATGGAGAAAACTAAACGAGCAGAAGCTTTGAAGGTCTGTGGATCATCATAACGCATCTCAGATACTAAATCCACAAGGTGGCAGTATTATATATGTGATCAATTCACAAAACTTTATATCAAGTGAGGAGTAAAATATACATTTTAAAACGTATAAGAATCAAATTAAAGGGATTTTACATATACTAGATATTTAATCTAAGTACCGCGAGGATAAAGCTTTTAAAATGACATATAAAATGACAAGAAGCCTGTTTGATTAATCAGTATCCAAAAACTCACACCAATGAGGATAGGACCGGAAAAGTAAGTATAAAGTAAACGCTTTACATTATAAGGATGTTTATAAAAGAGAAATAGTAGTTAATAAATCAGTTTATGTGTATGCATCATTCTCTTAAAGACTGATCATTTCGTTCACCTTATAATCAAATATAATTTCTTTAGAATTTATATTGTGATGTCATGTCGAGTTTTTTAAGCCACACACTGACAAATGTGTAAACTGTTTTAATTCCAGAGAAAAAGAATAGTGCTATTTTATTCTAATAAATGGTCCAAACGAGAAGGGTCATTAAGATGCTTTTACTTTGGTCACAGTAAGCGGAAGTCAGTTGTGTTAGTGTGATCCGCGAGTTCTGTCTGCGAGCTTTGGAAAAGTTTCAGTCTTCAGGATGAAGAGCAGCCACTCAGACATCATCGGTCAGCCTGCGGGTCGGCACGTTTTATTGTAATGTCCATCTAGCAAGGAAGAGGAAAAAAGTAAATGTATGAAAACTGAAGATAAAGAAATTCAAAATATGAACAAAGAAGGCGAAAAAAGCGCAAAACCTTCCCCTCGCAGCCAGAAGCAACCAAAGACGCACCAGCAGGTTTTGGTTCAAAAGAAAAGTAAGAATTTGTCTTCAAAAGACACACAAAGGGGCTCGTTCACAAAGGAGACACAATCAGATCAGTGGCAATTTGTGGACCACGTCAAACCAGCGGGACAGCAGGAAAAACGAGCGGGCAAAGTCTCTCCAAGTGCCGGCGAAGAGTGCCAAAGGAGCCCCGGCGCGCAGAGGAAACTGTCGGACGCCAGTAACGCATCAGAAGACCTGAGCAAAGACTCCGGCTGCCTATCCGGGAAACTCTCCTCCTCGGAAAGCAGCTCCGAAATATCCGACTGTGCCTCGGAGGGCAACAAGCGCGACTCACCGAGCAGCGATAACGAATTAAGCTGGATAGAAGGTAAAGCCTATGTGAGCCCGGACGGCGACGGGACAGGCGACGGCGCGCCGTGCGCAAAGGCGGCCACACGTACCTGCGCGCCCCAGCCGGATGCTGCTGGAGGGGGCCTCGGTTTGTTGAACTTCCCGGGGGGGTTTACGGATCTCATGATGGGAGAAACAACGGAAGACCTTGTCAGGGAAATAGAGGACCTGCGCTCAGAGAACGAGTATTTGAAAGTAAGTTCACTCTAATTGATTCATTCAGTTAGTTTGCACATTTAACTCGCTGCGCGAGTCCGCGTCCTGGTGTTCTGAATTTGAATTTCCTCGTGAATCTTCATTTAGCACATTTGTGAGATGTCAGTGTGCGAGGACCCGGATTCTCAACGCCAGACCAGATTTTCCGTAAATGCTTAGACTAGGCGTATGTCAGAGCTCATTAGTTGGTGTGGAGCTGTCCTGCAAGAATCAAAAGTTCCGAGCGACCTGCGTTATTTGGATCATCTTTAGTGAAAAAGTTAAACACTTAAAACACTCCAGCCACTTCTCATTTGTTTACACTGGACCACTAGACAAGAAAAGCCAGGTCTTTATTGGTGCGTTTCAAGAATAGACCTGTAACTGAAAGCATCTCACCAGACTGCTTCTTTTACCCTTCACTTGACCTGAATGATTTCTTTTATGGATAAAGCATTCCCCTTTTCAACTGGAATTCTGAAACTTCTCTGGAGTCAGGCAGGATTTGGAAAATGACCTGAAAAGAAATAACTTCGATTTATCATAAATGTGACACAAGCCTCCTCTTCGTTTCTCAAATGTCCCACTGTGTGGCAGAAAATCGAATTTGCAGTAAAAGTCGTAGGTGTGTTCAGACTCTTGACAGGTAATCTGAGCAGCACATGAGCAAATGTAATAACTGCGAGAAACGAGGAATGAACTTCTAAATCCTACAGACTGGCAATGAAACAAAAGAAACAAGCATAAGATAGTAAAAAGGGTTTATATCTTTTTCTTTTAATGCAATTTCCAATATGTCACTAAATGTGAAATTTGAGCTTTTCTTCGGGCTTTGAAATGAAACTATGAATGTTACTTTTGATACACGTGGTCCCTAAAATCCAGGTGTCTCAATGGAACTAGGGAACTGCATGATATAAATGAATGA
Organism: Xenentodon cancila; assembly: GCA_014839995.1. Classification (NCBI taxonomy): domain Eukaryota; kingdom Metazoa; phylum Chordata; class Actinopteri; order Beloniformes; family Belonidae; genus Xenentodon; species Xenentodon cancila. Next base: position 6,832,086 of record CM026204.1, on the reverse strand, counting down.
AGTACATTTTCATCAGCACCACCAGGCCTCTTTTGACTGAGGTTAAACTGAGGTGAATGCTTGTGGGATCTGTTAAATTTAACAGATGACACATGGGACTTGGCCCTGAACAGAGGCTTTCTTTTTCCATATGTGCAAACCGCACTTTTCTAAGTTCAAAGTAATGCACTTAACTCAGATTTCTAAAACAAAACCACCTCATAGGTGGTCTGTGTCAAAAGCCAGCAAGATTCCCCACTTTACATCTGCTGCTCAAGTCCTTTCTCAGTTGAACTTTGGTAATCAGTCTCCCAAATCATATTTGAAAACTTAAATCTCCCCCACTGAGTAAAACTGGTCTGACTACTGTTTTTGGCACAGTCCATCCCTTCATAAAGTGGTTTTGTGCAAAATCAAACGAAGCATGCTGAGTTCTTTCACATGGCTTTTAATTTGGAATGTAAATTAAAAAAGTAAATAGTGTCCTAATATAAGCATTCTTAATGAAATCCAAATTTTCCTGAGAAACTGTCTTCATTCATGGATGAAGTATTTGGAATCTGGTGTTTTCTGTTACAGGATGAAGTGGAGGAGCTGCGCTGTGAGATGCTGGAGATGCGCGACATGTTCCAGGAGGAGGAAGTGTACCAGGTTCAGGAGCTGCGGGTGCAGCTGGAGCAGGCCAACAAGACGTGTCGCATCCTCGCTTACCGCCTCCGCAAAGCAGAACGCCGCAGCATCCGGGTGGCTCAGACTGGGCACGTGGACGGGGAGCTGGTCAGAAGCCTGGAGCACGACATCAAGGTCTGAAGTTGAGTGGTTTTGTTCAGATTCACTCATGACCAGTAAAAGCTCATTTTGCGTTTGGATGAATCACTAACATTCCAGCTGCAGACATCAGAGTGAACATTTGCGGCTGTACCGCGAAGTTGCTCTCATTTCACTGCATTCACTAATGATGGTTTTGCTCATACGCTCTGGAAGACTGTAATCAGTTTACTGTACTGTGATTCACGGCTGCTTGGTGCACTGTAAAGTACTTCCTGCTGTTCGTCTGCACCACAGTCATTTCATTACACTCAAATGTCTTCGTGATGCATCCTGTTTATATTTTTGTCATACTGTCATGTAATTATGTGGTGAGTTTTTCTCCATGAGCACAAAACCACAAAAGCAGAGTAATCTTTATCAAAAACATGGCAGGTCTGTCACTGCTGGCGAATGTCGGCGGGCGGACTGAGCCAGAGCAGGGCGTGTGTGTGGTGTAGGATTCCTGAGAGCCTATTCTCGCCCCTTCCCTCTTCTCATATGGTGAATTCCTGTCACAAGAATTTCCATATCCCGGCTCAGCAGAGAAATCTCTTCACTTTTAAGAAAACTGATGTCAGTGAGTGGAACCAGCCTCCCCCCCCCACTGGAGCTTTTTTTTTTTGTCCTGTTTGCAGGTTGCAAAGAGTGTGTCTCTTCGTCTGTACAACGAGCTGGAGGCGGTGCAGAAAAAGAATTCCCAGCTGGAGTGGGAAAATGAGGTGCTGCGGGAGAAGACACAGGAGCTGGACGTGGCCAAGCAGGTCTTACAGACAGAGGTGGATAAAGCAAGAGAGGTAAATATTTTTGCAATTAAAACATCCGGCATTTGAACTGCAGTTAAAACTATTCTAAACGGATTCTGGATTTTTCTCTGAAGACTGTTCAACCTTTGTAATACTTATGAACCTTTTTGGAGTTGAAGTGTTACTCCACCTGTTTAAACACCCCGCTGTGCACAGAGCTGGTTAAAAAGGGAGCTGCTGCACTGCATCTCTAAGGTGATTTTAATGAAATGTCTGTGACATTTCCTTAAAGCATTAGAAAATCGTGTCAGCTCTTACAAAAGGAGAGATGGTGATCTGTCCTGCACATCAGCTTGGAAGCGTTTTAGTCCATTTCTCAGTACAAAACTGCTTCACCTTCAAGATGTTTTCTTTACGTTAGGAGCTACTCTTGGTTTCCTCTTCAAGACTTCTAATTTGATTAGAGTCTGGACTTAAAGTCGGCCTCTGCACTTATTATTGGTGTCTTGACGCATGACTCGCTTTCTGTTGAGATTTAGTACTCAGACAGATGACTCGACGTTTTCCTAACAAGTATTCGTTGTTCCATCAATGACGGCGATGCATCCTGACCCCGATGTAGTGAAATAGGCCCAAGCTATGATACTACCTCCACCACGTTTTACTGATGGAATAGTCTTATCTTGGATAGAAGAGTTTGTCCTTTTCCCAAACGAGACATTTCTCAGTTTAACAAAAAAGATCTGCCCTTATCTCATCTGACTACAGTCCTCCTCCTGAGTCTGCATACACAGCTGTTATTTACTTTCCTCTCCTTGATTATCTCATGAACATTATCAGGCAGTGTGAGAGGCGCCTTTAGGTGGCGATAACTGAATTCAGAGATTTATTCCAGATTCCACGTCACTTACACATAAAGTGAAAGAACTGTCTAAAAAGATTTATAAAGGATATGTAAAAAAAAAAAAAAGTGCCTGAACCTTGATAGGAACATAAACCTCCAGCAGATAACCTTCATAAATCGGCATCTCTTTGGTCAGACATCCACCTCTTCATTACCCCACACAGCTGCACCCATCCAGCCAGCTGTCCCCCTCATCCCTGTGTCACCCCAATGTCAGATGACACACGACCCCGGTGTGGATGGGCGATATAGGAGGAGGGCTTGGCCGGCAGCTGCGTGGTGCCGGGGCAGGGCCAAGCAGCCTGGTATGCCGAGGCCTGAACTCCAGGCACAGCTGATACAAACGGTTGAGAGGACAGAAAAAAGGCAGAGAGGGTGCAAGTAATTACCAAAATAGACTCTCTCTCTCTTTCTCTCTCCCTGTTTTGTCTTTCTGCTTGCATTAAGCCCAGCTAAATCAGGATCAGCAAGTATTATGGCATTCAAAAAAGACGTCAGCATACTGACCTACAAGCACCACTGGACATGCTTTTATCAAAGCAGAGCCACCACTCCCTGACACTCACTGGACCTCCAGACCACCTTTTTTTCGTGTGCCTCCTCCAGCCATCACCTCATGAACCATCGCGCCCTCCGTGACATGTGTTCAGTTTAATCCGAGCTCCCGTGCTTTGGCTTGAGCTCAGTCTGGTCCACTCATCTGAGACAGCTGCTAGTCCCTTTGATCCCAGCGGGGAAATCCACTTATATTACCTAATCTAGGAGCACAAAACACAGTATGTAGAAAAATGGGAAAAAAAAATGTGAGGGAGACTCAACATACCAGAGCTTCTTTGCTGCGTGAATGGAAATGCAATGCTGTCAGGTCAAAGTAGAGCCGCAACAAACAACAAACAAAACTTACCAAAGACCAGTGTTGAAAGGACAAATGACAATAATCGCTCGGTTAAACGAGACGTATTTGTTTCTGTCCTCGTCTGTTAGTAATATCACATATCAGGTCTCTGTCTGCAGGCGGTGCAGAGCCTCCAGAGCGGATGGTAAAGCTAAATCTTCACCTTGTAGCCAGGCTGTAAGATATCTATTTTTAACAGAGAGACATCCTGTTCAGTGAAAGAGGGAGACAATACTTCCAGAGAGAGGCTTACATTCCTCCCCTGTTCAGACTCACAAATGAACTGACAGATTAGGAGAGAGAAAGTGCCCCATTTAGACGACTCTAAAGAGTTACATTTTTAAAATTATATCTGTGTTACGGCTTTCAAAATGAAGGGAAGCGGTCGCCGTGAAATATCCATTAGGTTTTTATTGACAGACAAGTTTGGATTGTCCACATTTCTTCATGCTGTTTATTACACAATATTTGAAGGCAAATAAAATGTTCCTGAAGATGCACTCTTACTTCTGCGTTTTCTGTTGGCTGAAACTTTCTGCTTTGACATCAAGACAGTTGTTCTGTAGGATTTGTTTCTAAAACCAGCGTTTGTTTTTTCTTCAGAACTCTGTGAAGAAGAGAAACACCAGATCAACGAGCAGTAAGGCAGAGAAGAGGCTTTCTCAGCTGATTGAGGTTTTTTAACTATTTCATCATTTCTACCTGCATTTGTTACACATTTGAAGTGCTTATAACTGTCACCGTTTTTGTTTGTTTGCCAAAAAGGATGACAGCGCTGATCTCAAGTGCCAACTCCACTTTGCCAAAGAAGAATTAGCTCTCATGTGCAAGAAGCTCACCAAGCTGGTGTCAGAGAGCGAGGCCATGCGGGAAGAGCTGGCCAAATACCAGATGACATACGGAGAAATCGATGCCGCCCAACCACCCGAAGGTAAACAAAAATCTGGCCGTGCCAGAGAGGCAGAGGTCAAAGTGCATCTGAAACTGGTGGAGGAAGAGGCTACGCTTCTGAGCCGGCGCATCGTGGAACTGGAGGTGGAGAACCGCGGGCTGCGAGCAGAAATGAGCGACCTCAGAGAGAAAACCGGAGGAGGAGGGGAAGAAGAAGACGTTTTGGATGAAAATCCATCAGTGACCGTGCCGATGAAAGACGGGGAGGGTAATTTGAAAATGGAGCCCCGGATGCACCACGGTGATCAGAGCAACGAGTCGGAGAAAGGGAAAGGAGAAGCTGAGAGATCGTTGCTGTGCAACCAATCACAGAATGACGGGATTGTTGCTGTGCGCCACATGACACGGGAAGGTCCAGTAGGTGGTGAGTGGGAGTCTTCAGACAGTCATGAGAGTGGTGACAGCAAAAAACTGACCGGTGGACCAAAAGGGATGACTGTAAAAGACTATGAAACCCTGCTTGCTCTCAGAGATCATTCTTGCATTTTGACTTCTGCCATCCAGCTCCTGAACACACCGCCCAGAAATGGCCACAACTCTCCTCCCTCATGTGCTTTCAGCTCCCTGGAGAATGTGAGCTCAAACCGTAAAGCACTTAGATCTTTAAATGAGGCTTCCGAGCTTCTGCAGGCCATGCTTCTGGCTTTCATCGAGAGGATGGAGACAATTCTGAGAGGGGCGGAGGAATGTAAAATCCCTGTTCACAAGGACGGTAATGCTTGGGATTCCTTCTCATTTCTCTTTGCGAGTCATGAAAACATCCAGGAATCCCAGATTAAACAGGAACATACAGAAGACAATTGCACCACAGAGGTGAAGAAGAAAGAAAAGCAAGTGAGACAAGGAGATATGGACAGCTGCAGGGATCCAAAAATGCAACTGTCGTTGAAAATCCTCTGGATCCTGCATCAGATGTGTAACTTCAAGGGGCCAGAACACGAAGGAAAAGAGGTAGATCCCACGCTTAATATCTGCATATTAAGTTAAACATCTGGGTGTGTAAAGACATTTGTATTCTTTTATTTTTCCACTCAGGTTAGACAGAAAACCCTGTCTGTGCTGCTGGAGTTGCTGCAAGACCTCAGAGGAGAGCTTCGAGATGACAGCGAGGACGCCAAAGCCCCCGCATGTGATGCGGCTGAGGTAAGGATGCCGTTTAAACTTCAGGCTGCCCCCCCACTGTGTCACACAGTGGGAAGTCCTGATGATGATCTCCTTCCTTGGCCACAAGTCCTCACAGTTTAACAGGCATCATGCAAAGACTCATGCCAGAGTATTTAGGCTAATCTCTCGCCGGGGCGGCAGCCAAACAGGACAGGCGCGTTCAAATGTATAGCATGAATATGAAGCGATGAGTGTCAGCGTTGTCCGGCCACAGATCTCACAGTTTACACTTTCTGAACTATTGGTTCCACCTGCTCGGGGATTCTGATTATTTTTTGTATTATTTTTAATCCATATCTAGAATGACCCCAGATCTACTTTGAAGTCTTGAATATTTATTTATTTCTTTTGCTTGTTTTTCTTCTTACTCCACAGACCAAACAGTAATCCTTCTTTTCCTCAGAGGAACATTAAGTTTGCAGCAATAGTAAAGTACTCCACAGCCCCAGCAGCAGCTTTATGTGGCAGCGCTTCACCAATACTGGATTATGGGTTTTTGACTCGTTAAAGTCCAATTTGTAATCACTGGCTCCCCTGAGTAACATAGAAAAACCAAAATACAGATGCCTCACATCAACCAGAGAGTCTTGCTCAATTATAAATGAAGCCAAGTTGTTATACTCTTACAAAGACACAGACGGATCAGCCCTTCTCTTGGTTGACTAATATGCCTTGTCTCTCCTGCTTCAGAGTGCCGTTGGTGATGTTTTTCATGATGGACACTGTGAACCTCACAGGTCAGTATTTACGTTTCCATACTGGTAAATATTGCAGTAAATCTGCAGCTTATTTCTTTGTTGCATTTCCACAGAAGCTGCAGCATGAAAGGAAAAAGACTAAGACCATCATTATCGCCACGGGGATCCAGAAGGAAGAACTGGTGCTACCTGAGCCAGGAGGCTGCCCAGGTGGACCGAGACGACCCCATTAAGACATGGGACCATCCAATCATGCCGCTTAACTTCCCTGATCTTGACTTTGAGCAGATGTCCATGGGGAGAAGCAGCACTGCCCCAGAGAGGTCGACGGTTCGCATCTACTACAGTCCCCCATCGGCCCGCAGAGTCCAGCTGGCTCAGCTGAAGCAAAGCCCAGTCGCAAACAGAACAGAATCTGTCGACACCTCCTCTCCTTGGTGCACACCCCCAACCTCCTTCTCTCAGATCTGCCTGGATTCTTCTGCTAACCTGAGTGATGACATGAAGGAAATGACGGCCACCTGGAGGCAGACGGTTCATGGCAGTTCACTGGAGAGGAGGGGGAGATTAGCAGGCCGCTGGGTGGACGTGGCCTGCTCCGGCACTCAGACTCACATAAAGCCACAGATGGTGAGTGTTGCTCAGCAGACAGATGGGACTCAGGGGTCCGTCACGGTGAGAAACAGCCCTTCCAGAGTCCTGAGCCCCTCCTTGGTCTCTGTTCGCTCACAACACATCTCCACATCACTGGAAGGGATACCAGGTCGCGTGGAGAGGTCCAGAGTCTCCACCTCTTCCCCTAAACTCTACCGCAGACACTCTTCTCTGCCCTCATCCAGTGGCTTGAGCTCCTCTTCCTCCTTTTCCACATCCACCTCCAGAGATCGAGCAACATGGAACCTGCCCAATCAAAGCTACTCTGGCCTCACATGGGCTCGACATACCAATCCCAGATCAGGCTCGGGACAGAACCACAGCTCCATGAGCAGTGCCAAGCCACGCAACAAATCTGCAGGCACCAACCGGTGCGGCTTGGTGACAGAGTTCCTGCGCAGGGTGAGCGGCCGGGCAGAAAAAACAGGACCGGAGTCGGGGCAGAAGGGGAAGAGAGGCCTGAAGAACCTGGAACGGGCTCCAACGAGGCCCGTGGCCGCTCCGCTGCACCGGAATGACAGCGTGACCAGGATCGTCAACCAGAGGTTCATGAAGCAGCGGGAGGAGCCAGGTCGAGCTCAGAGAGAGGAGAAAGGGATCGTCTCAAACCCGAGACTCAGAAACAACCACAACACTGCCACTACAGAGGTGAATGAAAGATCATCTGACTCTTTGATTTTATCTCTTTGGAAGTTGACAAATTTGGAAAATCTGACTGTGGATCTAAAAATGAATGCAGAGTTCCAGAGATATTACTTTAACTCCTACAATATTGTGAAAGACATTGTTGATTACTTTCCGACGCTTTACAGACTAGAATGTTTTTCTTATATTGTCTTTGACAGAAAAAAAAGACATCCAGATTATACAAATCAAAGCAAATTATATAGCAGTACTATTACGTTTAGTTTGTCTGTGTGACTCTTAAAGTGATTATTGGCTGCAGCCTTTTCAATAAGCATGCATCTTTAAATGAATGTCAAGAGATGTTAAATAATGAACAGGCCTCAATTATTTCTTGAAGTCGTCGTTGGCATGTTCTAATAACTTGTAAAACTTAGTATTTTGAACAACTGAGGCTCAGCTATTAGTCCAACTGTGTCATGATTTATTTCTTTTGTTAAACATCTTTCTATTTTTTCAGGTATTTGACGCGACTTTGCAGCGTCACTCTCAAACAAACTTATGATTTATGAGCTAATTGAAATAATGAGGAAAAAAAGCATCTGTTATCTCATCCAGCTGCTGTAAAGAAGTGTGTTTACTCTTTCTGACCAGGACGGAAACTACGACTGCAGCTCCAGCAGCACGTTGACCTTCTGCTTCGCTCGTCCGTCGCGCTCCAGCCAGAAACAAACATCCATCCCAGGCAAACTTCACAGACCCTCGCCCGCTGTGAGCACGGCTGCAGACTCCAGCTGTGGCTGAAAGGGAGGGCAAATGGCCCATTTTACAGATGCAACAGTTCAATTTGTTTGCACAGTCCATTTTAAATGCAGACTCACAGTTATGTGCTATGTTAAGTGGTAAAAAGGTCTGTTGGTGCTATTATGATGATGCATTCATCTCCTTTAACAGATGAGTGGACTCTTTAATTCAGTTACTTCTGGTTAAGTTTGTATCGTCTTAATTGTGTTCTGTAGTGAGTAACCTAGTGTTTTACTCAATAAATGTCTCCCTTGACCAACATTGATTTTTTTTTTCTTCAATATAAGTTTGTTATAAGTTTGGGCTTAACAGGCACACTTTCAAACTTAGTGTGAATTTCCATAAGCTTCAAAAACCTGTTTACTACTCCCAACTCGCCTGTCGGGTGCAGCTGCTGGCTGTTGCGTCACATGCTCAAAAAAAGCAGTAGTAACAGCTAAGTAGTTAATAGGATGAGACTTTCTCACCTGTTGTTTTTTTAACCTCTCCCTGACTGTTTGACTCTTGACTTCCATATATGAGGGAAAAAAGTGATTTTGTAAGAGAGAACAGAGTTTAATTCATTTTCATTCTCTATCAGAGGCTCAGATTTTTGAAGAGTTGGTCAGATGAAACATTTGGCCCCCTCTCTTAGCAGCTGATTGGCTGTGGTCAAGGACAGAGTGGGCTGAGACATAAAATCACACGGTGCTCACATTTCTGCTCACCACACGTGTCCGAACTCTACTGTTACAGTTAAAACACTACAGTGTGGACTCCCGGATTTCCAGTGGACACTCCTCAGTTTACCGTAACCCACAACAACTGGTTAAATCATCACTTGCATTATTATAAATCTGTCTCCCTGTATCTCAGAGAATAGACTTTAAAATAGTTCTCTTAGTTTATTAATCACACACACACGGTTTTGGACCAAAATACACCCGACACGCTGTTGCCATATCAACCATCCAGCCCTCTCAGGTCTTTTGGTTCAGGTCTGCTCAGTGTCTCCAGAATCAGAACCAAACATGTTAAAGCAGCATTCAGCTTTTATGCTCCACAGATCTGGAACAAACTTCCAGGAAACTGCAGGAACGCTGAAAACCTCAGTTCCCTTAAATCAAGGGATTAAATTAAAAATTTATTTATTTAGCGCTGCCTTTCTCTAAATTATTTCAACCATTTTAAATGTAACTTTGAAAATGTTAATTTCTTTATTATACCAGTGCTTTGTAACTCCTAATATTTCTCTCTCTTTTTTGTTTTCATTATGTAAAGCACCTTGAATTTCCTTGTTAAGGAAAATTAAACAACACTACGGCAAATACAAAGTCACAACGGCTTGTCATTGTGATTTTTCCCTTTACCGTTGTGTGTGTTTTTTTATTTGCTGTTGTGTTTTTTTTCACTTTTTTTTTTTTTTTTTAAATCTGCCGTTGTGCTATTTCTTTTGTCGTTGTGATTTGCACTTTCACGGCCACCGTACCCTGTTGCTGAAACGTGCCTTACAAATCAAATCAACCTGCCTGGACTGGCACGCTGACGTCGACAGTGTTTATCTGCAGTACCCGGTCTCACCTGCGGGGGCACTGCAGCTTCAGTATAGCGGTTTTAACCAACTGTGGCCCTTCCTGCTCCACTCTTGTTGACAACAAACACCGCAGCGCCGGAAGCCGCTCCGTCATTAACGTGTAACCGTGGATTTTCCTCCGAACCCGGGATCACATGGACTCGGACCTGTCGCTCTCTGACTCGGTTTGTTCACGGTTCGACTCGTACGAGTTCGAGGCGGATGAGCGGTTTGTGGGCGGTCTGAAGACTCTGCGTGCGTGTGAGAGCAGAGACGAGGCCGCGCTGCTGAGCGCAAAACTGTTTTTTTACAACAGGTAAAACTTCAAAAACATCAGAAACATCTAAAACATCAGACACGTCAGAAACGTGGAAGTCACCTCTTCATACACGACTCCGTTTTCAAACGTCATCTTCCTCCATAAACGTGCGTCGAAGCGCGTCTGCAGGCACGTGACTGTAAGACTAAACTATATCCTGACAGAAAAACACCTGGAAATAGTTTTAAATAACTTTTTAGTAGGTAAAATAATGAAGTAATATCACGAAAATGCACTCAAACTACTGGACGTTTTAACGCAGGAAAAATGCCCGTGTAATGTCAAGACAAACGTGCTGGAAACCAAGCATATACAAATATTAATGATAGATTAATTTATAAATAATTCACATAGCTGATCTTGCTTACATTTTGCAAGTAAAACAAATATAAAATACCTTACTATTACAAATTGGAAAGGAATGAACAACTAGTCACATAAAAGCTCTCTATTCGGTTGTCAAGATGCCTGTTGATGATACTGAATGTCAATCAATCTTGCGTCCTTGATGCCACAACTTAATTTTACAAACTGGCCGTCATTCCTCTCCTGTCCCCAGGTTTGTAGAGCCGATAGACAGGAACACTTACCAACAGTGGAGGACTTCTTCAGGCCACGTGATGGCTGCAGGCTTGGCCGAGGAGCAGCAGGACCAGAGGATACCTTCATGTTCAGATGCTGATATTTGTAACAACCAAACAGAAACATGTGGACACACAGAGACCAAACAGCTTTCCTTTGCAGAGGTGATGCAGTTGGTTCAGGGAGGAAAAGATGTGCCTGGAGTGGAAAAACCTGAGGTACGAGCAAGCAACCAGAGTCCCACTCCCTCTAAAATGAAACGGCTCTTGAAACCCTGGGAAGCCGCTTCATCTTAAGTTTCATTTGTTTTGAGCACGCTGTGTAGGTAAATGTCTCTAATTTATAATAAATGCCAAAACGTCAAATGTTATGCACATTCATTAAAAATAAATAAGACTGATTTAACAAAACCAAGCCAGTCACGAAATACTAGACAATAAGCTGTAAAAGTGTTGCAGCTGCTGTAACTGTATGTGGGCTTCAGCGTGAGACGGCGTGAGAAACTAAGACTGAACAGAAAATGGTGGTGGATTGTATTCAGGAATCGATATGTCCTTAAAGAGCTCCAGGGTTCTCGTCTCACAGTTCACATTGAAAATCTGTGGAAGTGCAGTTCATATAAGATGGCCCAATAATCTCAGAACTAGAAGCGGTTGGAAAAATCCCCCAGATGCAGACGGAAAGACTCAACCAGAGGTGTAAGCCGGGGTGAACTCACATTTGAGAATATTGTTACTCTTCCCAAAACGGCAGGGGTGTATCCCGTCTTTCTCTGCCACTGACTGGCTCGTCCTCGTTGGCTTCATTTGAATGGGTTGGTAGGTTTAGATGAAAGTGTGATGGATGGTTGCACTCGTGTGCTGTCGAAGTCCTCCGTGAGCCACAGCCTGAAGCTTTGGAGGAAAAGCGGTTTTCCAAGCTGAAAGTCGATGTGTCCTTGGGCAGGACACTGAACCCTGCACTGCTGATATGTTCACTGGTGTGTGAGTGGATGTACAAAGAAACGTTACTTCCAAGGTGTAATAGGACAAAAAGAATAAAATAATGGCATTATATAAATGCAGTCAAACACATTTCCTATATTATATTTATACTATGTATATATTATTTATTATATTTACTATATCCTATTTGGTTCAAGAAGATGTCCACTAGAGCCAAACTAAAAGGAACGCTGACCCACAGACTTGATGAGCTTCATTTCTCTTATTTGGTCTAACAGACAGTTAATGTATATATTAATATATTATATATTAATAATGAAAGACTAGGATACGTTTCTGATTGTCCATGACTGGTTCGGTTCATGAAGTGGCATTTAGGTTAAAATAATTTTAAAAGTTTAGTTAGAGATTAAAGTTTATAAAATCAATAAAAGACACCTGTTGATTTCAATCACACACACATGCTTTTATTTCTCAATTACCCATTTTTTTTTCACCAATAAAAACATTATTCTTTCTACATCATTTCATCAGGTAACTAACAATGGATCTCTCACCGTTAAAAAGAACTGAACATTAAAAAGAAAACTAAAGAGTTTGAAAAGGCTCCAGTCAATGTCAGAGGTAAAAAAAATAACAATCTAAAAGTTAAAAATGCAAATTGTTTATGCAAAGTTAGCACCGTGACTGCAGGTTAATCATGGAAACAGCTTTTCACCGTCTCCCCTCCTGTAGGCGTCTGCAACACGCTGAAACACGAAACCACGTGGACTGACCCCTAGAAAGGCAGCACGTCCGTCTTTCATGAAGCATGAGCAGAAATAACACTTGTGCATAAAAACATGATTTAAAAACTTCTGAACAGTCTTGACCACGTTTGCAGAGAATAAAGAAAGTAAAAGAAAATACAAAAAAAAATTCAAACGAGATGAGTCTAAAGCTCAGAAAGTGTCACAGGACTTTTGAGTGGTTTTGTGTATAAATCAGTAAACGGCACCAACAAACCCAGAGAAGCAGCTGGGAAGCAACGCGCCGTCACGTTTATTATAATGCCTTCTTGATTTCTTGATGAACTGATTACGGTGACGACATCATTTTCACTCACCGAATTCTGACATCGTCAGAAGCGTTTTTGCTCTTGCACGTCCACACAGCTTTGTGTTATAGTGTACTTGTTTCATGGGATTAAAAGTGCAAAACCACAATTGCAGCATTTTACAGTCCGGTCCTACTTTAGAAGACAGTCCTTATTTGGTAAAACACATTCTTTTATTTAGTCGTTGGTGACTCAGTTCATGACAGTCCTTAAAACACTTAGAGCCCGAATGCAAACCCACTGAGGGTGGTGGACCACAGCGGGGTCGACACAATCTGGATAAAGTATTGAAAAACGGAGATGGAAAAAATTGTCATGACAGTGACAATAACCAATTAATATGAAGTAAAAACAATAAAAATTCATCACAGCTGATCTCATCTGGAAGAACAGGATTAGATCAGACTGAAAATCCCTGTCAAGATTTACATTTACAAAGGATACAGTACAAACCACGTGAGGTAAAAACATCATTAATATTCATAAATTAGCAAATAAAAAAAAAAACAAATGAGAAAAACCTGTAAATGCAGATTTTAACAGTAAACCAGTGTTGAGGTAGAGAGCAGGGCCTGTCGCACAAAATGAGCTCAGTCTCTTTTGGTTGTTTGGGACCAACAGACTGACAGTGCAGATGTTTAAAGGTTTCACAGCACAGGGTGATGCAGCCGTGTTGTGTTCTAATCTAACCAAAAGTGTTGCATTCATGCTTCACTAAACAAGTAAAAAAAAAAAAATCTATAAATGCGTGCAATGATATGTTTCTACAACTGCTTTTTGATCAGAAGTTTAAAGAGTAAAAGTTCTGCTACCACAGTTTCACACGTTTCTTTCAACTAACCAACCAACACGAGCATCGTTGGTAGCAATGTTGGCACCACTTCATGAACTCTCCGCACGGCTCACAGAGGCGTACCAGTGCGTGGACCACTTCAACCCTGCGGCGTGCAGCGAACGTGCATCAGCCCTGCCTTGAGCAGGCACCGTAAAAGCATCAAACTGAACTTCAAAACGTCCTCAAACGTTGAGCAAGCTTAATAGAGGAGCTTAAGTTAATGTCCTCTGTTGCCAGTGACTAAACTGATTTAGGTCTGAAATGCCATAAAAACCTGAATAACACCAAAAAGAGGGCTGGCTGTTGCCTCCTCTCACTTTGTGACACAGGCCCGTGTTCTGAGCACCAAAATTGTCCCGTCACAGTAACAGTGTTTCTCAAAGGATGTCTGAATAAAAAAAAAACAAAACAAAACAAAAGACTGCAAAGTGTCCTTGCCTGCTGGTGATAGAGGATCATGGATGACTGACAAATCATAGGATTAAAAAAGCTAAAAGTACTACATTAGTTATGTCTGTTAAAAACATAAAATAGACAGAAAGAGGGAAGGATAAGGCATTACGTTAACCACTGGTGTCTGCTGTGAAGATGCGCCTCACTGTCGCTCCTCACACTCAAAATAATCCTTCAGTGGAGCCAAGAGGTGACGAATGACGGGGACACACCAGGAGCGACCCAACACTTTCTGCCTTTGCACCCGGCCCATGTTGTTCACATCCGTGTAGTGTTTGGGAAAGCCAAAGATCCTGCAAGAGTAGACGACATGGGAAAACAACAAGAGGTCACTTGGGAGGACTCACACCAGACAATGTGTACTGTGCTCGAGCACGATTAACCCCTAAAGTCTGGTTTGTTAGGTTCCGGTTCATGCTCAAGCACGTATGCATGATTCCTGGTTGCAGTTTCGGAATATGGTATAGTGGAGCATCGTGTGCACGACTTGTCAGTGCAACAGCTCTTTGTGATGTTCATTAAATAATATAGCTGTTCACCATGCTCATCCCGAGTCTGCTTGTGTTTTTAGTAGACAAAAGGGGGCTTAATATACGTTATACCCTTTTAAATCAATATTACTGTGCAAAATAGAGCAATATTTCTTCTATTTATAGGATGTAGGAACCAGAATACATGAAGCAGGTGTATTGAATTCATAACGTCTCCACAGAAGCGTCCCAGTAAATCACACTCACTGTTCCATTTCAGTGCACCACAGGTAGTCCTCTTGGCCATTCATTGAGACGGGAAGCGGCCCCGTCTTCCCCTGCCGGATGGAGTTTTGCTTTGTTGTGATAGTGCGCACTTTATCAAACTGCAGGGATAGATGACAAATTTTAGGATTAAATTTAACCACAGCAAAGATTTTTAATCCGCGTGGGTGGATGACTGCTCCTGCGAATATGAACCACATTAAAAGTGAGCGCGATAAAAACTGCGATACGTCACTAAAGACTCCACCTTTGCCTCACGTCCAGCTTCCAAACAATCCTGGAGAGTCAGTTTGTCATCAAGAGACGTCGCGAGGGGTCTGAAAGACGGGAATATTAACCCAACAGACTCAAACTTCAGTCATATTTCAGCGTGTCACTTTGCAATATAAAGGAATGGGATTATGTGAGTTTGTACCTGTTCATGCCAGGCAGGTTTCCCCAGAAGTAGCGTGCTCTGTGAGCAGGACTGACCTTCACTGCATCAATTAGGACGGGATTACACTGGGAAAAACATAAAGACAAATTCAAATATCAACTAATACAACTTGTTTCAGTCAGCTTGCCTCCATCGGGCTGGCAGCATACTCTGAGCAATAACCACAGCTGATCACCTCAAGGAACCTGCAGATGTCAGATTTATCGTTGGCACTCATGAAAACCACGTTCTCGAACAGCCAGAAGAATGGCCGGTTGTCCTCCTCCTTTGGCCTCAACAGGGTGAGTATGCGGTAGAACTCAAAGAAGAGTCTTCCAGTGCCCTCTGCAGGTAGGAGATGACAAGAGGGCTGTTTAAGGGGAGTTTCTATGTGCAGGGACGGCGAAGCGTTCAGCATGCAACACAATAAAACTTTCATTTTTAAAGGAGTTTAGAAGCTGCATACCAAATAATCCTTTTCGATTGGGGTTGACCATGGACAGGTCGTTGCATGGACTGCCGCCAATCAGGAGATCAAAAGGGCCCCATTCAGCCAGCTTCAATCCACAAAATGTGATTTTAGTTCAGATTAGGACATAGTCTAGTCCCGGCTACGTGACACAAACATGTCAGGGTCGTTTTCAGTCTGGTGTTTCTGCAGCTCGTACTCACGTGTTTCCGCGTGATGGTGCGAACGTCATTGACGTATTCGATCTTCCCCTCATGCTTGACCATCCCCACAGCGATGGAGTCGTAGCAGATCTCCGAGGCCAGGTATCGCTCGATCTTGAAGCCCAGATCTCTGAGCACCAGATATCCTGCCGTGCAGCCATGGTAATCAGAAGCAGATTCACACAATACATGTAAACTCCATTCCTGTTTTAGAAATGTTTGCCTTTTTGATTCAGACGAACTGCTTAACATCTGTTAAAACAGTTAAAACTAATGTTCTTTACTGGCTTCTAAAGGCAGACCATCGGACACACTGTGATGAACCTACCTGTAGCTATCCCATCAAAAAGCGAGAGCACCTTGAGTGGTCTGCGCTTGTGGGCCGGGATGCAGGGGTAAACTCTGTGAGGCTCCTGCGGTTAAAAAACAACAAGAAAACAAATTGAAATGGATTTTAGCACTGATTTATTTCCTTAAATCTAATCTCTGGAAGTAGACTTTGGTACAAGTTTAAGGCAGCTTATCAGCAGAGGACCTGAGCTCCACCCGACTACGGGAGCTTCAGTGGGTCCTGAACCCGACTTCACTTCACTTCACACTGAATGGAAGCTGCGATATCAAATCTTTATTTTCACCACTGTACTCATTGGGTATTTCCTACATCCCAGAGGAAAATGTCTTCTTGTAAGCTTCATTTTGACCTCTGCATTGAACCTTTCATCTGTAGGGACTCTGGCCACGCTATCGCTCACGTAGGATGACGTTTGAGTCTTGTCAAAGGCTTAAAATACTGTGTCATTCTTATGTTGCGACTTGGCCACCATGTGACGCTAACTCTGTTTTACTGCAAACGCGAATCTCGTTTGCCTCAGACACAGACGAGCGGTTCAGACTTCGTGAAGTTGCCCTGCTAACTTGTCCACCTGTAAAAATAGGAGGTGCGGTACTTACAAACTCCATGGCGCTGCTGTTGGCAAAAAAGTCTTGAACCTTAACGCTCCACTCTGCTCTGAGTTTAAGATTTCCTTCACACTGTGATGGCTCGCACATGAAGCAGCTCCACGGGTTGACTTCTTTTAGCCTGTCAAAGGTTCCCTTATCTACCAGAATCTCCAGACAGTCCTTACAGAAACATCTGGAGGAGACAGGGAGCACAAAGATACATGTGTGAGTGAAAAAACGAGAAGCTTGGGTGACCTGTAAGAACTGGGAAGTGGGGCTGGAGCAGGTTATTGGATTTGGAGAAACACCAAACTACTGCTGGAATCAGGACCAGAAGATTTTCTTTGAAGCCATGTCCAGCGTGGAAGTGTCCAACTCAGGCTGAGTTTGTAGATGTAGATGCGAAAAGAGGAAAATCGTAATAATCTTGCAGTGATTAAGCAGTGAGTTTATTTGCTGGGCTGTTCACCTGCAGCAGCTGATGTTGTCACACAGAATGACCTCCGAACCGGCGCAGCACACGGTGCAGTACGACTGGTAGCCATCTTCGTCATAGCGATACAGCGTCTCTGAGAAGTTGACCTGCGGACAGTGACGGCGGCGTTTTTGCAGCAGTTGTTAATGGCAGCTGTGTTTCCAATGAGGGTTAAACATGAAGATACTTTGATTTGAGATGTTGGAAAGCAGACGACGTGAAGCAGACAAACACAGATTGTTGCTTTAGTGGATTACCTTGCATTTTACACAAAGACCACCCTGAAACAGTGGGTGCTGCACATCAATGTCAGACGATCCACAAGACAAGCAGAAATCTGAAATAAAACATTAACTTTATATCCATACAGTTGTTTCAGGTAAAGATGGTCAAACTTACAAGCTTACCTTCAATACTTTTGCCTGTTTCTTTCACTTTTTCGATTAGTAATTCTGTTGAGAAAAGACGAAGGTAATGATATTAAAAAAAAGGATGTTCTTCACTTTTTCTTTAAAGTTTTCCTTCAAATCGAGAAAAAGTCAAACCTCTGTTGAATGTGATGACAGCAGTGTTTGCCCTGTTCCTAAAAACATATTTCCTTTTAGCCCGGGGCTGGTAATCCGACTGGGAGCTGTCAGGAGATTCCTGATTTGGAGATGATTCTGAAAGTCCAAAGAAACATCAACACGGAATTTAATTTATCTATTTATTTTTTTAATAAAGAACCTTTCTGTTGGCATGTTAACAACAAAACTGACGATAAACCAAATAAGAATCAAACAAATGTTTCATTTCTTAATTTGTAAAACAAACAGTCATTCCAAAACTTTTTGAATGAAAACTCATTCAAAATCATGCTTGTATGTGTTGCTGCCATCAAACTAAAAAACAGAAGATATTTTACACAAAATGGTAAAATGCCGGTTTCCACATCTGATATGTTGTCTATGTTCTATTGGGAATAAAATATTGGGATTGGGATGAGATTTGCAAATCGCTGAATTCATTTGGATTTTACAAAGTGTCCTCACTTTTTTTGAATTGTGGTTGTAAAAGGTTCGATTCCCGGCCCGGTGGGTCTTTCTGTGTGGAGTTTGCATGTTCTCCCCGTGCTTGCGTGGGTTCCCTCCGGGTACTCCGGCTTCCTCCCACAGTCCAAAAACATGCAGGGTAGGTTGATTGATACGTCTAAATTGCCCGTAGGTGTGAACGTGAGTGTGATTGGTTGTCTGTCTTTCTATGTGGCCCTGCGATGGACTGGCGACCTGTCCATGTTGGACCCCTGCCTTCCGCCTACTATGCGTCGGGATAGGCTCCGACAGACCCCCGTGACCCGGAGACGGAGTAAGCGGTAATAGATAATTGATGGTTGTAAAAGGTTGTAAAAGAAGCTTTGTTTTTGTGGTGAACAGGAAACGGGTATTTCTGGAGTCCAAAGGACAGCTTGAGAGGGGCATGAATGTCGTGTCCCTTCCAACGTGTGCACACGTGAAGAATGAGACGAAGTTCCTCCACGACGACGTGAGACAATGATCATGTCACAAACTAACTCCAGTCGCTGCTGCTACAAGCTTGTGAAACATGGGGCTGCTCGTATTGCCCGTATGATTTATTTTTTCCTTTAAGATACTATTATTTATTCAAGAAAGAATAAGCCAAAAAGTCTTATGGTATTTGTCTGAGCTTGCATTTCCCTCGCACTAAAACCCACTGTGATCAAATACACTGTCATGAAACTACGACTGTAAATGAAAAGAAATAAACGAACGTTCCTGAAAAAAAAAAAAACTACATTCACTCGTGTAGTTCTTGTTTTGTTTTTACACAGAAAAAAATGGTTACTAAAGTTGTTAGTAAAGAAAAAAAAAAAAACTAGATTCAGAGACTTTCTGATGAAGATAAAATAAAACTATTTTGAGGCCCATTTAGCTTGCTTATGCAGATGTGAAGAATTTGGCGAACATGCTGGCAAACACCGGGTTATTGGTAGGTTTTGCATAAGTGAAGACCACCGATGAAGCGCGCATGCACAGGTCGTCTAAAAGGTGCATGTCCATCATTCATTGACTCGTCCCAGCGTACGACTCATACGTCCCGCATATGTGATCCGTACGTTATGAGATTGCTGACACTCGTTCACACACGTCCCCTCGAGACTCTGTGGTGAGAAGACGTTGATCCGAGAGGTGGAGGATCCAGCGAGCCTGAGACAAGAATACGTACCAACTGTCCTGCAACATCAGCGTCACCTTGTCACAAGAGGGTCGTGGTCCCCTAACAGGCTGAGCTCAGTGTGTGAACATGCATGTGCATGAGAGGAGCGTGCACGAGAGCGAGGTACTGCGCAGGTGGAATCAGCTGCTTTCACAGTACAAGGACAGAAAATAAAAGCACTGCAGCTCCTCAGGCTGAACCAGTGTCCACATCTTCTTTACCGGCTGCTGTTTTCAATTTGTGAGCATCTCTGCTGCGCATTCCCGGAGCAAAGTGTGGCGCCCCCGTGCTCCAGTTTGGAAGTTTGGCACGTATGACTAGCCTACGGTGGGACTGTGTTGAATGAGGAGGCGGCGCCCACAGACTGATGATGGCCGCGCACCTTGCTGATGCCACTGAAGATGCCCGGGAGGCGTTGGAACCTCCATCATTTCTATCGGAGGGTGAGCGTGAGGGTGTGGGTGATGATAGATGCTCCATCACAGGAGACTTCCTGGCAGCATCTTCAATGTTTTTGGCATGAGGGGGATGTTGATGTTGATACCGCAACTTCTGCCAAGTCTAGGATGGCTTTGACGTGTGTGGCGGGACCATTAGGAGTGAATAATCATCTTTTAAAATATTTGAGAAAAAAAGTTGTTCACATACCAGGGAGTGCAAATCCTTCAGGTCCTGAAGGGAGAAATCCTCCAAAAGCCCAGTCCAGCATCGCCTTGAGCTCTTTCTCTTTATCACCTTTAGCCTCGGCAAAAGACTTGTGACACCGTTCACCTGCCAGCTGGAGACACGGATGCTGCATGTCAGTGTCACAGCCAGTGATTTAGTTTAACGCTACCACAAATAGAACCGTCTTCTGTTTACCAAGTTGGGAGACACGCTCCACAATTATACTGCCATCTGCTGTTATAATAATATATAATAAAACACCAACCTGCAAATGAGCAAAGTGGTGATTCTGATGCCGTAATTTAAAAGGCATCAGGCTGCTTTATTTTCTTAAGAGGTGGAGGTTAAAACAAATGAGCGTGTTTTCTGCTTCACTCAGTCAACTCACCTGCTGCTCATTATTTTATTCGTAATAGACTTTAGTTCGGCGTCTAGACTGCATTAAGTTAACTATTGTGCAACGAAGTGGGCGTATGATGAGTGTGTATGATATAAACTGGTCATTTGATGTGCTAGCCGTGAATTAAACAATCAAATGTATTCAGATTACCTCAGTGACTTGGTAGATGGCTTCCTTGTACTTAGGCAAACTGGCGAAGGAATTTTTGCAGAAGCATCTAGTGAAGGCACTAAATGGGAGGAGATTCTCGGTATGCAGCTGCAAAAAAAAACCCAAAAAACAACAACAAATGTTCACGATCTCAACTTTTTGTTTTAGTATGGAGATATAATTATCAAAACAAACAAATGTGTTATCAACCTCTGAAAACAAGCCGTCTTCAAACCACTTCACCCTCCGCATGGCTGGGGGAGCGGACTTGGTTTTCCAGGCCATCACCATCCCGGGCCACCAGGGAAGATCCTTTAATTTGCCCCACACCAGCTCCCCAGTCACTAAGCCCTTCCCATCCTCCAGAAAACGATAAGAAAAGCAAATGAATCACAGCGACTAGATGTAAACACACAGAGAGGTGACACTGGCTGTGACGTCTGATTGGTGGACTTTGCTTTTGTCATAAAACAGTCAAACATTACCTGGTACCCGTGTTTGCGGCGCGCTCTTGTTGGTGTGGGTTTACTGGATGGAGATTTTTCTTCTGGCTGAAAGAACATTTTTAAAACAAAACACTCAGTTTAAACTTTACTGTGCAGGTCACGTTGGGTCTCCACAATATTAGGTAGTCTCATGATGCGCCGCATCATGGTTGAAAGTTATACGGTATGATAATGACACAGCGCTCATATCGTTTCTGCATTACAGCTAAAACTGACCCCTGACAGTAAATAACCAAATCAGACACTAAACTAAATGCACCATTTCTGTTTAAGCAGCATGGTTTAAATACACCCTGCAGCATCAAAACTGGCATCCTGATAGTAAGAATCCACTTGTAGTGGAAGTGCACAGCATTTGGAAAAGCTACGAAGTCACTGGGACGCTTTTTTTTTGTTTTTGCAATACTGACATTGCGTACGCTGGCTGTGGTAACAAATGTTCAGTGTCTTGCACAACCCTAGTAATTGACGACTAGAAAACAAGAAGCAGTCAATATTTGCAACTATAGGACATTTTGCTTCCCTCTAAGGCCTATTCAGGGAACCGGTGTCCATGCATAGGCCCTGCAGATAGTTTCTTCAAACATTTGAGGACGATTTGTTGTGGGTTCGTTTTGTGTTTTGCAACAGATCAGATCAGAAATGCTTTTGCTCTGCTCTACTCTTTAACAGCCAGAAGGGTCTTGGTCCAAACGTCAGCTTGGGTCTTGGAGCTCCTTCTGTCTATATGGACTTTATCTGGGTACGAACAGTTCCCCCTACACTCTAAAAACATGCATGTTTGGTTGACCGGTGATACGACTGTGTGTGGGCTTGTATCATTTGTGAGCCTTGTCAGACGACAAGGGATGCACCCGCCCCCAACTCTGAACAGGATTCAGCGGATTTTGCCGGCCACTCATATTCTGGGAGTTTACATGAGTATACCTACCACCTCATCCTTAGACTCCAGACCATTTTGGTCGTCCATATCAACACCTATGGGTTTGGACCAGGTGCCAACACCAGCCTGAAACACAGTACGGGCTTGTGGCTTCTGGCGCAAGCTGCTCTCCCAGTCAGAACCTCCCCTAGTTGCCCCCTAAGAGAACGCACACTCTAATTACAAAACTAAAAATAATGCACATGCAAAAGAATACAAAACACGGACGCCTTTATGTTAGAGAAGTAGAGGAAATAATTTGGGAAAACGTGCACAGAAGGTTATTTTGGCTATAAAGAGTAGAAAAAAAGGAAAGAAACATGCTGTGAGTGCCAAACGCCAACACACGCCAACAACAGTAAAAATGCAGATGTGGAGTTTTGATCAGCAGCCTGAATAGCCAATTGCTGCTGTCATCAATGTTTACCCCCATGGCCCTTATTTTATTTATTTGTTTTACTTCTGAGCTGTGAATAAAGCCCTAGAAAAGGCAGTCGTGCACATCTTGGACGACACGTTTATTTGCAGTGTAAACAAGCCGCCTGGCTGGTTGTGGTTAACCGCTTCAGGTCCGAGGACACCGCCAAGCTAAGAGCCGGAGGCTCGTGCTAACTGCGCGTCGGCTAAAGGCAGCCGGCGTTTCTGATTTCGCCTGCGTACGCAAATGTTCCTCGTCCGGTCCCACAACTCCGAAGTGGATTGGCAGAAGGAGCAGGAAGCCATGGCGGATCATTTCAGGATCCTTCCAAATGAAAGTCTGCTGGCGCCCGCGGTATACGCCGCCGTGTCGGTACGCTCGGCCAACTACAACGGCTCTAACGTTCCTAGCAGCAGGCCAGTTTTCCTTTATTCCCAGGAAAGCTTCACTAGTCCACTTTTCAGCTCTGCCAGGACACGTTTCCAATGTTTCGTTAGCAACACGTGAAGTGAGGATGTTTGAACAGATTTGAATGTTAGCATAAGCTAAGACAAAAGGATATCTGGGATTGACATAATGTGGGCGTGTCCCCGACGTGTTTGTTCCGCCCATTTGCAACACGACACTGTGCAGCACGAGGAAAAAGAGGCTTCAAAAGCACTCTTCAGGAAACGATGAGCGATGTCACAAAGGGTTTGTCCAGTTCTTCTTATACACCATGCTTTGTACACGATCGATTAATTAGGTGGAAAATTTGAGTTAAATGAAAAATGTTATTTTTGTTTAAAAAGAAGTGTTTCAGCACAAAATGTATTAGAATAAGAAGCATAATAAAACAGAAGAAATGATTTCACCTCCTTTTCTGAAGTACCATTCACTGCAGACACGTCATCCAAAGGAGCTTTGAAACACACAAAAACACATTTTGACAACATGAGAAGGTATCCTGATCCTACCAGTCAAGGAAAACGAGTTTCAAACAAAACGCTTCAAAAAACTGAAATCATTTGTTACCAACTGAAGCTGGTTCTTTTAAGTCTGTTCAACAACTGTATTTTTCAGCTGTGCAACAGTAAGATTGTTCTTGTAAACAAATAGATATTGTAATTCAGTAATAATGATTTTGTATAATATACAATATACTGTGCAAAAATAAACAAAAAAAAACAGTGTCTTACTCTTTATCTTTACAAGGCGAATTTCACATGGCTTCATCATCGCCTCAAGGCCATCCATCGCTGTAAAACAGGATAAAAGTGTAATAACACAACGTATGCAGTACAACTACCTCTTTTTTTAACTACCACAATATATCAAACGATCATTAGCACCATTTCGTGTGAAGGTATTTATTATCTTATTGTTGGAAATTATATTTAATTGCAACGCCCTTGTTTAGTGTCCTTTGTCATACCTCGACTGTAAACGTGGGAGTTGGCGTTGGTGGTGCAGCCAGAGAGAGCGTTGTCAGATGCGGCGTTACGGTCACCTTCTGATGAGGCTTCACTCTCAGAAAATACTGCTGCAGCATCATTCTCTAAGACCTCAGATACACAGTAACAAGAGTGGAAAATTACTCAAACTTAAAAAAAAAAACTAAACAAAACCAAACACTAAAATGTGGCGACGTCATGCACCCACATACCTGAGTGAAAACTTGCTGGGCATCACGTGGAGGGCACCGGAAAGACAAAAGAGTCAAGAGGAGCCGCCTGAAGAGGGAGGCGGGGTTGCTGTTCGTCAGCACACTGGCCCAGTGCTTCTCCGGCAGAACCAGTGCCGGGCCGTCGTTTGCTCCCTCTTCGCCGTCTCTCTCTTCGGCGTGCTGATTCTCCAAGAATTCACTTGTGAGCCGTTTCGCCTCCTCTGGGGAGCTGCAGACTCCCAGCTTGGCCCCAAGCTCCTTCACTTCTTTCGCTGTCACTTTCATTCTCTTCTGAGGCCGTAGCAGCTCAACAGTGCTCTTCATCAGGGTGTCACTCAAAGGCAGACGCTCTGCAATGCAACCTGTGACTGCAATGTAGAAGGACAACACCTCCTTTTGGAACTGTGGCAGCACCTCTGCTGCCTCAGCCTTGTTCAGGAAGTCCTCCACAGCTTTCCCG
Organism: Xenentodon cancila; assembly: GCA_014839995.1. Lineage (NCBI taxonomy): Eukaryota > Metazoa > Chordata > Actinopteri > Beloniformes > Belonidae > Xenentodon > Xenentodon cancila. Next base: position 6,807,439 of record CM026204.1, on the reverse strand, counting down.
CCTAGATTGAGTTCAGGACTTGAGAAGTAGAATTTCTTGTTTCTAAGGATATAAGCATCATTTTCCTTGAGGTAGCAAACAGCAGCATGAGGTTGAAGGAAGTAAGAGGTGTACGTGTTAAGTAGGGTGCTGGCTCCCTCTAGGATGAGCAACATGTCGTCCCAAGAAGCTCCCTGTGTTTGCCTGTGAAATGTTTGCAGAGGCTTTAAGGCCTGCTCGAGGAACATAAACGTTGCCTTGACTTTGGGGTCCGTCAGCTTGGAGCAGATTAACTTGGCCTTCTCATCATCTTCATCACAAGAGCTGAAGTGAAGTATGAGATCTGTCCATATTTCCAAGGTTTTTGTGGCTAACAGACAAAATCTAAGGCAGCTGGTGTCGATGTGAAACAATTCGCTGTTCTCACTTTTGTCTGAGCCAAAAAGAGCTTTGAGCTTGTCACTCTTAGTAGAGGAGGAGGAGTAGCGGGCCTCGAGGTCTACCAACAATTCTTGAGCCTGACCGGAGAGCTGCTTTACTCCTGCAAGACAAGCTGCATCAGCGATGGAGTACAGGCTTCCCAAGGCTATTACGTTTGGGTTGAGCTCCCTGAGCTGTGAGCAGATCTTCTCTGAGGCTGCACCGTTACCACTGAAATAAACAGCAGCAAGGTTATCAGTGGACAGCCCAAATTTTTGCACCGTCTGCACCACTCCTGCAGCTGTTTGGTCTCCTGACCCATCCACGGACTGAAAAGCATCCAGAAACCGGATGCGGTGACAGGAGGCTTCGACGTCAAAAAACCCCACAAGGAGCACAGACACCGTGTCACCTTTTCCAACTGTTACCCCTTCATAAACGTAAACGCAGTAGGGAGTGTGTTGGCACACAGATGTGATATCTTTGGGGTATTCCAGTCCCACCTTACAATGTGCAAAACGTTTCATCACCCGCTCGCCTCCAGCAGATCCGCTGTAAAAGTGACTGCGAATGAATCGAGCCGCCGCGTCACTATAAGGACGCAGCTCGCTGGCGTGGCCAGCTCCCTGTGCGTTTCTAGCTCTTTGCTGGTGTTTTTTTGTCTGCACGTGTTGCTGAAGTTCAATTAAGCCTTTACTAAATGTGCTAAGGTTATTGTGACAACTGGAGCAGTATGTATATTGCTCTCCAAGAACACTACGATCGGCCCAAACAAAAGTATCCTTCCACTTTTCAGTGTAAGGAAATTGTTTGGTTGCCCTTACAATGCCATTCCTTTCCGTGTCTGACTGCGATTTAGAGTTCCCTGACAAAGTAAGAGAAAAGATATTACTGCACAAGTGCTGTAAAAGCAACAGTCAAAATACATGTCACTTTCTTATTTAAATATCAGTTAAAGAAAAAGAGACACTTACAAACATAAGAAGATGTTAAGATCGGGGCGATCTCACGACTGTCTCGAGCCTTCACAGGGGTGGCCTCTTTGCTTTTCACATTTGCTTTGTAGAGGACTTTGAACCATTTGATTAATTCAAAGTTGCTTTTAAAATCTCCTGCTATGAGCTTCTCAACTGGAATGTCCTGTGGCAATGCAAATAAGACCAACGTGAATACCTAGAGGCACTCCTCTAAAGTAAACAGCACAAATAAAGTTTTAGACAAACAAATCGATGTTTATTTACATGCACACGACCATGTAAAAGAAGTCACCTAAAGTCTTGATTCACATCTAGAAAACATGATAAATGATAGACAGATAGATAGTTTAAGATAGATAGAAAGATAGTTTAAGACCTTTTTTGACTCAATGCAGCCAACTTTTCAAACTAGGGTGGAGAAAAAAAAAGAAAACAAAGAACACGACTGGAAATACTGGAAACTCCTGTTTCTTGGTTTCTTTTTTTTCTCTACAGTTTTTAATTATTTGAAACAAAGGACGAATAAAAAACAAAAACAAAAATACAGACAAAGTGTGCCGGCATGTTACATTTGTTATGACAACAACACAGGGTGGGAACGCTGCTGTGCGAGCTGGATTTCTGTCTCCCTCATCATGAATCTCTGGAAACAGGAATGCTGTGCTGAAAGGGCAATAATGAGCCACTCTTTACGACATGCACCAGTCATGCAATTAAAATGATAAATGTACGGCAACGGTGTGTGGGTCAACACCAAATCCTGAACATGTCACACTATTAAAGTGCAGCAACATGATATAAACAATCCGTGGACAGATCCACTGCACTGCAGTACGTCAGATAGTGATCCATCCCACAGATACTGATCCATCCCACATACTGAAATGGAAGTTGTAATTCAATAAGGTCCTACGGCAACAGGAAGGATCATCTGCTAGATGTTCACAGGAAGCAGGTTTGTGAGAATCTACATCCATCAACGTGCTGCTCACACATTTATGGGTTTTCATCTTTACTACACGAGCCAGTCTAGAGACAAAAAACTGCTGCTTTATCTAAAATTAAAAAAAAAAAATAAATATTATTAGGGATGTGTGAATTTGTTGTCCATAATATACATAAATAACACATGGTTTACTCTGTTTTTGTAAGGTTCCACCTCACTGCAGGTTTGTCATTTAAAGTAAAAGGCAGGTTGTTGCTTTCTTTAGTTGTTGGTTTATTTCCTGGCCTTCTTAAGGATGTTAGAATTGAAGTAACACGAAACTGTTGATTGAAGTAATTGTCCTTATGATGAGTCGTTCACAACTGGATGTAAACGTGTGCTAAAGAGTACTGGTATGCACCTTCTTGGCATGTTATCTCCCCCATAACGGGTGAACATTTTTAGAGAGGAAGTACATACCCTTGTAATACCCTTCTTGTTAAGGGCTTCAAGGAGTAGACTGAAGTTATGCTTATGGTCGTCCTCACGCTGCGTATCAAACTTCACCATGGTCATGTCTACACATCCGGGAAAAATGCGGTCCATGATCTGACAGTGACAAGAGCCTGTTGGATCAAATACAGGTGAGAGGTGTGGTAACACTTTATGAGTCATCCTGTCTTGTTATTTCAAGAGGAAAACAGAATATAAGTGAAACAATCATGGTTGTTGCGTGGTGGTTTTTTTAATGAGAGAGAATATTGCTGGTACCATAATAACAACTCGTAATACTTTGTAGTGGCCCATGAAGATGTTTTTAGGATAAAACCCTTGTGTTGCCCCACTACAGACATGATTTGAACACGGAGCCAGATCAGGAAAACAGCAGTGCCTCGCCACAGCTCAGTATGGCAGTAAACCAGGCAGTTAAAAGTGAAACAAAACTGTTATAGAAGCATAACAAATGCTCTCGCTGCCTGTTTGCTGGTCTTAGTACTGAACATGGACTAAATCAAACACACCTGAACCCATCTCTCGCACATCTTTGAAGTTCGTCTTCAGGAGTTTGTTGATCCAGGCCACGACATAAAAACGGCTGGATTTGTCAGTGGAGGATTTTGGAGTCAGAACTTCTGCACTCGCCATCTTGCAGCCCACTAAAGAATAAAAAAAACATTTAATACCATCTCGTGTATTGATTGTACAATGAATAAATAAACCAACATCATCTTAACCCGAAATATCCCGAATTCGTTTCTATATTTATTTATATATATTCTTTACATATTATATATATAATATATGTATATATTCCAACAGCAGCACCTTGAAACTTAGTTTACAAAATAATTTAAAAAAAAAGTAAAATAAAAGTGATTTTTTGACACAAAGCAACATCATTCACTTGCACAGTTTGATTGACATTACTTGTAATGGTTATGCTGTCTTTATTTTATTTCACTGTTTAAAGAGAGCAGCCCCCGGTGTTGCCACCGCTCAGTCACACGTGTTGACCCCGTGGCTGCTTTCTTGCGGAGGGGAAGCAGGCCCCTGTGGGTGGGCTGCCTAACTCCATCCGTCTGGTGCACGGTGGAGGACGAGGCTGAGATTTCCTTTATGAAAAGCCCAACGTGCTTTAGTTTTTCCCGTCGTATCCTGGTCGCAGGCACACCGGGGACCGACCGCATGCAGCCGGGGCGCAGCGGGACGCCTGGCCATGCTGGCGGCGTCTCTCCTCCTCTCTCCTACCGATGTATGGAAAACGCCGGCGAAATCTCGCGTTGTCAATGTTTTGCCGCGAACTTCTCCAACGCTTACATTCTTCACAAACAAGGAACCTGATCTTTAGCACGATATCAAGTGACTTTATTTAGAGAAAATATCCAGAATCTTAGGTGGGAAAGCGAAAGTCGCGCCGGCGGGCAGTTTAAACCTTATGATATGGATGCATTTTTAAAAAGAAATGTACCATTTACATGTGTTTTGCAGGTTAAAGCTGCAGATGCAGCCTCTGGTTTGTCTTTATGAAATAAGCTTTATGTTTTAACGCTGCGCTGAAGCAAGATACGCATTTTACAACAACGAAAGCTTCAGCGTATTTATTTATTTCTGCAACGACACAAAGACTGTTTTTAACATACGATTGGAGTTATTTTAATTAAATGAACCCCCACCCCGAATCTTCTAAGTGCTGGTATCGTCGATTACTATGACCAGGTCTTTGTGTTGTGAATCTGCAACTGGCTGGAGTAACAATAAAAAGAAACAACAAAAACGGAGAACCGTGAACGTCTCCATGTCATCCACACTTTTTACCTTTTAATGTTGACTAGTATAGAAGCGGTTTAACTTGCACACATATGTATAAATGTATATAGTAGATCATGACTTACCCGTTCTCCTAAAAGTACAGACGTCCCTCCCCCTAAGCGTCGCCGTGCAGCCAATTTTTCTGACCTTCCCCTCGTGACGTCACCACGAGGCCGGTTGATCGATTGGTCATCGAGATGGAGGACGTGACACGATACTAAACATTCCGCAGTTTTCCAAGGCCCGTGCGTTAAGTGATTTAATCGTGAAAGCTCATGTTAGTTCAGAAAAAAAAGCAATGTAACCACTTTTGTTGAAGCCAAACAAAGATCATAAAATCGGATTTAGCCAATTAAACCCCGCCCCTCGCCTGGCCTACAGAAACGGTTTCTAGCATAGTTCGCACTATGTCTTAATCAGAAGTGCACTTTCCCACAGCAGAGATGTTCTAACAACATAATCAAATTTAAGAAACGTACTCACGCAACTATGAAAACATTAGCAGTTACGATCTGTCACCAGGTTAGTATCCTCAAAATTATTCAAATATCATTAACTAGTAATAACTACGGCTCATGCAAACAGTACAAACCAGGCGTCTTTCCATCACCCATAGATTTGCGCAAAACCAAATATCGAAAAGGAAATCCTGTAATGAAAACGGAACTAATTATAATTCGATTCAAATTTCCACGCCTCTGGCAGCGCTGGACGTGACACAGCCAGCCAATATGAAGTCCTCAAAATCTAGTTTCCAGGTGTTTTTGGTCTCAATATACAATCTAGTTGTCCCATAACACTACTTAATCAGCCTACATTACATAAGGGCTTTGCCTCTGAATAATCATTTGAATCCTCATCCACTGCCTTCATCATCTGGCTATTTTCTCATCGGCGGTACCGGCGATGGCAATAATTTCACAGAGACTAAAGATGTTTTAGTCCATTTTCTTCAATGTTTTCTTTTTCATTGTTTTCCTGCCTTTCGCCTACTATGCGTCGGGATAGGCTCCGACAGACCCCCGTGACCCGGAGACGGATTAAGCGGGTATAGATGATGGATGGATGGATGTTTTGAAAAGAAGAAAATTATGCAGAGATACAAGAATTACACTTATTCGGAAAACATCGATCAATGGAAACACCCCACCCCCCACCACCCCTGCAGCACTGCCTTTATCCAACTTTCACAGATTCGATCTTCTTTTGTGCAAAAGTTTAATGGAAACGCGGCTGCAGACTGCGGTAATCGCGACAAAATATTTACTGTTTTTACAACTAAGTCGTGTGGTTCATGTGAAGCTGTTGCTCAACTGGCCGGTTAGAGGCTGGCTGCAAAAGGGAGTAAATCTCCAGTGACTTCCACGTTAAAATATACTACAAATACACAATTTCTGTGTGTATTTTGTACTAAGTGCACTCAACTGTCAGCCCAAGAGTTGTTCAAATTGTTTAAATGTTATAATATTTTGCTTCCCGTCAGGGACAGTGTGGCAGTATGGTGGTAAATAGCAATAATTGTTTTATTGCAATTAATGTTTAATGAACATTAACTATGATACGGCTTATAGAGTAAAATTATTGGCTGATTAATTATGGTGTTTTAAAATCTTCAAGTTTTCTTTCCTATTATTTAGCAAGGGCAAGAGTTCACTGACGCATTCGTAAAGTTACTAAATGCAAAATAAGCCAATCTTCTGACCACATTTACAACCATTTAATTAAGTTTTGATGAAGTTGACAAAACCTTTTCCACCCTGGGGACCCTTTTACTAGAGCTGCTGTGGCTTCGATTAAGACACTGAGATGTGGTAATTAAGGATTTGGTTTAAATACAATACTGTACCACTATGAAAAATCAGTTTGTGATTTTCTCTGAAATGAAGTGTATGGATTAGATGATACTAACATAATGTGAAAAGGTCTAGAGTTTGTTGTGCGTGTCTAAATTTGTTGCAGATTCATGGAAGGGAATGGTCAGAAACAGAGGCTGAATGCTGGTAGCAGTGTGGCCGGTTCACCTCCACCAAACAGTATTCATGGTATTAAGAGCAACCTTTCTTAGGAAAGACGCCTCATTGGCAGGCCTCATTGCTGACAACAATAAGACTTGGTATTGGTAGGAGGTCCAACACCTGGAGGAGTGGTGCTCAGACAACGACCTGGTCCTTAACACTAGCAAAACAAAAGAGGTCATCAGAAGCTTCAGGAGGACCTGGAGAGCGACACAACCCCCGCTCCACATCAAGGTAAGGAGGTGGAACAGGCGGACTCTGTCAGACTCCTCAGCACACACATCTCCAAGGATCTGACATGGGCACTGAACACGTCCAAACTCGTGAAAAAAAGGCCAATTCTACGGGAGCACTGTGGAGAGCATCTTCTGCCAGGGCTGTACGGTGTGGTACAGCAGCGGAGAGGAGAGATCCCGTGTGGTAAAGGCAGTGCAGAGGATTGTGGGAGCTGAGCTCCCAGACTTGGACTCTGTGTACGCCGAGCAGATGCAGAGAAGAGCGTGAGCCATCTGCATGGACAGCGGCCACCCTGGACACTCCCTGTTTGTACCGCTGCCATCGGGGAAGAGGTACAGGACTGTTAAAACCAGGACCAGGAGGATGAGAAACAGCTTTTTTCCAGGTGCTGGTGCAAAACCCCACCAAATGTGCAATAACACTGGTACAACTGCTACCTCCATTATTTCATTATTTAATTCCACTGTGACACTTCTACTTTATACTTTACATTCTTTAGTCTACTTTTTAACCTTTATTTATTGTTTATATATTGTATTGTACCATGTCCTTAGCTGTGGTTTTGTCTTGTGTCTTATGTTTTGAATAAGTGCCACCAAACGTTCGTTGCAGGAATACAGTGGCAATAAAACTCTTTGAATCTTAAATGTTTGAAAATGATTTTATACGGGATTAAATATTGTTCTGAAACTGAGGAAAACTAATTATCCCTGATGGTCTACTTATGAAAGCCTTTATGACAACAATTGCAGTGAGTGGGAGCCCACCGGGGGTTCCCAGGGGTCAGGGTGAGCTTTGTTTATGTAGCGATCTCTCTGGTAGCCCATCCTCCCACATGAGAGGGTCGTCACAGTGGAGACAAAGAGCATGGCTTCACTTTCTTCACAGGGCCAAATGCTGGTAAGTCATGTGTTACCTGTGAGCACATGTTATGTGTTAGTTAATAAAAATCTGATCTTATAGACGTCTTTTGTTAGTTTCTACATGTGTTGGTAAAGAGGTCAGACAAAGGAACCCAGAGTCATGCCCACAAAAAGAGAAGAACGAACACCACACAAATTGCACTTTTCAAAAGATTCAATCACTGCTCCAGCAAAGCCCACAATGGCAGGAAAAACACTCGTGTATAAGAAATGGCCAGACTGCATGCATCTGAAAAGCTGACTTAAAAGGCATTTCACAAAATACCCATATCACAGATGAAAAAAGCCTCACAGCATCTTGGATGTTTGAAGATTAGATTAGGCCTGGTCACTTAGATTGATGAATACCTCCGTCTGAGCCGAACCTAACACTTAAAACAATATCTTGGCCTTAAGAGTACAAAGTGCTGTTGTTGATCCAACAAGAAAATGTGGATCTGATGGAAAATATGAATCTGTGACCTGACTGGTGGTCAGGCGCATATCTTGTCCTGGTGTCAGTAAGTTTTTGCACAACAGAGGATAATTTCACATTTGTAACATTTCATCAAGACTTATGTTTCAGATGCAGTCTCATATATATGTCTCATGCACCTCATGTTAAAGCAGAGGAAAAAGATTTACATGTGGTCTGAGAAGGACGAACCTTTTTGACGAAGGGAAACAAACTGATCGTCTGCAAAATGTTGGTGGTTCAAAGCCTCAGATTAGTCACACAAAGAAGTGAAGGGTAACAGAGCAGCAATTATACAATATTTCTTTTAAAGAAAGAAAAAATAGGAAATTATAATGTTGATGTTAGTCACTTGCAACTTACATCATGATTAGAAGGCTATTTGTGTTAGAACGCAAGGAACTAATTTGTTAAAACCCTGAAGTAGGCATTTTGTGATAAATGTGAATTCAAAATGAAAATCAACAAAGACTGTTGAATCCCACATATATGAGAGGACAGTTTAGCGAGATGCCAATGATAAAAATAATGGCTAGAGCTGTATTATGCAAAGTTCAGACAGGTAACTGTTAAAAAAAAAAAAAAACATGAACAATACAGAGACTGTTGACAGAATCTAAGGTCACTGCAAAAAAATAAACATTTTCTTCAACCGTCACAACACAGCGCAACATCCAAAAAGACACTGCATTTGGTCCATAAAGTGCTTTACTCTAATGTCAACACATTTCAGTTGAATTGTACTTCACAGAGTTGTAAAATCCATCCTTGTTAACTTTTATGTAGTATTTTGGCACCTAATCATTTACAAAACTCTTTTATCTATCATTCAACCCAAAACCTCAGTCTTATTGCACTGGTTGGAATAAAACATTTTAACCAATGCTCATTTTAACAAAAGGCTGTTTTGACCTGCTAAATTCACAGACAAAAAGGTTCCTAATAAGTGGTTGTTTTATTAAGTATTAAATTTACAGTTTCAGTACAGTGCTCTTTAAAATTTACATTTTAATATGTCAGCCATTTTTAACTTGGGTGATGGGTTTCAGCCTTTAAGTAGCACATTTACCATTAAATGAAAAATATTAACTAAATTTTGTAAAAACAGCTTGAATGGCAAGTGACATAAAAATGAAAAACCCAGAGATCCATTGTGCAGTTAATTAGGTTACCTGGCAACAGATCAGTGATTAGGTACAACAGAGGTTCAACATCTGTGGAAAAACCTACAAAATTTCAGAATAATATTTCAATGTTAAAAAAAATAAATAAAAATAAATAAATAAATAAAAAAAAAGAATATGATTATCACATCATCTTCAGAACACAATTGCTTAAAAACATTCAGAGAATCCAGAGGAATCTACATGAATGGGACAAATCTGAAAATCTGTGGATTCACATGATTTTGAAGTCTACAGGCAGAACTTCATTAAAAACTCATGGAAACGAGAAAGCATACATGAAAATACACAAATGCTGCCACCCTCCCTGGAGCCCAAACTTATTTACAGCCAGCTGGTACAAAATGGAAAACTGTCCTGCTGTCAGCTAGATCAAAATCTGAAATTCCTATGCAAATCATGGACAGTGTATCTGAAAGATCTGGCTAGATATCTGGACTCACCGTAAAACCCTTTATCTGTAAAACAGGCAGCTTGTGCATCTGAAGAGGAGACATCAAAGTTGACCACTGAAATTATTTGGCAGATCATTGCATAAAAATATCCCTAAAGAAGATGCCAAACTTTTGAGCAGCTTGAAAGCTTTATCAGATAAGAATGGCACAAAATTTCTCAACTAAAACTTCAACAGCTCATTTCCTCAGTTTTCAGCACTCGGCCATAAACATCAGCATGTCCCAACTTTTTTGGAAATCACATCATGCTGTCATTTTATTTACATTTTACACAGTGTTCCAACTTACTTGGAATTACCCACAAAATAAACAAAGATGCACCCTAGTGCATATTTGCAGATTGAAACTAGGTATCGAACTTGCTTTGTGCACTGGTGCACAGTCAAGTCAGAAGAGGAAGGGACCAGCTCCAAACTGTTCCCACAAAGTTGGGAGCTGGAATTGTCCAAAATGTCTTGGTATGCTGAAGCATTCAGAGATCCTGTCACTGGAACTAAGGGTCCAAGCCCAGCTCCTGAAAAACAACCCCACACCATAATCCCCCCTCCACCAAACTTTACACACAATGCAGTCAGACAAGTACCGTTGTCCTGGCAACTGCCAAACTCAGACTGGTCCATTAGATTACCAGTGCCATTCGTCACTCCAGAAAAACATGTCTCCACTGCTCTAGAGTTCAGTGGCGGCGTGCTTTATACCACTGCATCTGACAATTTGCATTACACTTGGTGATGCATTACACAGAGGATGCAGCTGCTCGGCCATTGGAACCCACCCAAGAAGGTCTCTGTTCACTGTTCTTGAACTAATCTGAAGGACACATGAAGTTTGGAGGTCTGTAGTGATTGACTATGCAGAAAGTTGCAAACAGGATACAGGGAGTGGTGGCCTAGTGGTTACAGTGGTGGGCTTGGGCGTGGAGGACCCAGGTTCAAGCCGGCCACCATGGTAAATCACTGGGGGCCCCTGAGCAAGGCCCTTAACTCCCAATTGGTGCCCGGGCGCTGGTTCTAGCAGCCCACTGCTCACTAGTGAAACTAGTTGATGGGTTAAAAGCAGAGGTCCAATTTCGGTGTGTATTGTACATACATGTGCACGATGTCCACACTGACAAGAATGGTCATGGGAAAAAAAAAAAACTCTTCCCACTATGCACCTCAGCATCTGCTGACCCGCTCCATCAGTTTACATGCCCCATCACTTCGTGGCTGAGTTGCTGTCATTCCCAAACACTTCCATGTTCTTATAATACAGCTGACAGTTGACAGTGGAATATTTAGGAGCGAGGAAATTTACCAACTGGATTTGTTGCAGGTGGCATCATATCACAGTTCCACGCTGGAATTCTCTGAGCTCATGAGAGCGACACATTCTTTCACAAATAGTTTTAAAAACATACTGCATGCCTGGGTGCTTGATTTTATACACCTGTGGCCACGGAAGTGATTGGAACACCTGATTGCGATTATTTAGATGGGTGAGTGAATACTTTTGGGAATGTATGTGTCAGCTGAGGCTAGAAATTAATAGGCCGGGGGATTTTGGGAGCGTGTTGGCGGCGATGAAAGGGGTAACAGTAGTCTGAGAACAAGGAAGAGAAAAAAAAGAGTGAAGAAAACAAAGGCAAAGGTCAGTGGGATCATTAAGGGGATAAGGCTTAAAGGACAGGGCCTGATAGGTGTCAGTCACACAGCCGTAGTAAAGTGGATTTCAGTGCACCGACAGGGGGCCTCTGTTATCACGTCACAGCTAATCAGGAAGCCTGACAAGCTGCCCAAACATTCTTCAGCTCTGAGACTGTTGTTTCTGCACGGTGAGCCTGTTACAGACTGGGCCTGTACTGACATGATCAAGGCAACAAAAAAACACCGGCTCTGACAGGTTGGCTAAACGTGCGAGGCAGCGGTACGCAAATCAAGTTTTTGTGAGTGTTCAGATCAGATAGGAGCCATGTTTGCATTTCTTTGTGAAAGCATTTGGCTTGCTGACAACTTGTACCAGTTCATAACTTGACTTGCCGACAGTAAAGCCACTTCTTTGTGGCTCTCAGTGAAGTAAGCAGATGTTGTCCTAAAGATAAAGCTATAGCTATGAGCTGTGGTTAGTTCACCAGGCTCTGACACGCAGTCTGGCTTTGTGGGACAGGAACGAGTTTCCTCTGGGCCCCTCGCATCCCCTCAGTAGCTGTCAAAAAGGACCGACATATCTGCAGCCTTTGCAAGGCACTTCTGTAAAAGGGCAAGGGTTACATTAAACACTTAACCCTTGCTTCATGTGATTGTCAGAATTTAACCTACAGTAGAAACAACTTGTGAAAATATAAAATTATGATAATCATTTAAATTGATGATGAGTCGGAGGTTAAACCAACTGTTGCTTATTTACACAACAATCTAAAGCATGACTTAGATGTCAGTTTTGGTCACTGTGCTATTAAAGGCCCATAATAACAACAACAGTCTTTTTTTGTTTGTTTGTTTGTTTTTATTATTTCTGCAAACTTCCAAGGGAAATACAAGACTCTTAGAGAATTCCCAAAATCAGGTTTTTCACCAGTGACATCATAACTTGAGTTTGCTTTAGTGCTACGATCTGGACCACTTGACATAACTGAGGAGAAAATGCATTCCCAAACTTTAGCAAAATATCTTTAACATAATATAACTTGAGCAAATAAAAAAAAAAGCAGGGGGATAAAGAAAGGACAATTATCCTCAGTACTGAATTAAATCCTCCACATGATCTATTTTTTTAAAGAAAGAAAGGCAAAAAAATAAAATATACCTTTTGGAGTGGTGCAGTTGAAGCCCAGACCTTAAATATGCTGTGACAACTATTCGAAGAATAATAAAAGTCCTCCTGACCATTGTGCAGGAAGGATCCAGACCCAGTTGTTGCAGACCAGTCACAGCCCACAACATCATTTCACAACATTAGCTGCCTCCTCCAGCAGGTCAACAGTTGCCCCTGAACAAATTTCTTTTTAGAAGTGTCCACAAAACACATCAGAGTCTCCAAACTCCCAAGACGGTAAACCCAATGGAACCTGATGGCAACTGGGAAGAAATCCCAATCCACAGGACCCAACAGTTCTGTTGGGTCAAAATAATCCCGACACCACAGAATTCCTCAGATGTTCTTTGTTCAGACCCTGTGTGGTCAGAGCTCTTTTGGGATTTTCTCTATACAAGCAGGTCACAATGTTATGACTGATCAGTGTAGATGAAGATCAAATTGCATTTTATGGCAAATGAATGCAGAAAACCATCCACCATGGAAAGAGATGTGTTCAAAACCTCAGTACACTCATTTACTGCAGGATCATGACTGCCTGATCCACTACTCATTTGCCTGATTTGAAACCCAAATGATTGACGTCTGTGGACATTTGCTTGTTGTCTACTAACAACCAAAATCTTTGTCAGCTGCGTTAGATTGGCTTCCTGAATTACTTTTAAAATATTTTCCAGTGTCTTCACTGGCAACTCATTCCTTTCTGGTCACATTTCCCATCAAACTGCCAGGTTCATCAGCTCATTGAGATCTGTGAACACTCTTTAACTGCAGACTAGTGTGGACAGGTCTTTGTTGTTGGAATACATTTTAAAAATGTGATTTATGTTTTGTGCAATAAGTTGCTCCAAAAAAGATTAAGAAAGGAAGTATTTTTTTAACGTTTGTTTAGGTTGAAAACAATAGCTGCCTAGAAATAGATTAAAACGATGCATGGAGTGAGCTATAATGCTTGTGGGGGTGGGGTGGAGGTTTTTCCGTGTTTTCATTAAAACTGCCATTATTACAAAATTATTTATCACAGCTGCTTTCATATCAACAGGCCATGAGCCCACTTTCTCTTTCCACTCGGATGCTTGTTTCAAGCCTCACGGAGTGACAAAGGAAATGATATGACGGAAGGGCGGAGCTCACAATCCCGTGTCAGGCCCACGCACGTGGGGAGGAGTGAGCTAAGCCACTGCTTGCCTTAATGCGAAGTAAGTGAAGAGGGTCTGCGGTGAACATGCGCCTCTCCTTTTGTCTCCTCCTCCTCCCTTCTCCATTAACCAGGCTCCCTCTATGGTCCACGGTTCCTTGTTACTTAGTTACCAGTTGCCATGACTTGCCTGGGCCTCATGTGTTTCCATGGCGACCGTGCCCATTCTGTCGTCCCCTGGCTGTCTCTCGGCAGCGCTATCCCGATGGCCTACAGCCACCGTGGACCTCGACCCGCTGCTCCCTGCCCCCTCCCCTACGCGCGGTCCCGTACGGCTGCAGCCCCTCACCACTGTAGGCTGCTGATACAACTTTTGCCTGCTCCGTTTGGTGGTTAACAGAGCAGACGGTAAAAACGCAGTCAGCATGTTCATACAGCTTCACCTAAACTCAGCAGAGGCCTGTGGGGAGAAAGCCTTCACACAACAACTTAACAGCTGTGCCAAAGAAATAAAAAAAAAAAGCGGATTATGGGTTTTTACATGTTAAACCCGGCACTGATGGCAACAGTAAAACATCCAAACGTTTGCCACTTTAAGCATTTCCATTTGAAATGAAAACCATCAACTGTTTTAGCTGACACTATTTCATTAGTAAGTTTAAATGCACAAATCTTTACTGTAGCCTATATACACAATACAGCTGAAGACTTGAAAATCTACTTTAGGCGTCTCTGTCCCTTAATATGAGACTGCAACACAGGAACCGTATGTTTCATTCGGCCTGTTGATTTGAATCTGGAGGTACTGTAGGCGTTATCTTGATGCACCATAGACAACATAGAGATGAATGATTAGTCTAATTTAAAAGTCAATAAAATTCTTATTTTTCTTTTGTTAAATAGAATAGAAATACGCTTACAGTGAGAGCAAGAGTTATAATCTCGATACATAAATCTCCAGACATCACTGAGCATTTATACAGTTTTGCAAAGAAGTTAATTCTCCAATGTTTATTAGGCATAAATGTAGAAAAGGTAACTTATTGATAGATATAATATATGATCATAGTCTCATAAAAATGATGCCATTCATTATTCAAAACCTTTTTTTTTTCAAAAAGCTACTTCACCCATGATGATCTGCTGAATAAAATTTTCCCATCCTAAATTTATGAATGAAGGCACACTTAAAAAATAAATAAACGCTTTTAACATTCAAGAATAAATCATCGCGAATTACACGCGCACGCGCACACACACGCACAGTAGAACTAACGGCTTAATTTAAAGGGTGTTACAGAACACTGCAAATGTATAACCAACACCAAAATAACCAAGTGAAACAGGTGGTTGCATACTGTGGTTTTTATTAGGACGGGTCCTGCACAGTGAACACTGTTCAGGATGGGTGACACAAAGGAGCTGCTTTTCCCAGTTTCTCCATCAGGGAGCAGTAGTCCCCTGATCGTCGCGCAGCCTTCATCCCACTGCCAGATGAACGCCAGTCGGGCAGGAAAAACTTGTCACCCTAACCGAGGCTGATTCATCATCCGTCCCCTTCAGAGGGTCTGCCGCTCTTCCTCTTCTTCAGTGTAACGCTCACATCTCTGTCTGTCTCCCAGCCTCTGTTTACTGTGAAGCCTCCCACACAATGTCCTCAATAAGCTCTGTTTAAGTACCTACACGCTCAATGAAGACAGTTTGTTTCTGTTTTGTTGTAGCATAAACATTGTTAGCATTGTAAATATGACCAAGGGGAGACCTTTTAGACACGAACGAATATTTTTACTCAAATACTGCAATGAAGAACATCTAGATAACCACCAAACCACAGCATCAGTGTGCTGTCTCAGTGCATCCGTTGTCACAACAAGACAGTCTTGGACACATGTGTTTATCTTAATATTTAGATAACTTCAAAAAAGGCGCTGAATTTAGTTGACTTTTCCAGTGAAAGTCAGACAGAAACATACTGTCATAAGTTTTCGTTTATGTGTATGCGCTGGTATTAAAGCAGTGTTTAATATAAAGCATTATTGCTCTCTGTGTGACTAAACATGTTTTGCTGTTTGTTCAGTGAGGCTTTGGACTTTCTGTCAATGTCCATTTGGCCAGAAATGAGACGAAGGACAAGGACGTATGCTCTGGACATGTCAGTCCATCGCAGGACCACCTACAGATGAATGACCACATACACACTCGCTCCTGTTGAGGATCATCAGTTAACCTAACATGGATGTTTTTCTGGACAGAACCCGGAGAAAACCCACGAACTCCACACAGAAAGGCCCGCTGGACTCATTTATCAAGGCAAATTCAAACTCAGCATTAACCTTCCTAATGACCAGTTGCTGTACAAAGTATCTCTCGATATCAATATAACTTAAAGTTGGTGTTCAGAATCTTATTGTATGAGCTGAGTGTGGTCAGATGGTAGAAAATTCAAATTGTTTTGCAGTGAACAGTGATAAAGAAGAGTAGAAATGTCGCAGTTGTAGACTAGAACACGATGAATTATCGTTCTCACCGCTGCTCTTAAGATTTACTTTCTGTTCTGCTTCCTGCTTCAACTGCATTCTGACGAAAGCTTCAAACAGTGTTGAAAAAGATGTCACAATCAAGCAGTTTGATGAACTCTTTTTTTAAAAAGACAATTTGACACAGCTCCAAATAAAGATACAACTTATATACGGATGCAGTTTAATACAAAAGGTATAATTTGGATCTGTGTGTCTGCACGCAGTTTGAAATTGCACATAAATCAATGCATATCTGACATACATGGACACATTTTCACAGCACAGCTGGTTGATCAGGATTGTTCCTTGGTTGTTAAAGAAGTTTATACCAAAAGATAACAGATTCCTTTGTTACGAAGTGGGGAAAATCAAAATCGTCACAACAGCAGTACAAAGTATAAAAAATACAAAACAAAAATCTAGTAAAAACATACAGCATGCAAAATATTATTGAAATAAGAAGAAATTACACACTCGACCATTTACAGTTCCAGGTACACAGTCTCCATGTGTGGTAAGACACAAAACAGCTTTAACAAAAAGGACAACACTTCTTTCCTGATGCTGGAATGTCAGTCTTCTTTTTTTCTATTTAATAATGCCACGAACAAAGCAGTGTGCAACGAAACATACAATAGAGACAGAGACAGGCAATGCACACCCATATGATACACAAACAACTCAATAGCAATATATAATATAAACATATTTGAGTTGAGAAAAAAACAGGACACAAAACAATAAGAAAAAAAAGAAAATTTCTACAGTTGAAGCAGAACTGGAACCTGCAGGGCAGAACAGACGCAAACAATTCTCCAAGTGGGCTAGTCAAAAGATTCTTAAAAAGTACGTTTTTTATTAGATATAGTCAAACGACACAGGAAGTTTACTATATGCAATCATTTTCTTCTTTCCATTTTCCCTTTTTCTTAAATAAATAAATTGTGCTACATCACTTTCCAGAAAGGAAGGCTTTAAATACCACGGTGCTCACAAGCCTCCAGAACCATATCTATTGAAAAAAAAGCCTTAAGGAGTTCAAATCTTCACCAAGCACTTGCTATATACAGAATCACTTAATGACGGTCATCATAAAATATCCAACATCAATTTAAATAAAAGGATGCACAAACAGGAGAAAGAAAAGTAATTAAATGCATGAATTCAAATAAATAAAACTGAAATACATCCAGTCAGTTTCAAAACTTAATTCAACATAACAAATCTGGTTCTTACCTTCTCTTAAAATGAAGTAAAGACAACCACAGTTGAACACATACAAACTGTGATTAACTTCACGTTTTTTAAGAGCTTAGGCAAAATACACTGCTTGGAAAACCAAGTAGACCATTAATGCTTTAACAGGAATTTAAAAAGTAGCAAGCAAGTACTGTTAATCATCTGATCGGGAAGCGTGGCCTCCACTGGCATATTAAAAGTTCAAGGAGCTTCCATCTGAAAATGACTGCACAAGTATGAATCGTTTGGATAAAAGTAGAAAACCTTCTCTCTTTAAGAACAAGGCAGCACAACTTAGGTTTGTAAAATTGAAAATTTGAACAAACCACAAAACTAGTAACATTTAATTTGGACAGACAAGACCAAGGTTCAAACAGTTGACCATTATGCACAAATGAGATTCAAAGGGAAGGTGATGAGTTGAGTTGGTTTTGCAGATTTTGGACCAAGGCACCTTGAAGTTATTAAATCAATGTTCTCACCTTTTGTATCAAAACTTTGAGTAAAATGAGAGTCCATCCATCCAACAGCTAAAACGTTGCTGAAATCACACCGTGTAGCAGGACACTGAGCCCCAAGACCAGCAAATCAACAACCAAAGAAGAAACCCAGCCGAAATGCTGCGGCAAGACCTGAAGGGGGCCGTCAACGAATCAATACCTGCCCACCTGAATTAATTGTAGCACCAATATCAATGTGATATATGCCGATACCATAGTATTCCACTGTTAGGTGTTTTTATTCAAAGCAACAAGTGTAATGTAATCAAATAAAACAGGGCCACAATTCCTCAGGAATTATGCAAGACATTGGTGATAACATACAGAAAATACTGAAGTTATTGCTCCAAAATACTGTTGTGGAAGCTACTGAATCGTGGGGTGTTGTTGGGTACACACTCACACGCACCTTAACCATTTTTTACATTAAACTTAGACGCTTTGATCCAAAAGGACTTACATATGCAGTTCATTATGGAAGGTATTTGTCACGACTTGAGTATGTAGGGAGACAGAGGAGGCAAGCATTCCAATAAACTTGGTTTATTAAAAAAAAAAAAACAACAAAAAAAGCTGAGCAGGATTAGGCAAAATAAAAAAAAAACAAAAAAAAAACCCAAACAAAAAAAAAACTAACCAAAAAAAAAAAAAATTATGACCAGGACCATGATGGACAAAGTACAGACCAACAGGGAGAAAGGGAAAGACAAGACAAGATACATAGGACTTGGGGAGACACGGGTGCAAACAATCAGTGCAGATGAGAACAAAGGGAAGTCAAGACAAATCTAAAACACAAGGACACAGGCTTTCAAAATAAAACAGGAACATAAACCCAAAAACTGTGACAGTGTTCTTGGAAGGACAGGAAAATAGTATTCAAAGCATTCTTGAACATAGACAGGGACAACTCTGCTCTTGTGGCCACAGCTAACTTGTTCCACCCCTCACAAGCACTGAGCACAGTGCTTGTGAGGGGTGTAAGCGTCTATGAGTGCCGGGGACTTAGTTTTATGCGAGCAGCCACCAGTGAACCTCAGTGAACAGAGTTGTGATGTGTGCCTGCCTGTGTTGATTAAAGACCAGATTTGCCACCACATTCTGGACTTCTTGTAGTGGTTTGGTCACAGAAAGCTGGAAGGGTGGCTAGGAGAGGATTGCAGTTCTTGAGGTGGGATGTAACAATGGCCTGTACCAGGAGTTGCCTTGCATATTAGGATACAGATAAAGTTGTGTATAATCTACATATTAGTGTACATACATATTAGATATGTACATATCAGAAGCTCTGTAAATGATTAATCTGGCCCAGAGAAGTTGTGTATATGGCAAAGAGAGGGGGCCCAAGTAATGAGCCTTGTGGCACCACTGTGGAGTGGCGATGCAATAAAGAAGATTCCCCTGCCATGATACTTTAAAGGAATGCTTGGTAAGTTAGGAACAGAAACAAGAATGCACTGATCCTGAGATGCCCAACTGTGAGAGTATAGATAGCTATATTTTTTGGCTAACTATATGAAAGGCAGCAGATAGATCAAGAAGGATAAGCATACAGGACTGTCATTGCTTTCGTTGTTCTTAGGGTTTCTGTCACAGACAGCAGAGCCATTTCAGTGGAATGGCCCTTTTTGAAACCAGACTGATTTATATTAGGAAGCCTGTTTTGTGTGAGGAACTCCATGACCTTCTCATTCCATGACCTTAAAGGAAGGGAAGCAGGGAAAACGGACCAATAGTTCTTAACCAGAGTAGGGCTGAGTGAGGTTTTAAAAAAAATATTAATTCTATATTAGACCTTTGATGAATAAATATGATGTGGTGTAACATGTCATGTTGTTGCTCTTCTAAAGGTTTTAAAACTTTTTTAGAGCCATGTTTTCTTATGTTTTACAACCTTCAGATTTAAGTGGGGTGTATTTTCTTTGTCATGTGACTCCATTAACTAATTTAGAAGCTGTAGGTGTAGAATAGACATGGGACCAGGGACTGACAAATGTTTTTGTTAGTTCACAGCACAGTGGCGAACAAAGGTTTTTGATGTTTAATTTTTTGACTTTGTTCTCAACATTGATATTCTAGTCTGGTGCACAGATTTCAGCGAAATACTGTCTAGCTGGTTTATAAGGATATAGTTGGATGCAGACAGGACAGACAGACTCAAGTTAGCAGTGCAAATATGGTTTGTTGAAACTCTGCAGACGCTGAGTGGAGTTAAGAAATGAGTGGAGATGCAGGCTGGACAGATGTGACTGAAACTGATGTCGTAGCACAGGGAAGCAGAGTTAGCCCAAACAGGACACACACGGGATAAAACTCCAAAATCCTTATTCCAGACGCTGAAACATATCTTATAAACACTGATTGGCACGATAATCTGGAAGTGAGTTGGTAAAATGTTGGTAAAAAGCCAAAGGTAATGCAGAGACTTCTGGGCTGATGGGAAACGTCTAACCCCTCTGTGGTTTAACTGAAACTTCCCCTTCCATTAGGATGGATGCCTCATGTCTCCCAGATGATGCCAGTTATGGCTAATCCTTTGTGTCCTCCTGCTGAACTATCTCCACCCACCTGTTGTCATGGTTACTCATCATAACAGTTAAAGAGTGTCTAAATAACCAACAGAAATACTTTAAGCAGTAGAACATCCAAACCAGCACATGCAAATGTTTTTAAAACTTCTGTTTCCTTGGAAAAAATGAAAACTCTGTAGAAAGTCTTAAGATAATACACAAAGAGTCACAACATGACCACAGCTGCTGCAGCAGTGCAGCATGACTTTCACCGGCAAGAGAGAGCATCATTTTTTACATTGTCTGAGCTGGGACAATAGGTGAGTGTGAAGATAAAGCATCTAAAAAACAGGGTCGAGTGGGCATAGTGAGAATTTAAGTGCTTAGCAGTTTGAAAACTGGACAGCTCGTTATAATATGAATGAGTGTCCTGCACCCTTCAGCTATAGTGTCCCTTTTTTGCATAGTGAGGTAAACATTTGAAAAAGGATGCTTGTGAGAGGGGAATATTTTGATTTCATTGTGGAAAAGAAGTCTGGCAGACATGCACACCAGAGCAGTGGTGAGGTTAAAAACAAAATTACATTATTGCTAAATGTATTCATCTTTCACAACTAATTTATCAGTGAACTTTTCTTGGAGAAGCAATTTGGCAATTTGGTGGAGGCAAAGTTACTTTGGTGTTGGAGTCCTAAAATGATTTCTATTTCATTTTAGTCTCTCTTTACTTTATCTTAGATCCACAGATCCACATGCTGAGCTGTGTGAAATTAGTGGTTAACTCCTATAAAGTAAAGATTTGAAGAATTTTGCACCAAATCATCCAGACCATGTTCAGGGCATTTAGAGGCAGATTCATATAAAGAGAAGACGTTGTGTGTGGACAGGAAGGTCTTACGTGATCCGAAGAATTCAGTGGTTATTGAGCACTAAATACATTGGGTGGAATGAGATGCATGGACATGCATTGACATCCAGCATGTGTGTAAGGACTGGGTTTTATTTTTGCAGTGGCATCACAGTAAGAAACAGTTCTTACTAAGGCTCTTCAGGACAGGAGAAGTCCATCTCATGGGGAACAAAGAGCACTCAGTGGGGATTGGGAGGATAATTACAGCAGTTTTGCCTCATTAGGAGTGAGGAGGCATGACCCTTCCACCCCAAAGGTCTGATAACTGAAGTGCATGGATGGTGGCGCTGAGAGATAATCTCTGCTCAGGGGGAAGCTATAAGAGCAAACTGAGTCCTGTTCCCTGAAAAACATGTGTGGCGAAATATTCACTAAGGTTGTTTGATATAAGAAAGACTGCAAGAAATTATTAATTAAAATACATACCTGCAACATTATTGTTATTAGTCATACAAATCTTCATAAAAAATTCTTACCATTTCAGAAACAGCCACTTTGAAGTGCTAATATATGTGATTCTAAGGAGTTCCAACTTGTAATTCCATCTAAATACACAAGGAATGCTTTTAATACTGGTTTTCAGTCGGCTGAAGAAACCAAATTAAATATTATTCATTTTATATCAACGTGAAATTACAAAGAGGTAGTGTTGTTCTTCTTTTTCTAACAGTAATGAAAGCCTAACTTTACTAAACAGCCGGAGAGACTAAAAGTAAACATTGAGTCAAAACATGAAGTGAAAAATAAATGGAGAACAGGGAAGTGAAACAAATCTGATATAAAATGTCTGAACTGGCCTGAAACTGGTCTGCTGATTCAAAGTCATATGAAGGGAAACAAAGAGCAGTCGAAAAATGGCATCAATTAACCATTTCAACTCTCCTTGCCCTGGGACTGGGCTCTATTTGTGCATTTTTCATCAACGAGGTTACAATATTTTTGGGGTTTTCCTTTTTCTGTGTTATGAGGTTTGCAGGTTTGCAAATTTATCAAGTAGAGACCAGTAAGGGATTTTCTCTCTCACAGGATACTTGTCTTGAAATGGCTGAAACACCATCCAGATTTTCCTTTCCTCAATTAATGATATAACTAAGTAAGTGCTTTAGTGTAAAACGTTCGTAGTGTGTGAGAAAGAGCGAGCCGCTGCGTTACACTCTCAAGTAACTATCCGACCAGTAAGAGCTGACCGAGACTCAAGCTGCTTACACAATACATGATTTTAAGCCAGATGTGCCAATCACTGAGCCCACAGGACAGTCAGGGAAAATACAGACTGGTCTTGAACGGCTTTCTAGTACTCACTTGTTATATGTGAACTGCAAGATATGTTGAGCCATTACTGATGGAGGTCTAGCATGCCACATTTCTGGAGCTGTCAGTCGCCTCCCCCCTTTCAGTTAGCCAGGAGGGCCAAAGCCAAAACAAAGTGTTTCAGGCAAACGTAACGTAGCTTTCAGTAATGCTTCCAATTTAAATACTGTATACATTACCACTAGTGTGTACTAATTTTCCCAAAACCTAACTGTCTAACAGATTGTTGCCCCACTCTCATTTGCACTTCTTTATTCTATCTGCTCCTACTTTGTAATTGCATTTTTTTTTCTTTTATAAATTGCACTTTTGGCTTACTGTATATCTCGCTGCGCTTTTTGGCTTGATTGTGTTTCTCTTTTTGTGCGGCATTTTGGATAAAAATACCTGCTGAATACAATGTAATGTACTAGTGCATACATGCCACTACAGCAGTCATGTGACTGGCTTGCGTTTGTATAGGAGCAGAGCTGTTTAAGGCGGCATATCACTTACGAACTACACCTGCCTGGCCAGTATGCAGTACAGTATACTCTATTTTTAGTGCGGTAAGTAGTATGCACTTTTGAAAATGGCCATTGCCTCAGTTCAGAATGTACAAGGGATACGTAAATGACCAGACAATAAAAACAGATTTTATTGTGCCTGTCTGCCTTTTATTTTGTTAAAACTTCAAAAACTTAGTTTATTTTTTCCAAACTGTAACAAACAGGGATGAAGAATGGGGATTGACATACCAAGCTTTTCAGGCAGAAGTCAGGTTTTGTTTTTGTCAGTTTTTTGGTATTTCTTTTTGATCCAAAGATAGCAATGACTGGCAGCCATCAAGCACGGACAGCTTCCCGCTGGTTTATCTAAGAACATACGGCACAGAACAGTAAAATATCTTTCACCAGCCTTCTTCCTTTTTTATATTGTTAAAATTGACAGACAAAGGTAAAGCATGCAAAAAGTGCAGTATACAAAATATTATTAAAATATTAAAAAAATAAAACACAGACAATGAGACATTTTACAGACAAGTAATATTGCACATATAATTTTCCGCTGTTAGGACTAAATTGAACATTTGCATGTTCCCCTGTGCTTGCTTGGTACTCCCACTTCATCCCACAGTACAAAAACGTGTTTGGTTGATTAATAATTCCCTCCACAATTTTGATCAAGCAGATTTAAAAGATGTTATTCAAATTTCGGCCTGGTCAGACACATACACTTTCTGTAAAATGCAACATTTATGGGTTTGTTTTTTCAAAAAGACCTCCAGGCTTAAGTCATGTCAAAGAATGGACTTTAAATAAGCAAACCTTTGAAACTTTTTTTTGTAAAATAGTCATTACAAAGTAGAGTAATTTGCTGCTCACATACACGAGGAGCAACTTCTTCGTTACATCATGTAAAATCTGCTGGTTTTTAAGATAGATCCCATGTGGGGATGTTGCCTCCCCTGAGGAATGGATGTGGACGCTGAAGCTCATCCTGCATACAGGCCAGTCCTGAATGGAGACACAACATGATACCAATGATGAAATATAATGAAATAGCGTTCAAAGGCCACTTTGCATGCATTCACCCACACAAAAACACACACATGTACACATCTACATTTGAGCTCAGTTTTTCTTCATCTGACGTTGTGCTGAGCTGTTTGTCACACACTTGAGGTGGGGCTTTTTGGCCCAGTATATTGCCGTCTGAGTCAGGATGTTGAGATGAGGATGGGGCGTCCCACTCACCCTCTGCACGGCCTGAGACACTGCTGCTCTGCTGTCATGGCAACAGCAGCAGTCACCATCACCAGCATGGGCCCACAATGCACAGGCCAGGAGGAGTCAGTCTCCAGCTCGCTCTCTCTCTCTCTCTCTCTCTCTCTCTCTCTCTCTCTCTCTCTCTCTCTCTCTCTCTCTCTATCACACACACACACACACACACACACACACACACACACACACACACACACACACACACACACACACACACTCAAAAGCACAACCCATGGTACAGAAACAAGAACTGGTCCTAAACGTGCTTATTCTTCTTCAGACATATTTAATTATTATATTATTAATTTTAATAATAATTATAAAAACAACTATTTTAAAACCTCATCCTAACAGGTAAAATAGACATAAACAACCATAGCGGTCTTTGTTCTGTTTATTTTACACTGTTGAGAACTTAGTCTCCTACAATCTCAGACTAGTTTATAAAACGATGCAAACAATTAAATATTGCATTTCTCGTCCGAATGTACAGTTCTGCAGAGCAGTTATACCACATTTTGATTAAAAAAATAGGTAAGAAAATCTCTGCAAATCTGCTGCATCTCTATCAAGCCGTGAGAGAAGCAACGTTATACAGAGGATAACACCCTCGTCATGATGGTCCTTTAACATGACTTTACTCGTATTTTTATTTACGTTTTATGTTTTATGTTACGTATACAATATCTGTGCTTAGCACGTTTCATATTTAACATGAGATCAGTCCCATCCTCCGTGTCTCTACATCGGACATTTTCTCAGCGTGGATAAAACAGCACTTATTCATGCAGGTCTGCGTGTGCTTTTTTTACGTGGTAGGAAAAAAAAAGGCGACAGTGAAGCGCAAATCCCATTCAAACAGGTGTGAAGAGCAGACACGGTCCCAGGTGGCGCATGTTGATCGGATAGGCCTACGTGGCCATTGGAGCACATTGTGAGCGTCTTGGCGCTTTTTTAAGGGTTGAGCAACCCCGCATCCGAAAATAGTGTCGGCTGTTAGAAAGTAGGTCGATAGGAACTGAGAGAGACGGTTGTTTCCGCGCTTTTGTCTGTGTTCTTTGTTGTTTAGCGAGGACTGTGGCTTCTCCTTTTTTTTTCTCAAAGCCCACCCTTGTGAGTAGCGTTTTACGCACAGGTGGGAGATACCCGCTCGGTATAGGACAGCCCCCCATCTCTGATGATGTGAGGAAGTGACATTTTTCACTGCTGCGGTTCGGGACAGCACGGCTCCTCTGCAAACAGGTGTTCCGCTCTCCGGGTCACTTTTCTTTTCTTTTCTTTTCTTTTTTCTTTTTTTTTTTTTAATAACCTGGAACCCACGAGGAGCTAAAGCGTCCCAAATCCCGAATCAAGCCTCCCGGACACGGGACAGCGTGGACCAGAGGAGGAAGGAAAAACAACCCCGTCCAAGTCTGATCTTTATTAGCTTGGGCTGTTTGAACGGGTTTAGACAGAGGAAGAGGAAGAGGGAGAGGGGGAGAGATGGCAACGAAAAAGGCGTGCGTGGATGCGCCCAAGAGGAGCCGGAGTCCGGTCGTGTTGGAGGCAGAGATGTTCAGAGAATTTCAGGATTGGTGTCTCCGAACTTATGGAGACTCTGGTAAAACAAAGACCGTCACACGGAGAAAATACAACAAAATCATGCAGACACTGTTGCAGAACGACGAATCGGACGGTGTTTATGTCGACAACAGCCACATCAACGCCAAATTCAAATTTTGGGTGAAGTCTAAAGGATTTCAGGTCGGGACCAACGTTCTGGGAGAGCACAACAAGAAAGGAGCACCAGGGAAACCCGTCCTATATGTCCCGGTCAAGTCAACGGTAAAGTGTGTGTGTTGTGTCTCTGTGTACGTGTGTGTGTGTGGGTCACAGAAAGAGCGTGCGTGTACACGTTCATGAGGTGTCCCGTTGTCGTCTATAAGTTGTCATTATCTAATGGTGCACCCACGCACCTGTCACATTAATAAAATGTCACCCTGTAGTGTTTTGTGGTCCCGTCTGGCTCTCATATTTCCCGATGAAGCCTCACTTTGTCCATATCCCGACCAGAACAGCCCTACTCTCATCCCTTGCTGCCATAGCAACGCCGGTGCCTCCTGGCAATCGCAGTCGTAAAAGGTAGGCTATCACGCATAGCCACCTCGCCAGCGAGGTTGAAGTCCTGTCATCGGCGGCCACCGGGTGCAGAGCACGAGATAATTGACAACATTTTGTTTGCGTTGCTGTTCAAGTGTCGTGTGCCCCGATTTGCTGCTGTTGGGCGCGCGCACGTGGATGCAGAGGCATGTTGGAGGGTCATGTATGTCAGGGCACACTGGTGTCCCTGTTGACGGACCGCACAGGCTGTTGACACCAACTTAGGAAATGAAAATCTCTTCGTTATGTGGGCTTCGGCTGGTTTCATTGTCACTAATCTATCAAATGCCACGCGCCCCCACTGTCCCATCTAAACCGAGAGATACTGACTGTGCGCGCGCGTCGGCGAGATGGTGTTTCCTTCTCGTGGAGACCAAACATAGTGCTCCTTAATTCTCACATATGAGATCATTTTATAAAACGTCTCAGTGTATCATAAATGCGTGTTTTCATCCCACTTTTCATTGTCCTGGGCAGGATGCGTATCGGCTCGCGGGCACTCGTTGCTCTGGCAACACCTGTGCAGTCCAGGATAGCTTCTTGCCTCTGCCGCATTTTATGTTACAGACTAGGTTAGATTACGAAATTAGGCTCTGCAAGCGCGTCTGAGACTGTCTTCATGACAGAAATGCGTTAAAATGACATTTGTGCTGTGAGTGGAGAGTGGTAACTGCATGTAATTAGTGACCACGTGAGGGGCTGTGGCGGAAACAAAAGGGTCTGCTGGGGACTGATAGCGACATACGCCCACAGTTGGTGCTCAGACTTCACTTCTACGTGTGTCTGGACGATAAGTGGGGATATTTCTTTAGTGGAATTGATGTCAGGTCACATCCAGCTGTGAGGCTGCGAACGTGTTAGGATTTAAAAAACACGACATTTATGTATTTATTTATTTATTTAATAGCAAGATAAACATGTTGATGATGAACTGTCAGCCAGTGGCCCAACAGTTCTCTTTGCACACACGCGCGCGCGCGCACACACACTGGCGCGTGCTCGTTCACGCGCGCCCACGTCTATGTATGCTGTTCGGGCCTACAGTGGCAGCAAGGAGACAACCACCATTTTAAATAAGAGCCTGCGGGAATAATCTACCCCCACCCGCTCTGCTGGGACGGAGTCTCTCTGGACCTCACAGAGCAGAAGCACATTTTGTGTTAACAAACTAGAGGAGATATTGGCCCGGATTAGAGACTGAGCCCTTTGATTTGAGCTGAAAAGCACTGATCCCTCCACAGGTGTTTTACCTGTGTGAATGAACAATTTAGATTTGGGCCAACTGCTTTTACAAAACTCCTCTAATCTCTGCTCAATATTATGTTTCCCTCTGGGCCAGAGGGCAGGTGTGATGGTCTCTGCAGGTGCAGATGGTGCCTCTAATGTGCCGTTGATTAGTTTTGGTGTTTGGCTTTTTTTTTTTTCTTTTTGGTGTAAATTTTCAAATGTCCTATTGTCCAATAAGTATGTCAGTTCTTAGATCTGGGATTTGTTGATTTCTTTTGGAAAGCCCAGTTAACAGCAGGCTGAGAAGGACAAGGTCTTTTTTTTTTTAAATAAAATTAACTCCATGTTTGCTGAGAGGAGTGCACATAGTTATGTGGCAGGGGAAGCCTGCTCCTGACTCAGCTCCACTTAGGAAATTTAAACAACAAACAACATTTCCGCCAATACAAGCTGCTTCTGAATGCAAGCTGATTCAGAAGCCACAAATGAACCAATTGACATGCACGTGACTCATTTCAAGGCATGGTTTTTGGGTTTTATATAGGTTGTCAGGGGCCGGTGAAAAAGTGACATGGGCGTGCAAACACACACGCACAATGCCCAGTGGCTGCTTGCAGGGCTGCAGGGCCGGGGGCGTGTCTCTGGTGCTGGAGCACTGGAAGCCCCGCTGCAGCTGCTCCCAGGGTGTGCCAAGTTTCTGTATGTGGGCAGGATGGGGGGCTGGGTGGGGGTAGGGATGGAAGGTGGCTGATGTGCAGACAGACACAGTCTCTTCTGTGTGTCAGTGAAGCACACAAGGCGGCTTCAGTGTGCAGCGGGACAGAAAGGCAGGACGCAGCAGCACACACTCAGTGTGGAGGCCTCTTTTTAAGCAAACAGAATTATTTTCTGTGTTTCTTTTTTTTTTTTGTCCATCTCTGCCCTCCTGCTCATGCTGTCTCATCTTCCCAGTGCTCTGAGAATCCAGCAGCCCTCAGTGTGGAGATTCAACCTCGTTTAGCTCTCATTATGTCCTGATTAGAGGATGCTATAGAGGAGGAGGGGACCAGAGACAGATACAGAGGTGCATCACAAAATTGCACACAACATGAGCACAAGCCTTTTTTCAAGTGCAACCAGTTTCAGAAGAAATGCTCAAATGTGCATTTTTCCTTCACAATGATATGAGCATTGGCCTGAAAAAATATGAAATATATCTAGATGTTGCTTTTTGTTGCCATGCCAACTATTATCTGTAAATATATGTTCATTTCTGACACAGCTCGGTTTGAGTGAACACATCCAACAATTAGATAACTCACAATATGTTTGAAGGTGCTGGATTTGTGCTTCCAAGACGTCCAGGCAAAAATTACAGATCCAGTCATCATTTTCATTTATTCATGTTAACAATTTATTAGATACAAGTAAATTACCAGGAGAATATTGGCAAGTGAGGCTGCAGAAAACACTGAAAAATGTCCACGTCTTTTTGTTGGCATTTAATGGTGTCTTGTTTTGTTCAAGCAATAATCCAGAGCTGCTAGTTGCAGATTAACTTGCCAATCAGATAATTACTATACTGGCAACACTTTGGAAAATTAAGCATTTCTTTTGATTGAACCAAACATATCACTCATGTAACACATTTTAGAGGTTTTTGCCTACCATCATTAAATGTTTTTTTTTGTAGTTACATGAAAATCTTTCCGCTTTGAACTTTCCTTGCAATAAAAAAACACCCCATCTTATTTATTTTTTTTTGTATTTTCTGACATTTTATTGACAAAATATACCACCGATCAACAGCTGACAAGGAAAATCAACATGAACTGGAACATTCGAGCGAGAGGATGGGATCAAACGGTATTACCGCAAAAGTAAGTTTTCCAAGTGGAAGATCTGATTATCCAGTTACTTTACAGAATAAAGTTTTTTATTGGGTGGACACCCCTCCCCTTGTAGACATTACAAATGGCTGATCCTGATTTTTGTCTGGGGAAATATCCCTAAATGTTTTTGCCTCACATTAGATGGGATGAGGAACATCATCATTATTATCTGATTAATTAGTCTGCAGTTCCCTTAAGAACCCCTCCTTTGTGGAAGGGCCACAGGAGTCAAAAGAATACAAGCTCCATTATTCAGCAGTGTTTGCATTAAAGCTATCTTTGCATAGAAAGTCTGAAACGCTTTTGTCTGATGTTTTTGTTTTCCTCTCGCAGGGGTGATTAGGGGCAACACATGGGCTCACAGTCATGAGTTCAAATGGCCAAGTGCTTGCCGGCCTGATCAAAAAACACCTCATTTGTTCTGATCTCTTTCGACCTGCGGAGAATTTACCTGAGCGTGTCTGTTGGTGACTGACTCATTTCCTCTCCGGGGTGCTTAAAGGTTGAGATGTGTCAGTTTTAGGGGAGGGGCTTGATGAATTAAGAAAGAAGAAGGTTCTTTTCCGCATATGTTCATTTGGTCTTTTCACACATTGCCACACTACTGTGACTTACTGTAAGTGAATGACGAAATCCATACTGTCCGTATGTGGTGGTGGTTTGTGCGTGCATGTGTGCTCGTACAAAGAGGGGGTCGCTGATCGCATGCTCTGTGTTTCCTCCCTTCAGCACTCTCTCTGTTGCCATGGAGAGACCGTTCTTTGCTTTCCCATAGGAGGAGAAATTAACACCATTTTTAACTGGCCCGGGGGCCTCCCCCCTGTGTGGGAGATAGTCTGAGTTGTGCTCTACATGCACACACTCTCACACACACTCACAGTCTTTAAGACGGCAATAATCTTCCTACCACACTGCTACTGTCATTTTTAATACCTCTATGAGGCCAATGTTTAACAAACTGGGACAGCGTAATAATGGCTTAAAAATGGCGAGGTGGACTCTGGGATGTGATGATGTACAGGCGAGTCATTTACATACCATTTTGAATCAGTGACTGGAACGTCAACAGTGCCAGTCTTTGGGTCCAGTGGGACTGTCTGTGTCTCCGGCTTGGTGGGATATTGGGCATGTCACACAGTCTATCAAATAATGTTCATCATGGGAGCAGCCGAGAGAAAGAGAGCCACACACACACACACACACACACACACACACACACACACACACACACACACACACACACATACACATACACAGGTTAAGCTCGGTGCACCTAATGTGGGTTTAATGATGGGGCTTTATGAACTGAAGCCGAGTGCAGAGGACGATGGTAAAAAGAAAAAAAGGAGGTGCACGGAGTCTTATATGTAAAAAAAAGTGGGGATGCTGTGGAGGTGATGGCTTATCCCAGGCTTCTGTCGTATAAACCTTTATATTGCACACACACACACACACACACACACACACACACACACACACACACACACACACACACACACACACACACACACACACACACACAGGCACAGACATGCAAAAGAAACCAGGCATTTATGTGTTCATTAGCTAGTTGACAGATTTACAGAGGGAAGATGGGACTTTAAAAGACGACCTGTTGTCACATCTGCAGTGAGATAATCTGAGTCATGTGTATTGTTGACACAGCCATCTTTACTCCCCCCTCTCTGGGTACACACACACACACACACACACACACACACACACACACACACACACACACACACACACACACACACACACACACACACACACACACACACCTGAACACTCATCACAGCTCTCTCTAGTAAAGCTCCTTATTGTGCGGACACCTTTTGAGAATAAAACCTCCATCTATTTTCTGCTCGACTTTAAAAGTTAAGTTCATGTTTCTATTCCTGCATTTCTAATATTTGCTTGTCACACTCATCTGCTCAGCTAATTTCTTGTGCGTCGCTTCGCATTGCCTCTGTCTTTGCCGGACTGTCTTTGTGACCCAGCTGCTTCCCATGAACCTTCCCCCACCACCTCTTCTTCCTCCTCATCCTGACCTGCGTGTGTGCGGGACTGTGTGTGTGTGTGAGACTGCCAGGGGGGGGTGGGGGCAGCCGACTCAACCCCTCCAGTCTCCTAGCAACAGAGCGGTTTGGTGCGGGACAGAGGAGGGGATGGGGGCTGGTTGTACAGTGACTGGGGAGCGCAAAGTCCTACGGGATTAGAAAGCTGGAAAGATGGAGGAAAGGCGAAGAAGGAGGGCAAGAGTTTTGCTGTGTTGTTGGTGATTAGGGACGCTACCATGCCTCCTTTGCTCTATAAAGCCGCGTGATGCTGAGGAGACAAAATATCTACAGTGGTGCTCAACAGCTGTTCTCCTCTGAGATGCTTGAGTTGTGGGCTCTTTCTGGTGGACATGCATACTGTATTAAAACACACATACATCCCAAAAGCTGGATGTATTTAGGAGCGAATGCAAAACTATCTTCTGAGTCCGGAAACAAAGAGCTCACTGGTGCAGGGGTGCCTACAGAAGGCCCTTAAGAGATGCAGTTTTAGCAGCATGTTCTCATTTGAGCAGCAGTCATAGAACCACTATAGTTTTCCAACTGTTAAACAGCAGAATCTCCTAGTTTATCGGTTTTTGTTACAGAAAACTTAATATATTATTGTTCTAGACCTATAGGCTAAAATAAGGAATTTAATAGTATCATCATGCTTTCTACATATTCTAAGTGTAAAACTCTCTAATTCTAAGTGCCTATTAGATATGCACAATCAAGAAACTAATAGTTGCAAAAGCTTTGAAAATGATTCACTCGGAGTTCAGCACCAGGGCTGCAACATTATATATCGATTCAGGTCAGAAAGAATTTATCCCAGCTGAATATCCAGTGTGGATGGTGGATATTTTGCAGCAGGGATGTGGGTGCACCACACACCCCGCAGTTGTATGAGATTATCCAAATCCAGCGCGAATGGACCTGACACCATTGTCCCAAGCAGCAGCCGCAGCAGCAGCAGCAGCTTCAGCGGCAGTGATGATGTCACCAAGGGAAAGCTGATGATACCTCCAAGTGCGATAGATTACAGCTGTGATGATGAAGCGGAGGGTCGCTATTATTTCATTTATTATCATCAGATGTAGCCCGGGCTGACAGGGGAGAGCAACTAGAGTCGAGAGGGAGAGAAAGTGAGGGCCGGATTAAAACAAACCCGCTCTGTGAGCTGGTTTTAGTTGCCATGGTAACGATCATTACCTCGCACTTGGGAGAGCAGGAGCAAGGAGAGGAA
The DNA here is from genome assembly GCA_014839995.1 of Xenentodon cancila. NCBI lineage: Eukaryota > Metazoa > Chordata > Actinopteri > Beloniformes > Belonidae > Xenentodon > Xenentodon cancila. The sequence continues at coordinate 6,774,352 of CM026204.1, read as the reverse complement.
AGAGGAGGGGGCTTGGTGGAGGAGGAAATAAAGACGGGATGGAGGTATGGGATAAAAACATAAAGGCATGAGAGAGGTGCAGTTCAGGGGAAAATAAGAAAAATAAATGTCTGATTCTGTGCAGAAATGCCAAAGAGGGGGGAGGGGGGGAAGTGAGATTCCTTAATGCCAGAGGGACAACTTTTTGAACTTGGACTCTGAGTCTCAATCTCTAGATAATCTCAGAACCCATCTCGCATTTGCCTGAAAGAGGTGGTCTTTGTTGAGGAAGAAAAAAAATTAAATTGTCTGTTTAATGCTGTGCTGGGACAATTTATGACAAAACTGTCAACAGGTTCAGGAAAATAACTATAAGGCTACTATGCAAAGTGCTGACTGTTTATATGAGGGCAAAGAGGGGGACGAAAGAGTTGTTTTAGAGGAAAACATGAGGGAAGATAGGAGCAGAGAGCCCCATGTGGTGCTGTGGATGGAGCTTGTTGTCCTGGCGATCCTACTTCTGTGGTGTGTCACATGACCCTTGCCCAGCACACCTGCCTGAGAGAAATCAGTGGCAGTTTCTATGGCGACTGGGTCAGCGGTACAGGAGGCAGGATGGCTGCCAGAGGTGGTAGGAGGGGGCTGCTAGTCTTGTACAGTGTTGGTGATGTTATTTTTAAACATGGCAGAGATGATGTGGTGTTTGCAGGCTCAACCGGGGCTGGAAAATCTGAGGACTGCAGGGGGCTGGACACCTGGTGGAGTGTGTTTGACTGTCTGCAACCACATGACACATGACTCATGCACCTTAGAGATTCTGCATCGGCAGCTTTATATTAAAGATCTTAGATAATGCACACAAATCATCTCTGCAGTCTGAGGCCTCACTATAGACTGAACTTTAGTCTCTCTCTGTATTTCAGTGTTCAGATGGGAACTCGGCCCAAGAAAATTCCTCTCTGAAGCGTGTGGCTGTTGTTGAAGACTTCTTTGACATCATTTATGCCATGCATGTGGAGATGGGTGCTGACCCAGGCAGAGCACCCAAACATGCAGGCCAAAAGAAGACCTACAAAGCGGTGAGTAAGCACAACTGGGTCCATGCACGACACAAGACATCATTCTCCTTGTTTACAGCAAGTGGACTGGCAGTCAACAAAAAATCATCAGTATTGTTATCACATTTATATAATTTTCTCACATTCCTATCTGTATCTGGTTAAGAAGACGGGACAGCGAGCACATCCAGGTCGAGCTGGTTGCAGAAGCAACCATACGTTACTGCCTTGCAACTTCCTTATTTAAGTTGGCAGGTGGAGAAGCGGTGGCACGTGAGCTGCTGGCATTATGGTTTTATTTTATGCCAGAATGCTCAATATGCTGTGTTTTAGCACGAATGTTGCAGAATGTAAAATGATCATTCAGTATTCAAGGAGTCATCAGCTGAAAGGACACGCAAAGTTTATTACAGCAAAAGGGAGGACAGAAGAACCACAACAACCAACAAAAGAAGAAAACGAGAAAACAGCAGCTGTAAGGTGCAGAGTTGTAGAATTCACTGTCTTGTACGTCAGATTTTACTGCTTAATTGAACATTTGGAGCTGCAGTGCAGTTGGCTGGGTCGGACAATGCATCACTGAAACTGCACTGAAAGTGCAGGTTTTCAGCTTTATGATGGACCTGTGGATCTGCAGCGCGACATCTGACTGGTATCAGTATTCGGCATCGATCGACATTCAGCCTTGATAACAGAATTGATATCAGAAAGGAAAAATTATATCAGAACATCTAGTGGGAATGTGACTCCAAACCTTAGTCGCTCTCTTAGATAATATCTGTTTAGGAATCAGGCAAGGGAGAACATTGTTTGGTACCAGAAACAATCTAGTTGTAACTTCCAGTCCCTTTTTAGTGAGTAGAGTATTATTGGATGCTGACTACTGCTTGTAGGTGTTTGTATATCAGAGTTACAAACATATTTGCAGAAATCTATAAGCAAGTCATAACTGAGCGAGGTGAGGAAGTACTGGGTTAGATATCTGAGCTGTCTGTCAACCGCACTCAGGTGGCCTCGGCGTGTTTGTCGTTACGATCATACGTGTAGTAATAAGATCACAGTGTAGGCGTTGGGTTTCCACATCAGACACAAACACAACAGTGTTTTTTTTCACAATTTTCTGACCATCTCATCTTTTACACCTGTTGCAGCACTTATGTCCGTGGAGTTCTGTTCCCCCTTGAAACCTTTATGCCTCATAAAGATGACTTGTGCACAATGTTTAAAACAACTGGCAGTTCAATCAAGTGACGTAACCTCAAGGTGCAAAGCGTGCCGGCAGTAGTGAAGTCATTTCTGCTTTGTTCTTTGACCAACTGTCTTTACTTTGAACAATAATTCATACATACATTTGAAGTGAAACATGTTTTCCTGTAGCTACGTATTGTAATCTTGTCTTTTTTGTTCTATATTGTGAAAACGGCAATAACCAGGGATTTTGTTAAGGTTTTACTCTCAACAAAGTCAATGTAGAGAGAAAAGAGACAAACAACTTAAAGAAGTAGACACAGATACTACCTATTGTTTGAGGACTACAGTTGGCCATCGCCATCCGGGCTTTTTTAGTCAGGAGTGTCTTTTAATAAGAACATGAGGAAATGAGAATATGGAGGAGTGAATCCAGCTGACAACCTGTGGAAATAATGCACTGCGACAGGGTTGTATTACGCCGGGGTGAATTCAGACAGCATCCCGCACGCCGTTGAGCTAAGCAGTGATACTGTTTGCAGCGCGTACCCTTTAAGGTTGTTAGTGATCAATCAGATATCGGCAGTTACCTAAAGCTTATCATTTTTTACTTATGTAAATTAAAATGGGATCATAATTAATAAAAAAACACCAACAAATACTTGTGACAGTGGCCACGTCTTCACATAGTCACATCTGCTACTTAAATTCATGACATTTTGTAGCCTACAAGAATTCTCGGTTCCCAGAGGATGACTCCTACTGACTTTGATGATCCACGCCGTTCCCTCTAGCGCTCGCAGAAGGTCAGCATTTTTCCATCAGAATCAGATTTACTTTTGTCCAAGTAATCAAATGTTAACTTGTAAATATGCTGAACCCACATGATAACATGGTTTAACCTCATAAAAAAAACAAAAAAACAATGGTGCTGATGTCAGAATTTATCATAAACCTTTGGTTTGGTTTAATTGTCTTTCTTTTTACATAATCGTATTGTTTATCATGTAAAAAGTATCGTTATTTTTATTTACTCACAAAACTGTAAGCAGCTAGCTGTAGCTCCAAGACGATGAAGATTCATTTTTTGTTTGTGATGTAATCATCTGTAGTTCACCTCAACTTGATGAAGTCCATCAAAGTTCATGAACCTTTTTGGGATCCTTTGAATTTCATTCGAATTTCAGCACGTTGTTCACGTCTTTTCTTTTCCTTTGTGTGTGAAGTGGCTTACAGCTGCAGAGGGAATCAAATGGTCCTGTTATAATTTGATGTAAAACGGGGTCTTCTCGGGATCCCAGAAACTGAAGGTCCCAAGAGCAGAGACATCCCAGTCCAGCTCTGAGAATATGTTGTATTGTTTGAGCATCAGGAGTTACCAGGGAAACAGTCAACCACATTCACCAGAAAAACAAAGCACTTGGGATGCTTAAACCAGATGTTTTTTTCATACCACATTGTGTTTGTGGCTGGAACAGAGACAATCTGTTAGGTTATGTTACAGGCTTAGGTGTGGTCTCGGGCTGTTTGTGTTGTCCTAACAGAACAAGGGCTTTTGTTCGCAGCTTAATAGGTATGAATGCAGCAATGGGATTGTTCCCTGGGACTTTGGTACCCCTCCCCTCCTTCCATCCCACCAGGAATATATGTATAAAAAAACAGAAAACAAAATATAGAGCCAATTTTTCCTGCCCTGTAGAGAGGTCCTGTCATGTCTCATACAGTGTACCCTTTTGAGGAGGCAGCATCACTGGGGCAGGGCATAATATGGAACTGTCACTGTGGCCTTCTGGGAGGTGCACGCTCCTCTGGGTGGCCTTTCCCTTTCAGCTGCCTCTAGGGGCCATGGAGGGGAGTGGGGGGTGGTGCTGGGCAAACGGGATGGTGGGCACCCCCACTGCCTCTCCATGGTCACGTGAAGGTCGCATTTTACAGGGAAACGCCAGAGGGGGTGAGGAGGGGAGGGTGGCATAGCAGTGGAGACAAACAGAGAAAGAAGGCTGAGCACAAGAGAGAGGTGTAGAGGTACACCTGAGGAAGCCCGAGGAGAAAGCAAATCAGGAAGCACCTTGTTGTGTTTTCAGATGTGAAAGTGGGAATATGTAGATGACTGCAGCTGGAATTAGGACATCCAAAAGCACCAGCATTCGCCTAGAGGGAGCGTCCTGCCTCATGTCATGTTGAGATAACACATACATCTGACCACCAACATTCATGCACGCAGTGTATATAAAAAAACAAAACAAAACAAAACAAAACCACTGCCCACAGTTTGAATTCAGCCGCAGCCTGATCCCTGCCTCCTCTGCTTGCCCCCTCCGTGCAGATAGCAGAGACCTATGCCTTCCTGCCCAGGGAAGCGGTGACTCGGTTCCTAATGAGCTGCGGAGAGTGTCAGAAGAGGATGCACATTAACCCCAGCACTGCAGAGTTCAAAGGTAAAAACACACACCGAAACACCGAACCGACGACGGCTCACTCATTCTGCAGGCATCTTCAACTGCTAAGCTATTTTTAGATCCAACAAGATTTGTTGAACGTTTGACATACTGACACAGAAAATGGATAATTACTATACTGCAGGAAATGATATAATTCAATTAAGCATCTGCTGCAGTAAGCCACATTACTGTTTTCCTGATAATTTAAACAAAATGTAATCATGTCAGATACCTGGAAATAAAAAAGACTGGCATGAGCTGCAATGATCAGAAGTGGTTTAGGACTTTTTGAATGTCACTTTCATCAAATAAAACAAATGTGCTTACCCATTGCTGACATGATGTAACAAAGACACCAGAGGATTGGCTTCCTGGGATTGTATAAAAGCTCTAACATGATTGCAGAGTTCCTCTAGTGGCCAGTGTGGAGACTACAGACAGCTGCGAGCTATTGTTAGATGCCAGGTGTTGCATACATGTACGGCAGAGACTTACATTTCAGCCTTCTGCAGGGGCTTGAGGCAGTTCTGCCTTAGTCAAACAATTTGCCAGCGAGCAACTAAGATCTTACACAACTTGTGTGCAATGTGAAGAGTATCTCCCTGTGGCTAATTGAAGATACTTTTCTGGTGCCAGTCAGGTGTATGAATTTAAAAATGGTGTGAGCTGCTAAAACTGAACATCAGTCATGGCAGTAAGAGTGCAACTTGTGCAGTATAATAGAATAGAAACAGAACAACAGTAAAAACAAACTATTTGTCCCGTTTCTGAGACATTTTCCACCGCACAGCCTCACAAACACCGAGATAAAAATCACAGCATCTGATCTGATACAACCACAACATCACGTATTCATGTTTTATTATCCCTACTTCATGTTTTATTATGCCTATTTCATTTATTATTTTGCTCTATTTGTTCTTTGAACGCTAGGAATTAATTTCACAAGTCTGCCGCGGTAGATGAAGTACTATGTTTACAATTCTTTGAATGACCAGGGAGGTCATTGAGGAAAACATTTGCCAAAGTCATGAAAGCAAAATATCTTTCTGTTCGTTCTTGATTTAAGATTTTACATGAGGAAAGGTTCAGGACTTTTCTTTTCTTGTATTTTTTTTTTTTTTTTTTTTTTGTGCATAAAGCTCTAACTATTTGCAATGGTCGGCAGATGTGGACAGCAGACAGGCCAGTTTAGAAGGTATACCTTTCTACTAAAGAGCCATGCTATTGTAATGTGTGCAGAAACTAGTTTCACAGTGTTATGCTGAGGTAAGCAAGACCTTCCCCTAAAATCCCATCTCCCTTTTAACTCTAATAAACTCCATCCTGTAATCTGGAGGATGCAGTGCTAGGGTGCAGCACTGAAAGCCTCCAATGACTTGTTGATTCTGTATGTCATATTTGATTGTGTTCTGAAGTTTTATAAAAAACTTCAGAAAACGTGGTGAACATTGTGAAGGTGACATCCATCCTTTCTGGCAATGATATGAAGACAGTTATCACAATCCCACTCATCTCAAGGTTGGATTATTGTAAACGTTGGACTCTTTTGTCTCGTCTGCCACTGGAACAAAAAAATAAAAAAATTCTGCTGCCGAACTCCTCATCAATGCCAGACAAACTGAAAGTGTCAGTCCTGTAGAAAATCCTCTCCACCGGCTTTTTATAAAATACCGAATTGGTTTTAAACTTCTTTTGTTTGTTTGTAAAGGCAGGATTGGACTTGCATTTCAGAACTTCTCTCCAGACCTCTTAGATCCTCTGACTAAGTGCTTTTCTCTGGTCAAGGTTGGTCAGTAAGGGCTCCTGTGCCTTCACAGTGGGAGCTCCGAAGCTTTATCTGTATCCCCAAAACATTATTTCCCAGCATGCTAGAATTCTGACTTTATTCATGTAGAAACAAACTGTTATTTTTTATCCAGAACTGTTCGTGAGTCCATGTAGTAGTTTAAACTCCTCAGTCATCCCTGTTTTGATGTTGTTTTAACTGCTCGGGGGCCTGAAGATGAAGATCTTCTAATATTGGCTCCTTCTCCATCCGTTCTCTGAATCATTCAATACAATTCCTTTGAATCACTCACTAGCGTCAATAGATGTTTAGTACTTTAGTCCAAAGTGAAGCACCACGCTTTGTAAGCTGAATTTACCTTTTGCTTTGAGAAGATGTATTAGATAGCACATAACTGAAAACTTTTATAGTATTTGTATTATTTGTGTATTTATTTGCAAGGTGTATATGAATGATAAAAAATAAACATAGCAATTATTTTTGTTCAAATACAGTCATTTACTTGAAAGGAAATATAATTCATTTTTTTTCCCACTTTCCTTATATTTATGTGTCCGCACCTGTGGACATGTCATGCAATCTTGTCATAAATTAATGATGCCAAACTGTATTTTTACCACAAAGTGTGTCTGTTCTACTTCTAACTGAATCATAAAGGAAAGAAAGAAAAAGCATCATTTGTTCACTATGTTCATCATGGATCATCATGGATAAGCATCCAGAGGTTGTGGGATGAATCCCAGATGTCCACTGAAAGAGCTAATGTGCTTCCAATCCACGCATACGCTAAAAATCCGTTTTTGAGCAGCTGTTCACTGTATTGACTGTATGTATAAAAGGGTTAAATACAGAGTAGAGCTCCTCCGTCCATTTGAATAGTCTGGTTGCCTCTACATTTATTGCACATTAAAATGCGTGCCTTTTTGTTCTTCTCTTTGTTAGAAAACGACAGGCCCACTTCTCTGGTCCCAGACCTTATCGATTACAACATGCCTCTTACTGCCACCTACCTGAAGCAAATGAAACTGCAGTGCATGACTGCCACTGAAAGGGTAAGTGCTTCTTTGTGCAAGTGGATATCTGTGACGTGCGGACACTGGTAGAAGCAGTGCTGACGAACTTGAAAACATGCTACTGGTAAGATGTTTGTAGTTAACGCAATCAGTTGCATTTTGTACTGGGGGGGGGGGTTGCCCCTGCCCCAGCCCCTGCCCCTCCCCCCGCCCACCTTTTTTTAACCTCCCCCCTTCTTCTTCTTCTTCTTCTTCTTCTTCTTCTTCTTGTGAGGCTGTGATGAGATGTTTTGTGCAGATAAATTAGGACATCCAACCTCCCAACTTTTAATCCATTATTAAACAAGCAGAGTAGTCTTCCTGCTGGGAGGAGGAGTGCAGAGTGAAGTGAGGATTAGGAAGGCTTCAGTACCAGTGACGTCATGTCTGAGACCACTCCCATGTGTCGCTGTGACAGAAAACACTCAGGAACTGCTGCCACTAAAGTGCAGGGAGCGCTGCTTGATGATGATAATGTAGACTTCACTCACGCATAATTAGGATTATCCAGAGCAATACCCCCATCTGTGATTTGCGGGTGAGTTTAAATGAGCAAATGCTTCTACTGTTCTTTGCATCTGCGAGGAGGCTGAATTTGAACAGGCCAGTGGTTTAATAATTTACCCTCCAGAGGGCTGTGTCAGTGCTGTAAGAGACTTGCAGGAGTGTACAGTATTCCATGTCTGTGCTGCAGTGCTTTACAGTTTACAGCAGCGGCTGATTTAAACGGCAGCATGTTTGTTCTGTTGGGAAGATCTTAAGTGTTTTCATGAACATGTGTGTTGTCTTGCTGTAGCTTCACTTGTCAAATGCCTGCATGTTGTTAGTGAAACTTTGAATTTTAGAGAAACAAAGATCAAACCTGCTTGATTAGTTTTCTCTTTCAGGCTTTTCTACCAAATTCTGCATGTCAACAGTTTATGTTTTTTTTTCTTTCCTTTAAAACATCTTCATCCCAAAAGATATTAAGTTTAGAACAACATGAGAGGAATAAAAGCTACAAGAACTCATAACTGAGAAGATAGAGCGTGGACATTTGCTCAGCCTGTTTTGTTCAGCTTTATTTAAAGATATCTTAATGCTAGATGCTGTATCATCTTCTTGTTTACCACGCACACCCACATGCTACTTTATTCAATTTCATTTTGAAATATCAGAATTCTACGTCTCATCCTCAGTTTTAAAAGTAACCCTCCCTACTTTATCAGTTGTATATTTCTGTAAAGCCCAGACATTAATGTTGCTACATACTTGGAAACGGAGTGATTAGAGACTCTCTTTAATCCTACATGGCTCACTTGGTGCCTAATAGAGCCTTCACTGAGCATTCTGGTCCTCTACAAACCTCTTAGAGAGGGACGGACACATATTCCCGGGAGTTTAGGCCTGTTTGTGTGCTGTGTGGGGGGAATGAGATGACAACATGTATTTGTGCTCTGCTCCTGTCACACAGTGGTAGCCATGTCCCCTCTGAATGAGATTCCAGCTGACACATGACGGTGTAAATGCAGGTCATTTGTGTTAGTGTGAAGCAAGCGGGCCTGGGTCCCGGTGCGAAAGCTCATCTTTGCGTGGACTTGTAAATATAATTTATTCCATTGGAAGCCAAAGCTCAGTCCGGCCTTTTGAGTAGTTTGCAGGATGATTCAGCTCCCCTTTTCTCGTCCCGATCCCGGTGGTGTACTCGTGTTTTTGTTACGCTACAACAAGCATCTTCGGGGTCTCTACGTAACACGGTTAAAAATAGCAGCGCTTCAACAAACATACTAGTTAACAGAATGGCTCCTGCACTCCCGCTTTTATGTTGCTCTTTGGCCTCAACATGTTTTATCAAAAATATTATATTTAAAGGATAGATTAATTCATTTTTTTCATCATAAACTGGTTAAAATGTTAGTTTACTGTAAATGCTGGGAGTGTATGTTAAGGAAAGTCCAAAATCCGCCATCATTCAGCAAAGCAAGTGAAGCTGAGGATAATGTGAGGCTTTCATTGCAGTTCCTCATCATCTACATCCAAGCAAAGGAAACATTGTGTGGAAAAGAAAGGAAAAAGGGGGGGGAGCAAGTGAACTTTGGACCATAATACTTTATTTGTCCAGCTCAGACCCCTAAGGCTCATATTAGCCTCTACAAACAACAGAAACACATTTATTAACCATTATGAATCTAGATTTTATCTTCAAATTGCTCCAGGAAAGGACTGCTGGTCAGTGTGCACAGAAGAAGCAATGATTCTTACTGGAGACGTTGCTGTCAAAACTGACTGTATTTCTTTTTCTTGATCTTCAGTTGTCTGCGCTCTCTGCCCGTTATCCTTTTCTGCCCTCAATCTCTTTCTATCACGCCATTTTCCCTTCAGGATGACAGTTCGGTGAGCAGCGAGGACATGAGCAGCGCTGAGCCCGCATGGGTCGCAGCTGAGCAACCGGCAGTGCCTGAGCCGAGTCCGCCCAACGGAGAGAGGGTCAGCAACCCGGCAGCCACCATAAAAGAAGAGGACGGTAAAGGCACGATGCTGCTGCGGCTGCACAGCCGTCTTTTCTGTCCGTGTTGCTTGCTTTGCAGTTTTCATTCCTCTTTATTTACATCTGGAATTTGAAGGTACTTTCATTAAACAGGAAATGTACAGATTAGTGTTACACAGGAAACAGCTTGCCACGTTCTTAGTGGACTAATCCAAATAAATCCACTCTTGCAGGGGGCGGGACAACACCACAGCCCCAATCCACCGTGCACCCCTCTCTGTCAGGGTACGGAGCTTTAAGAAGTAGGACAAAGACCAACGTTAACCCTCACAGATCAGCTCCCGCTATCAAAAAGATTCAGGATTCCAATATTTCAATATTCTTTTGCTGAACTTAGATGTGACATATGTAGAAATCATGATTTGAAATCAGCATGCGTAACTGATGAAAATGCTGTGATTTTCACACAGCAGGAAATGAAGGCTCCCATCCCCCACGAGTCCCTCTCACCCTCATCTCTCTCTCCTCTCTCTCTCTCTGTGCTGTAAAAGCTACACATTCCCTCCTTCTACCTTAACTTTTATTTGTCTTGACAGCTGACCCCAATGCACACTTCCTTAGCAATCTCACAATGCACAACACGAGGCAGGAAGTCCCCCGCCCTTGCACTGAAACACCCTCTCCTGTTCACTGAAATCATGCCGTACACAATCCCAGACTAATGCTAAATGATGACAAAGCGTCCGCGCGGCTCATCGCCGTGTCTGTGTTTTCATCCTGTTCTCTCCCTGCATCCAGATGATGACTCCTCCGAGAGCGGCAGCGCCAATGAGGTGCCGGCCCTGACCTCCCCAGAGGTGCTGGCTGTGGGTGGGAACCCCCCAGATGGCGGGGCCTCCTACGGGGAGGTGTCAGAGAACGGGCTGAGCGCTCCTCTGGACTTCAGCACCACCTCGTCTTCGTCCTCCTCAGAGGATCAGCAGCCTGTTAATCTGAGCGAGAGAGCTTTGCCGGTTGGGGGCTCACCACCAAACCCGTACCCCTCAGACCCCAACAGGAAATACCCTATCAAAACAGAGTTCACCCATAAGGTAAGGCGATAACAGCGGATATTGATGGATCACATTTCTCCTATCTTTCCGTGTCTGTGTAATCCAAGATAATGACATTTATGTGTGCTTTCAGTCCCCTCCTTATAGCTCAGGAAGCTATGACTCTGTGAAAACTGAACTGAGCATGAGTGCAGAAGACTTGACCTCTGGTCGGGCACAGATAATTGATGACGATGATGACGAGCATGATGATCATGATGATAGTGACAAAATCAACGATGCTGAGGGGATGGACCCTGAGAGACTTAAAGCCTTCAATGTGAGTAACCATCAAACTGCTGCATGTGAGCCGATTTCTTATAAACAGAGTGCAACACCCTGCTTATGTTAATTATTATGGATGAGAAAACAATTCCCATATTGTTCCAAGCACTGTGATTTACTTTCTGAGAGCGTCTGTGGAACCAACAGAAGAGCAGATCTGCAGAACTCCAAATGTGACCAAATAAGCAGACGTCCAAAATGTTGTCCTGCATCTGAGCAATAATTCAATTTTCATCCCTCCCCCTTCGTTCTGTCTTCTTTCACTGTACCTCTGACACTCCCCCATCCTCCTCTGCCGTCCCCATCCTCTCTTTTGTTTCAACCCTGCCGGCCCTCTTTCGACCCCTCTCTCCCCCCTCTCTCCCCCCTCTCTATTTTTCTGCTCTACATCCCCTCGCTCCCCTCCCCCTCTCTTGGTGTCTGTCAGATGTTTGTGCGCCTGTTTGTGGATGAGAATCTGGACCGCATGGTGCCCATCTCCAAACAGCCCAAAGAGAAGATCCAGGCCATCATCGAGTCCTGTAGCCGCCAGTTCCCAGAGTTCCAGGAGCGCTCCCGCAAGCGCATCCGCACCTACCTCAAATCCTGCCGTCGCATGAAAAAAGGTGGTTTTGAGGTACAAAGTGCATCCACCAGGAAAAAAGAATGCTATCAGTAACACACAGCCACTCATGAACGCCAGAAGGTTCAAATTCATACAAAAAAAACATTTCTCACCTCACTGGCAGATACGACCAACGCCTCCTCACCTCACCTCTGCCATGGCTGAGAACATCCTCGCTGCCGCCTGCGAGAGCGAAACCCGAAATGCTGCCAAGAGAATGCGGCTCGATGTCTACCAAACTACGGTAAATGTCCTTGCAGGGTGTGGGAAACGTGTTTGGCTGGATGTGCATCATTGATGGAAAACTACAAAACCACAAGCTTCTTCATTTCTCGTAGGATGAGCCCACCTCAATTGATAAACCCATCACGAGGGATCTTGCCCCTGTGGCGCCGTCAGGGTTCTCCATTTCCAGTGCAGCTTTTGCCCAAGACCAGCTCTACACCAATGGAGGCCTCAACTACAACCTGCGTGGCTATGGGACGGTGGGCAACCAGCAGAGCTCTGGTGCTGCACAAACCAATGGTGAGTCCAGATTAATGAAGCACTCTCGTGGGGCTGAGGAAACGCATTATTGTACTAGATGATAAACAAGACATTGACTTCAGCTCAGTGTAATACAAGCATCACTTTGCTCTTATATTAAAAAAACAGCAACAGAAAAAATACACATTTTCTTATTGCTTACCAGTAGACGTATGTGGACCAATAACAGCTTGATATGTTCAGGTTTTGAGGCGTCTGTGTGAGTTTCCACCATGATAAAATGGAAAATAATGAAAATGTCTATTTGTTTGGGGCAACATTCAGTGTTGGGATTAATACCATTGCATATTGCCAACTGTAATCTAAAATGTTGCTCGCTGAAATAAATGAAACAACAGTCCTCCTATTCTTAGTCATCAGACACAATCGCAGCCATTTTCAAATGACCTTTACGTAAATCTATCCATTCATTTAATTTCTACCTCTGAAACTTTAATTTCTACCTACCCTTCAGGTTTACATTTTATACCTTTCAAACCCTTTTTATTATCCTTTCAGCTTTCTGGCCTTGACATAAGTACCACAACTTCCATTTTTCATGAGTGCATATATTTAAACTGAAGCTATTCATCTATTCTAGACATTTAATGGCAACACACTAGTTGACATCTTTTTTTTAATCTTTTTTCAAAGAAAATGCTGCTACATGTCAGAGTAACACTCATGAATGAATGTCAGAGGATTCAAGGTTTCCTTTCCTTGATGAATGCTGCAGGATGTAGCGAGATGTTATTTGCTTCAGCTCTAAATGTCCCTTTTCTTGGCTTTTCTTTGCGTGTCTTTGTGAGTTTTTTTTTTTTTTTTTTAGGAAAATATGCTATAGCTTTGGCAAAATGAGACAGGAGTCATTGATGTTTCCCCTAGTCTGTACGTGCTCGTAAAATGTTTCTGCTTGCACCCACAGGTCCCACAGATCTGAGTATGAAGTCAGTCGGACTAAACTCCTCCAGCTCCAACAGTCACGGTCAGGGAGGCGGTGGTGGCGGAGCCTCAGCCCAGCTCAGCCTGCCAGAGGTGACAGCGGTGAGGCAGCTCATCGCAGGGTACCGAGAGTCTGCAGCCTTCCTGCTCCGCTCTGCGGACGAGCTGGAAAACCTGATCCTGCAGCAGAACTGAGTCTGAGCCGTACTGTGCCAACACCCTCCTCCCTAGCCTGTCCATCTCTGTCGCTCTGTGGTACACACGTTTGGCAGACTTTCACACACAACGACACAATTGTACACGAGTGATGCTTCGGTGCACAGTGGGCCCTGTAGGTATGGTACCTTTACTTATTCCCACACGATTATCTATTTGGACAGGCCAAAACATATCACGGGCTGAAAAATGTTTTTTATGCATTTGGTTCACTTTGACCGTAGTGCCCTGTTTTGTGTAGCTGTTCATCCAATTCACTTCATTTTGCCACCAGAACCTCCATTTGTCTCAGGAAGTGATGATCTATGTGAAGAAAAAAAAAGAAAAAAAGATGTGCATTGGTACAGAGAGTGATGGGTTGAATTATCTAAACCACTAACACCAAATCCGCTTGTTTGTGCAGATCTGTGGACAAATGAATAGTTGAATAGCAGTGAATTAGCACCATTACTTCTTTCTATTTTTACACTAAACTTAAATGTGCTGTACAGTGGCATGATATGATCGGGTCGTCAGAATCAAGTCATTTCTAAATCCACAGAAGAATCGCTGCTAAAAGATGTGGCAGCCTGCCACTGACCTTGTAACCTCAACAGCTACTGTCGGTTGTGCTGACTTTAATAAAAGGAAACAAAAACAAACAAAAAAAAAACAAATAAAGAAAATATAAAAAACACAAATAAAATAAAAACAGAGAAAAGAAAATAACAACATGACAGTGTTTGACACGTTTTATTTGCAAAATCTGACCAGATAACCAGATCCATCAGTGTGTGGTCAAAATTGGGTTTTGTCGGACTGCTTTTTCCAGACACATCTGTACGAAGCTCATTAGCCAGTGTAACTTTATTTTAGGTGTGTGTGTGTGTGTGTGTGTGTGTGTGTGTGTGCGTGTGTCTATGTGAATCTCTCCATGGCGCGCAGTTTCTCATTATACAATAGGGACGAAGAACTTTAGAAGCCTTGATATGCAAATTAGGATCACAGGCACCTGTCAGAGAAAGAAATGGAGATTAATATATCGTTTAGACTCTTGGTTTAGAACCAGTTCCACTGGAAAAGGTGCAATATTGAAGATAATCAGTAATGGTTACTTAAAGGAAGGCATATTAAGAGGGTAATATTTCACCACAATCCTCTGTTGCTGTAACAGTAGTTTTCAAAAAAAAAAAAAAAAAGATATCCCATGCAGCATTGTAGCCAGTTTCAATGTTGTTGTGAGTTCTAACCTCATAACTGAGGCACCTTCGTGTTTTGGGATCAGTCATTTGTTGTGACAAAAACACAATGAGACCTGGAAGAAAAAAATAGTCTTAATGTTGCATGTCCTTTTGGTTTCTGGGGTTGTTTTGTGATTGTTCTGTGACTGTACTTCAGTAAGAAGGGGCTCATTCAGACAAGATAAAAGAATGCAACTCATTGGATGCGGCGTGAGGGCGCGAGTGGGACGCTTAGACAACATGCACTCTGTCTGTCTGTCTGTCTGTCTGTCTGTCTGTCCATCCATCCGTCTGTACGACTCCTTCTGCACTCAGTGGTTTCAAACTGAAATACATCTCATTTTCCTCATCATGCCTGAACACACACTATTTCAAAGGAAGCAAGAGACAATCTTTGAAAAAGATGTAATCGGATCACAGTTTACTCTCCCAGCTTTCTGCTACAGTGTGTGTGAGTGTGTGTGTGTGTGTGTGTGTGTGTGAGTGTGTGTGTGAGTGAGTGTGTGTGTGAGTGAGTGTGTGTATGGACGCACGAGTTCTCAAAGCAGATCTAGAGCACAGTTTCACAACTTCTACTGGTGAGTCACTCAGCACAAAAACAGTTGTGTGCGTGTGTTTTGAAATGATTTCTGTTCGTTGTCGGTGTGCGTCCTGGTGTTAGCCGTGTGCTCATTTTGTGTTGTGTGTAAGTGGAGTGACCCAGTTTGTACAACATAAATCTGTGAAAACTTAATTCAGTTGGCTGAAACATTCCAAACAATGACAATGACTCTCCAAGCAGCCAAAAGCGGCTTGCACCTTACTAACTTGTCAAAGTTTAGAGAGATGTGTTTATCACAAACACCATCACATGCATCATTTATGTCTGTGTCACTGACATCCACCAGTTTCTCTCTGCCACAAACCCAGTCCAGAGTTGGACAGGTGTACTAAATGACCATTTCATATTTTCGCCTTTAGTTTCATGATTGGGCTGCGTAACATTCACATTGAAATTCTGTGACCTATTGCAAGTTTGGAAGCACTTTATAGCTCAGGATCAAGGTAACATTACACAGTTATTTTATTGTGTCTTTACCTCATTAGGAACATCTGCTTCACGTAACACACGAAGAGACGATTATAAGAAAAGACAGTTTGACACAGCTCGTAATCAGAGGTTATTTAGACCTCGAAACAATAGCAAAGAGCTCTTAGTAGAAGCTCAGTTTGAACTCATCGTTGTGCTTGGTGCATTGAGGGGTGTTTCATAACCGAGGTTCACAGGACGAAGCCTTGCAGCCAGAAGTCCGTCTTAAATTAAAACCTCACTTACGCAAACTTAGATTCCTCCATAACTCCGATTCATATTTGGATGATCTCCCCCACTTTTCAGCACAGGTGAATGTTCTTCAGATAGGCTGAAACCTCTCGTGGTCTTTACTTTAACAGTTTTGTTTGCTGATGCAGGCCACTGGTTTCACCCTTCGGAAGCTGAGTAACATCCTAGGTTCGATTACAGAGAGGCATCTCCATACTTGATTGTTAAAGGAATGAGAAGCTGCTCACCGCGTCCGTTTGGTATAATTATCTCATCTGGAGCTGGATCATATTAATCACTTCAGTGCTTTTTCACTGAGGTTCTTACCTACTGTATTTACCTAGTTAATTTAAGGTGGTGACATTTTTTTTTTTAATATATTTTTGGCCAGACAGTGTGGAGTTATTGCCAGCAGCACACCATTAGTCAGCTAATTTTATCAATCATGTTTCATATTTGGAAATCAAGTTTCTATAATCTGAAGCTCCTCTCACTACTGAGTCTGGAATTACGTTTCAGCACCAAACAAAAGTGGGCATTGTGGGGCTAAATGAGCAAATATTTTCCAGTTTTGAGTAAAAACGGGGTAAACACTGGACTCAAAGTGAATCTGGAGCACATATAATAGTTTCAGAGTTAACTCTTAGAGCATCACTCTACGTGACAAAGGTGGCCGCTTCTGAACTGTCATGACGTGACAGTGGAACATGCTGGCATATGTCCAGTTTGGTGGCTAAACTAAACCAAGCACACATCGGACACGCAGCAGCTGCCTCACGCTTCATCATCTTTGACCAATAGACTGACAAGTCGGGGTCCTTACAGAGACGGGAGCTACAACGAAGAGTGCCAGACAGAAAATGTCAAGATGCGCTGCAGCTTCGTACATGATGAGAAAGAACGAGGTTATTTTTCATGTTTCAATAATGTAAAGCTTCTACGAGACCCCCGAGGTGAAGTGGTCCTAACGAGAATAAAATGTGCTCTTTAAACCCGAATGAAACAGAATCTCCCTTTTTGCAGAGATTAATAAACGCGCCTCTTCTTGCTTTATGAAATACCCCTCTGTGCTCAACAGATGAGTCCTCACACATCTTCCTCATCTCCTCCAGCCCGCTCGTTTGTTGCCATGGCCACAGTTGGTCCTTTTCACTCCATGTTGAACTCGGTGACCGCCATGTTAAAAATAATCTTCACAACCAAACATTTGCTCGCTGATCGGTATAATTGTCTACGCTGAGCTAAGTTTTAGCTGTGTGCTGGAGTTACTGTGATCAACGACAACCACTTGTTGTCATGTTGTTGTTTTGTTTTGTTTTTCTAATGATGCCCAATGAATCTTCTCTTTGTATTGACTGGACAATGTAATCTCTTGGTGTTGATTAAAATGCCCTGGTAGCTTGTGGATTGCTAAAGTGGTCAGATAAATGTACTCTATAGCTGTACAAAGAGTGATAAAAATGTTTTAAATCTTTCTCTTTTTTTTTTCTGTGGGTACAGCACTGTTAAAAAAATCAAAGTGGTTTTAGCCCTTGCCTGTTTAACTTATCATTTTGTGATGGTCTGTATTACTTCTATTGTTATTTATATTATTTGAATTGTTGCCTCTCCTGCACCGATAAGAGACTGTAGCTCTGTGCAGGGGCTTGTACTGTAAACCTGTGTGAAGCTTTGTATTTTCCCCTTTGGTTTTGGACTCAGTGAAAGTGTGATGTTTACATGTACAGTTTTTCAGAATACTTTGCATTGTTTTGTTTTTGCATTTAATTCAGATAATTTATTTTCCTCATCTGTCCCCCTAATCTGTGTACATTTACCTAGGTATTTTGCTTTTGTTGCTTCATTGCATCAAGTGCAGGCGTGACCTCTTTGACTGCTTGGTCACATGGTCAGAGTGTCCCGTGACATCTGGCTGTGGTCGGCTCGGCGTTGTGGTGGCTTCCAGATTTTAAAAAGGTAAAATTAAGAAAAAGGGAGCTTCACAACTTCTCAAAGTGGACCAAGAAAGTTTTATTGCAGATTAAGATGACCTTAATCAACTGTTTTAAAATACTGTTACGGCCTACACGGAGAATGATGGGGCTGAGGTACACATATTAAACTACATTAAGTGCTCATAATTTGCTGGCATCCTGGCTGTCTCGTCAGGGAAAGCTTCCTGTCATTAACCCGACTGGTGGCCTCAAAGGTACACTTTGACCTGTTGTAATATCTCCTTGGTAACATAAAAGCCATTCCCCTCTCCTGGCCTTTTAAGGGGAACCCATAAACCTCAGGAAGTACTGAATCTCCAAGTTTAGTTTTATCCACTGATTTCTTCTTAAATGGGATTTAAGTCTCTAATGAAAACCATTAACATTTATATGAGATGTCTATTGTTTTGTACATTAATCATTGTGACTTTAAAGTGGAGCTTTTTCCAGTACCTGTGACTTAATATTTTGATTTTTTTTTTTCTTTGGAGTGTTTATAGGTATGGATATGTATTAATATATGTGAAACTACAAAAAGACAAAAGAAAAGGTTGAACCTGTTTCATTTGTATGTTTCATGCAAAACTGTCCAGGTGAGATTCTCTCTGCCTCTTACATATCACTAATGAGGGACCTGTGTTTGTTTGGAAATAGCGCTTTTTCAGTGTTGCATCAACGCTATGGAAAAAAACAAAAACATTAAAAAAAAAAAAACAAAAACAAAAAATCAGTGGTTTACCAACAGCAGAGTTGCAAGGCTCTCCTCTTCTCCTGAGATGTCAGTAATTGAATAAAATAGTGCGATGAGCTATCAAATTAAAACCTGCTTTGTGGTTTCCTATTTCTGTCATCTTTGCAAACTTTTGGGTCTCTGGGACGCACACACACACACACACACACACACACTTCCACAGTGAAGGGAACGTTAAACAACACTATGTCTATTGTTAGATAGTAAGGAGTGTAAAGATTTGTTATGAACCAAAACAAGTGAATCAAAGCAGTTTTGTCACAGTCTGCTGAAAAATGGGAATTATTGTTAACACATGTATATCAAAATAAATAGCTATTTTAAGCTTCTGACAAGACTTGTGCAGACTAGAAAATATCAACCAGAGGGAGATGCATTTACAAAAAGTTCTTTTTATACTTTTTTTGTACACAATACAAATTTTAAATACAGTTTAGCTGTAATTTATCTTGAGCTATCTCATTACCCCAAATAGTAATAATTATTATAATTTTACTAAACATACATATTCACTTCTCCCTGAAAACTACCTTTAGTTCACGTTTATGTTTTTATGACATGTTTTTGGTCCCTGACAAAAATGTACATTTCTTATCATCTAATAGTACAAGTTAGAGTTGTTCTTAACTCCAGAATACTCCTTTAACTGTGAGCTGCGCTGAGAGTAGTTGTCACAGGAGGGCAGCAAAGCTCAAGAAAGCAGTGAGACAGGTTGAATAAGAGTAGGTGGAGATTGCCTTGCAGGCCACGCACTCTTACATGTGCAGCTAAGCAATTTAAAAAAAAAGAAGCAGCGGATTCGTCTACTTGCTTCTGGATTCGTCTACTTCCTTCTGGATTCCTCTACTTGCTTGCTGTTGATGTAATCTAGAGAATCTTTTAGTTAAGTAGACTTATTTTACAATTTTACAGGTGAAACTGTAAACCTACAACAACAAAATAAGCAATAAAATGTTTGGTCTTGATTACAAATTAGTGAAGAAACTAGTTTCATCACCTCTGGTTTTTGTGCCACTATGGGGTCAAAATGGTTTTTATTAGCTAAACAAGCAGAGTAAATCAGGTTTATTTTTATTCTTAATATCAATGTAGATTTACAAGTAAAAGCTATGTAGAAAAGGCCCAAACAGGACTCTGTCTCCAGTACAAAACCCAATACTGCAGATCCCTGGTTTTTATTTCTGTTTGAAAGTGCTACACAAATCAAATGTTTTAGTCTAATTGTTGGTTTAAAAAATATATTTTTGAAAACATCCCACTGAAGGCCAGAAGTAAAATTTCCATTGAAGCATAGGCTGATGAACCAGTGTTTGTAAGGCTCGTTTCATTTTCCTGTTTGAAAACTTCAGACTGAAGAACATTGGTGCTACAATCCTGGAATCGACATATTCTTTCATAGAATAATTGAATATTTTGCTTAGACTTATTTACAGCAAGCGTGACATGATTCACATCTGGTGTTATGACCAGAGTCTGAGGTGAAAATGGACAGAGCAGGAAAATGGCTCAAAACAGATCTCGAAACGTTGGGACATAGTCAAACAAAAGCTGAAACAATCAGAGATACTGTAAAGAAACACCTGGAGCAACAGCTTGCAATTAATTAGGTTAATTAGCAATGGATCAGTGACAGATTGGGCATGAAAACTGCATATTAGAGAAGCCAAGTCTCTGAGTAGGTAAGATTAGGATAAAGGTTCACCAGTCTGCAAAAAAACTGCTTAAACAGATTGTGAAACATTTTCTGCATAATGTTCTTCAGCAAAAAATGATGAAGACTGAATGTCTCAGCATAATCTACATAATACCATCAAAGGATTCAGAAACTGTGGAGAAATCTCTGAGGACAAGGGACACGGCTGAAAGTGAGAATTCCCTCCGGTGAATATCCGTACGTGCGAGTGTGTCTTTCAGCCCCTGTGAGTGTATATTGTTTTGTCTTTTCTTTATAACTTCAAATATAAATATATCTGAGGTTGCAGTGAAATAGTATTAAAGAGATTTACAGAAGTGAAAAAGAATAACCACGTTATGTTCTCAAATGCAACTAAGTACAACCTTATTACAGGCCCCAAGAGAGACGGCATCGTTAAAACTCAGTGAAACATCGTATTTGTGATCATAAATATAACAATGTGAGTGAAAAGAATGATTCTGTCGCTTGGTGTGAGACACTTGTAGAAATAAAACAACTGAGCTGACTTTCGTATTTCAGTTTGAAGATATTTGAACCGATTTCCTCTGAGGATGACAGAACATGTTTTACTCATTTTGTTGGTACAGTTTATTAAATTTGTAATAAGCATGCAGTCAAACCATCCAAGCAACCTTTCACCCTAATAAAAATCTGTTGTTTTTGTAGCAAGCACAGTTGATCAAACAAGCAAAGAGAATCTACCTCGTGTGGGAAATATAATAAAACGTGACCTTAATGTAAAATATTTTTTCTTCAGATGCTTTCGTTCTACTGCTTCAGATAAAAAGTTTTTATTGACACTGAAAGTTGCTGTGAGACACGTGGACTCGCAGGACCTGCTGGTCCATATTCCCAAAGCATAGCGCTGATCAAATACAAAGCTAAAACAGGATTAAACCTTTGCCCCGTGAAAACATCATGAACCCTTTTACCTGAAGGACAAACAAAACGTTTGCTAACGAACCCCTTTACCTGAAGGACAAACAAAGTTGGCTCACTGCTGCTAATGCTGTGTTGGATGTCCTATTCGGCTTATCTTTCTTTCCATTCACTAGGACCGTGTGTGTTTGGTGTGAGCTGGAGTTGGACTGTTTGGCAGCACTGAGTCATGAGGCAGTTGCCTTTGCCCCACATTCCCTGTTTATATTTGAGCCAAATGTTGTGCACGAGGGCTCCATGCAGACTTGCTGGCATTTTCCCCTGACTGTAACACAAGATCAGGGTTAGGAGATTAAAATAAAATAGAGGTTCTAACACATGAGAGTTCAATGAAGCACCAAGGGAAGAAAGAATCTGTGTAAATTTAGTCTACAGATGAGGCCACATCTACTCTTACTGCCGTTGGACACATTATTAAAAAGTAGCGTCATATTTGTATGACGGGTATTAAAGAGAGGAACTACTCACAGAGCTGCTGTACTAATTTAAAGGCATACTTGATAAGTATTTTTGGTTCCTCTTTGCAAACATGGCATTACATTCGGCCTTTGCTCAGCAAACGGAGCCTGTGAAGGGGGGCAGCTGTGATTGAAAAAGTAGGCCGCAAAGCAGCAAAAGAGAAAAATAACTATATGCTGACAGCTCAGGATTTTAAGACGCACCTTCACAGGTTTCCATGCAGGTCTGCAGGGAGGTGCCACATTTATTGAGAAACATTTTGTGCAATGGAAACGTTGTTTAATGAGGTTGTCTTTCAGACCTAAACAGTCAGGAATGATGACATTTGTGCCTGTCTCCCTTTTAAACTGTAGGAATGAAACTCTTCCTTTGACCCTGAACGGTCTCGCTCTTATCTTGTTGTTAGTATAATTATATTAGTTTGCTTGCTGAATTTACCAAACATGATCTCACAAATATTTTTAATAGCATGAAAGTTATTTTGAAGATGTCAACAAATAAGGTTATGAACAGACTGTAAAGAACAAATTTTTCATGGATTAAAAAAATTTGAGAGGAGGGTAAAGAGAGGAGGGTAAAGGTTTTGTGCTTTATTTACAGTTTTCCGCATCTTGTAGTGATTGAATGAAGCCAGAATAAGAACAATAACTTGACCAGTCTGACCACGTGACAACTGAACTTAACAGGAAAGTGGTGGAGAGTCAGACTCGCATCCCCTTTTTCCTGCCTCTTCTTCCTTGTACATCACTTTACGACCTTCAATTATGCAGCAAAGGAAGGGTGGTGGTTGCAGGATTTCTGTACTTTAGTAATATCCTGTGATGGCAGACAAATGAACTATTTTTGTTTCCTCGTATTCACATAATTAAAGGGCCTCACATTCAGACAATTAAAACATTGACTCAATTTACCAGACATCCTTTTTTATTTGTGTATTCTTTTCAAAAATTCATCATCAGATTTGATTTCACACATTTTGGCAGCAGCTTCAAGTCAACCACTGGTGTTGTTTCGTCGATGCCAAAGATAAGTTAAAGAACATGAGAAATGAGGATGTGGACAGAAGAAAAAGCAGACCCACCCTGGGAAGTTACAACGCTTTTATTTTATTTTTTTGCATTTATCCAATGACCTGTGACGCACTTTCAATACTTAACCCATTCCACTGCTTGTATTAATCAAATTTTTACTCATTAATTTGTTTACTAAATGTATTTATTTACTAAATGAACTATTATAATTCCAAATGTGTTTTTCGTTCGACATATTCCTGTAAACACATGCACACTGGTAATCTCTCCTCAGGGGTTTTCAACGTTTTTGCACATAAATGTAACGGCAACAAAAAAGTGTAGCGTTGTGACTGACACAGATTGCCCATCTCTGATGTCTCAAATTTATGCTGGTAATGACACTATAATTAGTTACATCAAATATAGCAGTGCAGTTATAGGGTGCAGCCTCTAGCGTATTTTTATTTTCATATCAACTTTTCCTGGCAAGGCTCTGGTCAGATGAGATGTAGCTGGTACACTTGGAAGTATTTCAACCTTCAGCAAGCTTTGAATGCTTTAGAGGAATTGACTGTTCCAATTTGCGTTAAAACTAGTGCCTCCGTTTTGTAATTATCCTTCACAAACATAATACTTTTCCACCGGATTCTGCAGCTTCACAAATCTTTAGGTTTCAGTCGCCTTGATATGCTTTTACCTTTTAACCCTGCATTTAAAGCCTTTATGTCCTTGGCATCTGCTTTGTTTTGCTTGAACTATTCTGGTTATTTGTCTTCCGTTTATTGCTCTGTCACCTTTGCACAGGGAAACCCAGAATGCCCTTTGGAGCAATAAAAAAAGAGAAAGCTGCTTGTGGGGGGCTCCGGGAACCATGAGGCAGCACTGTTGTGTTTGTACTTGACGGGGTCGTGGAATATTTTTAGATTCAGTTGACTCTGATACAGTGCTGAGAACGAGGCAGCTTTGGAGGGCATTTAGTACAGATCATACTGTTTTTAAACCCGTAAGAGTACTTGACAACATGACAACATGAATCACGTCTTTGCGCCCACGAATGCCAAGACACGTTCCAGTTTGCAGCTCCATCCAGAGCTGTGACTGTCTGACTGTCTGACTGTCTGCTGTTTAAACAGAGGGGGGGGTCAACTCACAGCAGGACTGGACTGCAGCCACAATGTGTTCAATCTATTCTTAGTTATCAGTGTACTCTTTGCAAAATGTTCATTGACAAGTACATTCAGAGAACTGGTGTTTATTGATTTTTTACAATCAATGTATTCATCTTTCCTGAAAACAAGAACAGTCACTCAAAGTCAGTCACTAACAAATACAGAAAAACATGGTGTCTTGGGCTAAAACGAAGAAAACTCAGTCAATTTAATCTTCTATTGGTGTGAACTATCCAACTATCCACATTAAATCTGCTCAAAACAATACTAAAAGCTGAAAGCACTCAAAACTTAAAAAAAAACATCTGATTGGATGATATATTTCAGATATGAAAACAGAAGGGACTGATTGTGAGAAGCATCTGCAGCAATGAGATTTCATAAAATAAAGAACGGCGTTAGTTGAGCTCAGACCACACATCCATCAACTGATGCATCCCCTGATCAATCAGCCCTTTTCTCTTTTGTGCAATCTGCAGGTAAATCTCCCAGAGCACCTTTAAGCTTCTCTATTCTTCAAATCTCAACTCCTAAAAGTGTAAAACTCATCTCCAAGACGGCTCACCCTGAATGAAACCTGAAGGTTCGTCTGACCTAATCAGCGTCATTAAAGCAGCTCTGTTCTCTTTCGCTGCTGCAAGTCAAAGTACAGGGAAGTCCCATAGTCCTGCAAAATGCACCATAAGCTGTTTATAATTGCACATGGATTTAATATTAACTATGACTTTTCCTTTTTTTTCTCGGTTTTAATGCCATTGTATTACTGGGAAATTCAAAAATGTACTTAGTTTGTTTGAACAGGTCAGCAAGCGACCACATGCAGATCATGAAACATTTATTCTGAATGTACGTCGGCATTATTTTACCCTTGTTTTGGGCTTTTTAATGGTTAGATGGAATATTCAGTAAATTAAAAATGTATTTTTTTCTTTGGTTATTTACCACCAAAAATATATATTCATGTAATATATCTAATTGTGGTATTTTGTTGTTTCAAAATCAAGAAACTTTCCCTGACTCATGTGTGACTGTTTGGCTTACGGTTTTTCTTCCACTAGGGGAGTTTTTACCTGCCGTTGTTTATGTAATAATTGCTCGGGGGTCATGTTCCGGGTCTCTGGAAAGCGCCTAGAGACAACTTGTGTTGTAATAGACGCTATATAAATAAAATTGAATTGAATTGAGACGTGTGTTTAAATCGTGTTTATGTAAATGTAATTCCCAGAGACTGATGGAGAATTTGAAATGAAAAGAGATTAAGTTAAATAGGAACTTCTTGACGATATAACAATTTGTAAAAATTGTAACCATTTGGCCAACAGGAATTTCTTTTCTTAAAGAATCCGTCCAGCGTTTTTGAAGCAACACGTGCTTTGGTTTGTGTTTATACCGTCGCTGTCAAACTATATGAGGTCGGAGCTGCATCTGGTAAATGAGCAGCAAACCGTGTCTTTCATGAGTCGTAAATCGTCCAAACTTTTAACGTTGGTGACGGCGCTTCTTGAAGAAGCTGGTGACCCAAATTCATGCCAAGATGAGACGTTACCCAAGACGCATTAGCACCTGCAGTCATTGTTTCTAATCATGTCGACGTTAAGCGGATTAAGTTCGTTTGGAAAGTAGGCTGCATGTGGTCCCTCACTTATAAAGCACCTCCTCGGCTGCAGAGGCGAACTTGGTTTACTGGAAACAAGTTGTGATAAACTGTCCTGTAGTCTGTTTGAACAACTTTGTAAAAAACAGCAGCCTAATGGAAACACATAATAACTACAAGCACTTTATTACTATTGACATCAGCAAGTCATTACAGAAAATACGTGAAAAAACTTTTTACATGTTTTTTTTTTTTTGTTTTTTGTTTTTTAAACATTTTGGTCATAATACAAAGATAATATATACACAAAGCAATAAGGATAAGCAAAGTCTATTTACGTAAAGTTACAAAACACCATCATGTCCATCTCCTCTGCTGGACTATATGATGGATGGTAAACTGAGGATGAGGAGACGACGAGGGGGACGTAGGGGGCAACAAATGAGGTCTAGGAGGAGGAAGAAGAAGGAGGAGGGGTTGTTGGTTCAAGCTTTCCATTGTCACTGTTCTCGCTCAGCTGTCTGTTCAAAACCATTTCCCTGGCGATGCAGGTCACCTGACCATTGGTCACTGTGAAGGTTTTGTTCCTGCAACACAGAGGAAACTTCAGTTTAGTCCCTCCCAAAAACAACAAAAAAAGTTTAATTTCCTGCACTGAACTTTAGTGCGGTTATAGATGTGCGTTAAGACTCTTACTTTTGACTGTCGGAGCTGTTCAGCGCACCAGGCTGGTTCTGTTTTGCAAAGAAAAAGGAAGTCCACCAGTGGCCAGAGTCTTGCCTTGGAAGTGCTAAATGGAATATAAAGTTTTATGTTAAAAATGTTTACTTGATTTATTTTGATGCAAGAAAACACCTGGATTTTTTCATGTGTATGTATAAGGAAAAAACAAAAACTTTCTTACCTGGATGGTGCGGAATAACCTCACCAGTGTACTCGGCACTCCCACAAGAGCTGCTGCTGGAGTTGGATCCAAGACGTCCTGGAGGACAGATCATTTAAGGTTTTTTTTTAATTCATAGGGGCCCTAATAATAATAATAATAATAAACTAAGCTGTCATGCACTGTTTTGCGCTTCCATGGAAATAAGTACAATATGCATGGCTTGTAAATGATTTGTAACCTACTTCTGTAGTAGTCATGGGTGGCAATAAGAGAGCCACTGGATGGAATTGCTGCCATTTTCTCCCCGACCTTCGGTGGAAAACCGCTTACAGATGGATAATGGAAGCCTGAGGAAGAGCACAAGCAGACATGCAGGCGTTACTAAGGTGGAAACCAAGTTTAAAAACAAGTACTCCATGAGTTTGTTTCCACCTTCACGTCGATTTTGCATGCAGACTTTGCCGTGCTTCATCCGAAAGTCCAGCAAAGCGATACAATTCCTAAAACCAGCATTGCTCTGCGCTGCAAAGTGACAAACTAGAAGCAGCTGCCTCTGGGAGTCTTGTTTCTCCTGACTCAAATAACCCAAAGATGTGCGCGAGCACGCCCGCGTGTCCTGCATGCCAGGTTGGACTATACAGGCGATACGTGACTAGACTGACAGGAAATTGCGCCTCTGCAGGCGTCACTTCCAAGACACGGCTGCGTTCAGCTGGGCCACAACAGAGCGACATCTTTTAACGCCAAAAACACACACACACGATCTAAGTGAAACTTAACGGAATTGAATAGTTTGTCTGAAAACAACCCATTTTTTCAATGTCCGTGCGTGCTTTGCGCTCGGGCTGGAGGCTTTGCGGCTTAGCTCCGTGAACAACAGTTGGCTTTGGGGGATTTTCAAGACGACAAATGGACGTCTGCACTGTAAAGCCCAGATAAACACGGCAGATGACGCACGGACAGGCCACTTGCCATATAAACTACTAATTCAAGGGTGCTGTGCGTGAGAATAAGAGTACCCTTGCACTCAGCCATGCGAAATCTACCTTTTGTACTTTGCGGAGCTGAGAAGAATGTAACCCGATAAACACAACCTAAAAACAGAAGAATCTAACTGTTAGATGAGTACATGTAACGACGTAGAAGCGATATGCGTGTTTATCCATGACTTACCTTCTAGACTTTGACGGCGGAATTGGCACCAAATGCGGTTGGAAGGTGCGGATGGCTGGAAGTAGAAGGAGCGCTAGTTGAAACTATGGCCCATCTGCGCACTCGGTCCCCGCGGATCTCTACGCTGCTGTGGCCTTAGCAACTGCGTCCTGAGCGGCTTTTATAGCATGAGGACGGGGAGCGTGCGGCACGGGGCGGGGCCTGTGTGGCGTGACCGCTAGAGGACAGAAAACGTGCACCTCTTCTGCGAGGTGACACCAGACGGGCTCGGAGAGGCTTTATTTAACCTGCTGGCAGAGACCGCGGTACTTTACCATCCATGTGCCAACGTGCTGGTCTGACTGGAGACCTGGGTGCAGTCCGACTGAGATATTCTAAACCTGGGAGCGTAGGTTACAAAAGTAATAGTGCATGAGACGAGCGTTTTTGTAGAAAAAACCCCCCAACAAAAACAAACAAACAAACAAAAAATAATATTATTTATGTATGGGATTCATTCCGTTATCTGTGGCAGACTCAACTCTTTGGTCACCACCAGCGTTGTTGATGTTCAACGTAATCCCGAATAATAACACGTAATTACACGTTGTCACGACTCCTGGTGGTCTAGTGGTCCGGATGTGGCCCCCTCGCGGACGGGCTCAGTTCCCGGTCCGGGAAACTACGTTTTCCATGGATATTTAAAACTATGTTGTTACAAAATTACCTTCTACTGTCCACTTTATCATAATCATATAGCAGATAACTAATCTTTAATTAGTATTTGAATTCGTTCTTAAACAGGGCATATTTTTCATTTTAGAATTTCTTTCTTTCTGTATTTTTTTTAATTAAGTGTAACTGAAGGTATAGTGGTAGAGCTGTATCCTGGTTGTATATAGTATCGTTACTATCGGGGGAAACTCATTTTAAAATCTTTAGCGCCACCCAAAGGTTCATATGAAATAAGACCATTGAAACTGAAAATTAGATTTGAAATCAGAAACGACATCACAGGGGAGAAGGCTGCCATCAAAGACAACAGACTGAACACCATTCTGCTGACTTTAATTGAAAGTTTTACATAGCAAAAATACTTTTGCAATACAGTTGATTTCAAATTATGAATTTACAGCACTGGTAGTCAAAATAGATACATTCAGTTACAATAAGAAACATTCTCCATTACACATTAAAACATAACTTTGACATAATTTTCAAAATAATTTGACATTACATATCTAATATATTCTAACATATTCATTTTGTATTAATAGTCAAAAACAGTGGACAATGACACTGGGGAGGAAGCAAAAATAAGAGGCTGTCCTAACTAAAGACGGAGTGAAAACAATTCATCGTAGGATGCCATCTCATGTCATTTTGCGAGAGAATCTTCGTTCGAACCCAGAAGTGTCTCCGTTACTGGACAGACTGCCGGTCACCTTGTCCTTTGGATTCAAGAACAAGCAATCAGTATTCGTTGTTGTCTGAGAGAACTACTGCATTTATATGCTCTCTTTTGTTAAACTCACCTTCACATTACCGACCATTTCTTCCAAAGTCTTGAATGTAGAGGAATGTCTGGAGAAAGATATGAGGGCCAATTAAATTATAGACGCAGCAATAAAGTATAAGAGACATTTTCTATATTGTGCTGATCATTGTAGTATTTTTTACCTCATAGTTGGCATACTCATAGTGTGAGTCAAGGTGCTGGAAGAAAAGCAGAACGAAGGGAGTTCAGTTCAATTCGCTTAACAAGAACTTACAGAAAAAGCAGGGTACAGGAATAAAAACAAAAAATACCTTGCAATTTGCTAAAACAGTAACATTTAGAAAAAATCTTCTATGGTACATATACAACATATACAGTATGTCTGAGCTTTCATATAGTACCACAGAACAATTGGGAGGGAGAAAACGTTTATCTTTCTGAGAGCACCGGATCCACTTTTGAGTTGATGAAGGAAATCTGACTTAATAGCTGTAGGTCTCTCTTTCCTTGCATAAAATATTATGCCTTTAATGATTTATATAATATGATATACTGAAAACTGTTTTTTTTTTTTTAATATTTGTGTTTATGGAGGCAGTGCAGCAGTCTCAGAAATGTATCAAAAATGACACGTCAGGCTTTAAGGAGTTTCGCATAAGATAAAAGGAACATGAGCAGTTGCATAAAAATGAATTCAGTTACTTCAGAATTCATCATTTAAGTCCACTGTTGCAGACAGAGTTCATGATTTAATTTTTAAATAGTTAAAATGAGCTACTTTCACATCAATCTGCCCTTAACCACATCAAGTCTTTTTTAGGAAAGAGTTTATAGATGAAATTAGGTCTAAGCTAAGTGAGCCACAAAACATCAACATGCGCTTTGTGCAACTTCGTGTGCGTACAATTTAATGAATCGGCAGTTACGGCTTCACTGATGTCGTCTTTGTTATTTTGAATTGTGCCACAGTTTTAAAAAATGAACCAATGAATTATTTAGAAGAAATGAATGACCACTTTATTAGGTACATCTGATGTACCTAATAAAGTGGTGAGTGTATGTTTATACAGTATATGGACTCACCACTTTATTAGGTCTACCAGGTGTACCTAAGGAAGTGACGGCGTGTTTAGGTCAGGTACTCCCCCCTTTTCAAAGCCAAGTCCACCAGTACAGAACGCACCAAACCAATCTCAAGCGCCGGGTGCAGGCTTTATCTGATGACTCATACAGGATTGTGCACGAGCCATTATTCAAAATAACCCAGATGGCTGCTGAATTTTTAATAGTACATTGGATCAACAAGTTGTTACTGACAAACTGACAACAGTCATTAACCAGCATTCAACTGCGCAAAATTCTGGATGTCTTTTGTTGATAATAATCTGGCTGTTTTTCTGTATAAATCAAATGCTTCATTTCTCTCATTGGTCATATCCAGTGGTGCCCAGAGATTCTTCTGTGTCTGTTGGTGTTGCCCTCTGGAAATCAAAGTGAAATCCAGGGGATTTGTATAAAAAAGGAAAAGAATGAGGATGGCTGGCCGGGTTAGAACACACAGGAAACTCACTTTAAAGTAATTATATTCTATTTAAAGATTTGGGTGTGATCATTCATTGGAGACATTCTGCAGAGATTACACCTTACCGTGGTGGGCTTGGAAGAGGCAGAGCTCTGTTGAATTGCAGCATGAAAATAAGGACAAACAGACACATAATGTTACACCAGCATCTGTTCCCACAATGATGACAGACTTAGCAGCTGCTGATAATATCCAGACCCCCTGCTTTAATTGGATTATGGTTCTTTAGTTAAATATTGTTCTTAAAAAGAGCCTCTCCAACTTCTCTGTTAAAATTACTTTATGTTATATAAGTATTTTTGTAGTCAACATGTCCAGAGTGAAACGCAAAACCAGTAATGATTTTAAATTATTTACTAACAAAACCTTTCAAGATTTAATCTATTTTTAAAGCAGCAAAAGAGCCTATTTAACTGAACTTGTAACATATTCTGGAAACATACATAATAAAACAATTGTAAATGTTCTGCAATTTTAGTTGACTGGTAGAGGAGTAATCCACGTACCAAAATAAGTCATCAGCAAAGATGTTGTACTATTTACTGGGCTTTAAAAAAAATGAATTTCGACTAAAAGACATAACTACTTGTCTATTACAATACTAAAATGAATTATTGTATAACTGTTTTACATTAGTGTTAAAATGTTTTTAGGATAATTCAAAATTAGGCCAGAATTTCTTATGTCATTGTACAGACAACCTCATCAGGTCTGAAGATGAAGGTTAGGGAAACAGCAGGCAGCTTGTGCTTTTGGTTTTATATGACCCCCCACCCCCCACCCCCCACTGTGCAAAATGTGTTTAAAAACATGAATAACTCCTTGACAAACAAGCCCCGTCAGAAAACCTGTCCAATATACTCAGAGGCGGTTCTAGAGTCTCTTGGGGCCTCAGGCAAAAATTCACAGGGGGCCCCTCCAGCTAATTAATCTATATATATTTACTATATATAGTAAATAATCTGACACTAAAAAAAATGTGAAAGAAAAATATTTTTTTTAATCGTGCCCATTTGCTTTATTTCAAAATAAAACATAAACACCACTGGCACACAATGCATTTTTTTTTTTCCATCCATGCACCTTAGTATCACATCTTCTAAATTTCTTGCCAATGAATTCTATAACTTAGCATTTAGCTTGACAGTTAAGTAACTGGACCCAGCTTTGATACCTGAAGAAAGATAGCTTTTTTTGTTTTCAGCCTTCTAGCTGAGTAAACAAGTTTGTTTGCAGGTTAAGCAAGCAGGTTTGTTTATGTAAGACCCAGCCCCAAAGGTAGCGGCGAGGTACCCCTTTACGGAGTCCGCCTGTTGATCACTGTCATTGCAAATTCTCTCTTGGATCGAAAATTGTTGTGATTCAAAGTTGGTTGGCCCTCAGGGGTCCCCTTACGGCCAAGACCCCAAACATTTGCCTTGTATGCCAGTTGGCAAGCAGCACCTCTGATTATGCAAGCAGTGTCCAAGCATTCATTTTTTCATTCATTCATACCCCCACCCCCAGGGGGCACGCCCCTACATTTTGGGAACCACTGATGGGTTCGCCCATTTCGGTGATTGATGTCACATTGGGGTTTGTTCAGTTCTTTTTATACAGTCTATGGATACATTATGTGAGGCAGACTGGTCAGTTGCACGGTGGAAATTTTTCGTGAAGCAGAAAAACATCCGGACATTTTTAGTATCTTGCAGATTATGCAGTGCTTGCATCTTAAATTCTGGCAAAATCAGCATGTACTAGTAGTTAAGCATGCAGTTGAATACAGAATAGCAGAGAAGAAGAACTGGTAAAACAGTACAAAAGAAGAAACCTGTGGTAGGGGTAGGGCTATATGAGCAGGGTACTTGCAGAAATTGAATTCAATTTAGTTTTTTTTTTCTTTATGAGTGGTGACTATACAAATAGGACAGTAGCAGGGCAGCCAGCTCCCATGGCTGTGGAGGGTTTCACACGCAATAATTGAGGCATTTGGCACTCATGGGGTTTGGCTTTAAGGCTTTTTCATGACTCAGTGTAAAGCTGCGTCTCATTGATGTGTTTAATGGATCCATGGCTGTCTACACTGGCAATGCTTGTAAATGAAATGAATTTAATTAAATTTATTTGACTTTTGGCATGTTAAAGGAATTTGCAGTTGTATTCTTTAAGTGAATTTCAGCATTTGTTAAATGTACAATACCAAACAAGCCAATACAATTTACGTTTTTTCTTTTATTGTGTTTCTGTGTTTTAAGGTTACCAATATTGAATTGAAACATTTGGAGGAAGAAGTTGAGCCACCTGTGGTTGTACCTCATTTGCATCAGGCTCCTGGTCATTGTCACACCCACACTAGACAGGGCAGCTGATGTCACCTGGCCTGCATGAGTCAGACTGTCCCGTGTCTTCACATATCTGCAGTCAGAAATAAGTGAAATTATTCACACATTAGGAAAGGCAAGTTTATTTGTATAGCACATTTCATGTACAAGAAAATTCAAAGTGCTTTACATAAATGGATTAACAAGTAAAAGATTTAAAAAAGCAGAACTTAAAGACAGACAGTCATAAGTTAAAAGAAATTAAACAAATGAGATGCAAGAAAAAAGGTTTTTAGTGCATTGTGGTGGAAGCCAAAGTATATATCTAAAACTGGAGTTACATGGTCCACTCTCTTGGTCTTAGTGAGGACTCAGGCAGCAGCATTCTGAATTAACTAAGGAAAAGCCTCAGTGTTGTCATGCGTTACATAAGAAGTCAGGCCATACAGAAGACAAGGTAGAAACGTACACGTAGTTAACAATAAGCTTAAATACGTCAATGGCCTGTGTCCAGGTGGCTGAAGAAGATCCCTTGCTTACTCTGTTTCAAACAAACACTTTAGGCTGGTCCTGATGTTGCCTGTTAATACCCCTGCTTCATGTGCTAAGTCAGGTTGTACTGCTATTACCAGGGCACCAATCCTATTTGACTTGGACAATCCCATCACTTGTTTCTTAGAGGGGAACCCTCTGTAACTCATCTTAAGGCACCTTCATTTACACAGCACTTTTTAAGTACAATTAAGGCAGAAAGTGCTTTACATACTAATAGCAAACCCTAAAACAACAACACATGCACAGAAATGAAACATGCATGTGCAGAACAACATGTCAGGATACTCCGGCATGCTGTGAGAACAAATGTTCTGTCTGGACATGGATGATGAGAGAGACTCACACACTGGAGTGGCTGATGTCATCCAGCGTAGCAGAGGCTGTGAGATATCTGAAAAAAAAAAAAAAAAATAGAACATGCACAGGTTGACAGATTATTGTGCTTACTTAAGAGGGCAGCCATGACAATCATCTGTGTGTGTTATGTAACCCTGCTTTACATAAACGATGCTTGGCAAATGTTCCACAGTGTATTTGTATACATGTCCCATGTATGCCAGGGTCTGAGTGCACTTACGGAGATGAAGTCTGGACTTCTTGCCAGCCTTTGGACAGATTCTGCTTTATGTTACTGAGTTGGCTCATTCCCAGCTGCCTCCGGATGTCTGCAGCATACTTTTCTTTGGCCAAAAGCACCTGCCTCAAGGTCTGAATCTCATCCTCTGTCTATGTGAAAACGTAACAACAAAAAAAAGCCCAACATGATTAATGAACAAATACGCTACATTTTTACACTTGGTTTTGTTGTTTGTTTGTTATTGAAAAAAGACACAACAGACTGGCCAGCTCCAAAAGAAAGCTGCTGCATTAACATTACCTTTGCAAGTTCAAAACGCAGATTGTCTAAGTCATTTTCTCCTAGGTCTGCGTGGGAACATCCATTTCCTGTAATCCTGGTCGAGAAGTTCAGAGGTGAAGAAGCTCCACTAAAACCTTAGAGACAGACATGGCAAAAAATATCAAAGTAAATGTTGATCAAAAATACACATTTACCTTAAAAAGATGAGATAACATTGTTTTTACCTTAAATGTCTCTGTTAGTGCAAAAATCTAGCCTGATGAACTAGTTTTAAAGAAGTTAAGGAATCCCCGATAAATCTTTCCAGTCTGTTAATAGATAGAATAACCCTTGAGTATAACTATCAACATGTTCTTTCATGTTTTGTACATTGTACAGTGAAAAGTACTTGACACATACCTGAGCATTTATAGCGAGACCAAATTCAAACGTTTAACATACGTGACATTAAACAACATATAAAAGACAACGAGATCATTTCTATTTTATTTTAATATATTTTTTAAGTGAGCACGTTTCTAACAAATGAAGCAGCTGCATGCCTTCATTGATCAAACTGCCACATTGATAAGCGACAGCAGCGTTATTGATTTCGTCGCAGCGGAGCTGTCCTCGGTGCTGAACTCCTCCGTCTCACGGGCGAGCCGGCAAACAGCTAATCTGTTGCGCACGTTGAATAAAGTCAACGGAACATGTTAACTGTCCACCAAAACCCAATGTACATCATCCTGTATCAGCTACGCGGCACAATGAGTAGAAAGTCTTACCTTGTCGGCTCATCGCTGCCTCTTTCACTAGAGAGTGTTTAGACAGGCTAGTAGCTGCCAACTGCCTCCATCCGGTCAGCTCAGCTCAGAGACTAGCAGGGGGCAGATCAATGAGCCTATTATTGGTTTTACTCCCACTCGCGCACACTACGTTCACGTTGATGACGAGAACAAACAAAAAGATAAACAACAATATTTATCCTAGTATGAAATGTAAAGTACTGTACAAAAGTCTTAGGCACTCCTATAAGGCAATGTTGGTATAAATTATCATATTTATTTTCTAGAGTCTTTAATAAGATATAAGAAGAAAAAACAATTATAGTATTAGGGAGTAAAACTGTCAACTGTCCGATAACTGCCGCCAGTCATCGAAACACCCATTTCGGTTTTTGACCATTGAATAAAATGAAACCTCACAATGTTCAAAACAAAATAAGTCCACAAGTAAACGTCAGTATTTATTTGGTGTTTGTAGTGTATTTGGTTTTACATTTACCTGTTTTAGAAGACTGTCCAATACACCGGTTTAGAATAATGTAAATTAGTGCTCCATAATGATTTAAGATTGCCAGATTCCTTCTGAATGTATTTAAAGAGACTGGAACATAGATGTAATCAGAAACTTTGATAACTTTGTACAGTGCTGCGTGTTTGGAATCCATCTTGATAACATGGCACTAAGTCCTAAATGTATTTGAAAAAATTTTATATACAAAACTTTTTTTTATTTTCAGATTCTTTAATTAAGTCTTTTACCATGAGCTACAAGACAATTAATTGTGGATACTTAGATGGGTTCCATGGTAAGTGCACCCTCCCTTCCACTTGCAATTAGTGCAGAACTAACGTGGCAG
The DNA here is from genome assembly GCA_014839995.1 of Xenentodon cancila. Lineage (NCBI taxonomy): Eukaryota > Metazoa > Chordata > Actinopteri > Beloniformes > Belonidae > Xenentodon > Xenentodon cancila. Next base: position 6,738,142 of record CM026204.1, on the reverse strand, counting down.
TTTTTTTAATGTCATCTTATAACTGAAGCAGCCTGGATTTAAAGTCTAAACCCAATAATGTTTATTCAATGCTAAATCTAACGCGTTTGAAAAAGCTTGTAAAACGAAAACTTGTCTCCATCTGCTGGTAAATGCTGTGACATGCACATCGCCTCTCCTCTAGAAGCAGCATGTGAACCAGATTTTGGCGTTTTATAGTTTCCCCGTGTCATTAAAATTCTCTGTTACATATTTTAAAAACCATAAACAACAAACAAATAGACTGCTTGTCTAACAGCCAAACTAAATATTGTTAAATTCTTTCAAATACAAAATAAGTGCCACTTTTGAACTGCATATGTAAAGATTCATACCTTTAACAACATGTTAAAGGTAGATAATCAGAATCAGAAAAGTGTTGTGATCACTGAAGGTAAATAGCTTCATCAAAACTGTTTAATACACAGTAAAGACGAATCACTGGCCAGTACTTAAAATAGACAAGAGGATGTCTTCAAAAATGCTGCTAAAAATGGATCTATAACATCTACATTTGTCACCACTGTATTGGGAGAAAAAGAAAAGCAAAAGACTCCATAATCTTTTATCCACATCCATCCATGCATTATCTATTCCCGCTTAATCTGTCTCCGGGTCACAGGGGTCTGTCGGAGCCAATCCCAACACATAGTAGGCGAAAGGCAGGGGTCCAACATGGACAGGTCGCCAGTCCATCGCAGGGCCACATACAAGACAGACAACTAATCACGCTCACGTTCACACCTACGGGCAATTTAGAATAATCAATCCTAACAGATATGAGGGGATTAACAGTAAATGTATGTGTAAAGATTTACAAAACGTGTCAGTGAGTCAAGCATATGTTGAGAAGATGTGTATTTGCAAATGTGCTCATGACATTATGGTTATTACTCCACACCTGGCATGTCTTTGACTGTTTCTCAGGATTTTTATGTTAAACAGACTTCTCAGCTCCAATGGAGATGGAAAGTAACTTCACATTTACTGATGTTTAAGTAATGTAAAAGGTATTTTCCCACATAACTTTGTCTACATTTGTACTTGAAGGTGATTGTGCACTGAAGGGTTGCACATGAAATATGATGGCTTGCTAAAAAAAAAAAAATACTTTCACTAGCGGTAATTTACCCTTGAATCTATTTTGATAAAACTTTATTTCACAGGACAAATATGTAGTGGTTTCAGTTTCTCTTTTTTTCCCTTCGTCTGAAGAATGATGTGTTTAAATGATTTGCTGTGCTCTGTAGCTTCTTTGATAAATGACATCTTGAGAACATGCGTCTGCGGACTCTTGGTAACTTGTGATGAAGGCGATTTTAAAAATGCTTACAATCAGGAAATATCACAGATAAACCCTGTCAGTAATAAATCCAGCCAGAGTTGCATATTAAAATAAACAAATGCGTACCACAAATAGGATAAAGCTGACGGAGATATAGTGACATAGTAAGTCAATAACAATAATCACGGGTTATTCACTGAAATTGCGGCTTATTAAAAAAAAAGGCATAAATGAAAACAAAATAAAAATGTGATGTTTTATAACGACATGAGTCAAAATGTTGAGGAACATTTATTCAACAACAGCAAATCAGATCAATGATCCACTTGTTTTCTTCCAGACACACGATTACCATGCTACAACATAAACGTTAAGGTTTATATTTTATATGGGCCAAGTGTATGTACAAGCAACCTTAACCATTAGACCATTCCTTGCAAAAATTTAATGGTTACATTACAACACCATACCATTTAAAATAATAGGAAATTATCATTTGAAACATGACAGTATGAAATAAATAAAATTACAAAAATGCATCATATAACCATTTCACTATAGATACACTATATACTATGTAGATCTTTTTATGGAGTCATTTCCTGATCATTGATCCATTATAATTTTTTTAAACACACAGTGCATTCAAATTAGAACATTTACAGTAGCATTTTTCAGTATTTCAATGAAAAAGCCATGACAGGAACATCTATGTTTCATCAAGGGTTACAGGAAATGTCATACAAGGGCCACAGAGATCAACATCCATACCATTAATAGCAGAGGGTGGGCTACAGGGGCTCACCAATTGTAAACCATCGAAACACATTATTAGCAGTTGTGAAACTGACAGATTTTCATGGCAATTTATGGCAAATGTGTGTGTGGCAACATATGTAAAATGAGCAAAGGGAAATATATCTATTTCTCAGAGCTGCCAGTGTTGCCAGCTAACAGGCGAAGTGCCCGAGAAGCTTCCTACACGACATGGATTCAATAAAAGCCAACAATGATAAACGATCACAACATTGGATAAAAGATAAGACGCATCGAACTTCGGGTCAAAACACAAAAAGCAACGCTAATTATAATCCTCTGGGAGGAGCTGAATGTGGTTCCTTCCTTTTTTTAATAACATATTCTCAAAATATGAAAACATGTTGCCCTCTGCAGCTGCAGCTGATGTTTATCTGCATTTTAGCAACTCTGGTCAGAGATAGTTGTGTTACCTGGAGCTCCTTGGCTTCATGCAGCACATAAAGCTAAAATAACAGTGATAAAGATCCCAAAATGAATGTCTTTGAGTCTTAAGTTGTTGCGATGATTTGCAATTTTCTTAAGATATATGTATAAAAAGACCCCACCTTAAAAAAAAAAAAAAAAAAAAAAAAAAAAAGCAGAACTCAGCATGACACCACAAGCCTGGATGATTCTCAAAAACTATAAAGTAATTTCACTATTGAAAACTGTCTTTTGAATGTCACTATTCTAGACTCCTTTTAGTTTGAGCATCCACGATCAATATCATTTTTCAGTTTTTGATATGACAAAACAACAATGACAAATGCTAAATTTAGTAGAGGTTGAAGCTTACTTTATCAGATTTATAAATCAAAATCAATTTCAAGTTTCCATGAAAATAATTATAGTAACAACCTTCTGCCACAAGACAGAGAAAATAGTCAATGTCCTGGAGCGGGAGCCTTTCTGAAGAACAGAAAAAAACGATTAATAACTAAAAAAGACATGTCATGTCATCAGGAAATCAAGAACAAGCTGTCTGCAAATACATCTCTGCACCGTAACAACCTCATGCCTCACATCAAAAACCTTCAAAGGAGCACGCGAAAGACAAACAGCACCAACACATGGCACGCTCAGTCTGACAAAGGAAGGTGACATTTTACGCTGGTAGTGTTTTTGCAAATCAGAAGTGAAAATTGTAAATGGCGGTGACAAGGGTATAATGATGGCACAGAAAGCAAACGGATGTGTCCAACTGGCACCTCCCAGTTCTGCTGCTCACCATTCGCTCGGCTTAAATATTTCGGGAACGTTATCTCCCCCTTCTCTTTTTTGAGCGGTACTAATTTAAACATCACTACACATACATTATGAGGATTGTTAAGTAAAAATGTTGCCAAGGAGTAAAGAAAATCTGGAGTCAGTGTTTTCTACATAGTGCATGCTACACCATGATGCCAACTACGGGGGAAGGGAAAGTAGGGTCGGCGACCTGTGTGGTTAAAGGCGAGGAAATACAAAAAAAGGGCCCAAAAGGGAAACAAATAAGTTGTTTCTCTTTTCTTACTGTACTGGGGGGTAAAACAACCAGGAAATTGTGCTAGGGATGTGACGTCATTAGTTTCTTTCATAGGTCATGCTTACTAGTCCCTCTCCTCTGCATGGCTCTCCTTCAGAGGTGAAAAGATGGACTGCCTCTTAATTTCATCTCACTGAGGTGGAGCAGGGAAGCAGGCGGGACCCAAGGCCAAGACTGAGGGGAGTGGAAGGTTAGTTGAAGCCGGTGTCAGTGTGATAGGAATGGTGGCCATCCGATGTTAACTGGGTTGTCTCTGTTGCTGATGGCTGCAGCACTATGGGCTCACCACCAGCCTCTGTTTGAGAACAGAAACCACATTTCGAGCACTCGTCCCATCACTGACCCTCTGACAAAGTGTGCGACGCAAGTAGTTGGGCCTCACCTCTCTCATCAGATTGCAGTTGAGCTTCCAGGTCCTCGGGGGACACATAGAAGTCCTGGTCCTGGCCCTCCCGAGGCCGGGGTTTACATTTTCCACAGCAGCAGTTACAGCAGCAGCAAAGGCAGCAGCAGAAGTAGCATCCAGTAGCCAGGCCACAGAATACGAACAGAGCCTGCAGGCAAACGGATTCAGGAGAATTCAATTAATTATGAATACAACAGAACAGGTGGTAGTTGGCCCAAGCGTGGCCTGTCTTACCTTTGCCCACCAGCTTGAAAGGACAAAGTAAGTGTTAACATTCTCCTCTCCAAACTGCTCAGCCACATATAGTCCCAGAGAGCCGTATTTATCGTAAATATTACGCTTCGTGGGGTCATTCAGAATGGCATGGGCATTGTTAATCTCCTTGAACTTCTCTGCAGCCTCTGGATTTTCTGGGTTCTTGTCAGGGTGGAATTTTAGTGCCAGTTTCCTGTTGTAAAGACAAAAAAAATTGAATCAATAAAAAGATTGCAATCACAGTAGAAGTAATCTTTCTACGTGGAACTCACAGAGGGAAGCCTCACCTGTAGGATCTCTTAATATCATCCGTTGTAGCCACCTTGTCCACTCCCAACACATGGTAGAGAGACTCTCCGGCAGTGGACAGAGAGCGCTGCCTCTGCTGCTCAGCCATGATACCTCACGTCCACAGGCTGGACACAGAAACAACAGGAACAAAGTAAAACGCACTGCCGGGACTGCATGATGGGCTTCACAAACCTGTTTGTTCAGACATGCAACCATAGAGAGGCCTGTGTGACTGAACGCTCCTGCAGGCAAAAGCTGATCCAGAGCTGTGGTCCTCAAAAAAAATTTTTTTTTCCAGATTGGTTACGTTTACCTGCAAATATCTACTTTTATAACAGATATTCAGGGAATTTACAGTAGTGATGTGAATGGTTCTGGTTGATTATCCTAATTGTGGCCTCTTGGCAGGACCAGTGATGCCTGTGCTGCTTGAAGTAAATCAGAAGCTGACATCCCTGCAGTGAATCACTCCACAACAGCTGGGCTCATCAAAATACTGCTGCAAGTACAAAAATGATTAAACTACTCTTAAAAATATGCGGCCAGCAAATGGGTGTCATCTTCTATCTGAAGCCCACCTCAACTAAATTCCACATTTTTTCACCCTGAACGAACTGATCTGAGACGCGGATGTCATATTTCATTCTCTCAACAAATTGCATCCCACAGTGAATCGTGAACACTAAGGATTAGATGGTAAGAGTGCGGAGCGAGGAGCATAATCTCTGAGCAAGCATCATCAGCTGCACTGCCACAGCGCACAGCATCCATGTTGGTTTGCTTCCTGGCCTGTTCCAGATCCAAGGCAGAGATGGATCGTCAGCAATAATTTCCAAGAGAAGGGCCGAAATCTAAATGACAAAAAAGAAAAGATCAAAACGCAAGCGAGGGCCTCACCTTACAGTCGGCTCGGATTCACTGCGAAACAAACGATCCCGGTAAAATCTGATTTTTAGACGCTGGAGAGTAACTATGGCCGCATCTCGCACGTACCCGGACCCTCTCTGGCTCCCGCTACAAGACCATGGACAGCTGCAGAAGCCCGCTGGCTCCGCCCCCCGACACCCCCACGGAGACACGACGTGCGCGTGCACAAACGAACTGATGACTGAGTAGATGCAGGGTCAGGCGCGCGCAGGTGAGTAATAATAATTAAAAAACAACGTATGTTTTGAGTTGCTGTCACAGAAATTCTTAATTCATTCAGAAACGCAACTGAAGAACCGAAGAACAAAAACGTTTTTTGTTGTTTTTGTTTGTTTTTTAATGTTATTACACCAGACAGGTGCAAATAGTGTGTATTTGATTACATTACATAACTACATAATTTGCATACTTAATGATAACATTTCTGAAAATGATTGTCTCCTGTCAGCAGGGGTCATTTTATGGTCACGTTTATTAAGTAAAACTTCTAATCCTGAATAGATATCTTCTCTAAAAATGCATGAAATTTGGAAATGCAGGGCTGCCTTCTCAAAATTAATTTGATTTATTTATGTACTGTCATGCTCTTAGACAGAGATTTCCACTTCAGTGCACTTACATACACCAAGCCTTTTATTGTGAAGTGTTTGCAACCAATGTTGCTCAAAGAAAACGATAGTTTTGCACATCTGCACATCTGACTACACTGTAAAATATTGTTAAACCATTCCAGGAATCTAGGGGAACTTCAGCGTGTAAAGAGGAAAGGTAACCTAGTTGATTTTAAATTTGCTTTGCCGGTATACATCTACCTGCGTCTTTCTAGATGTGGGTCTGATCCGAAAAGGCACAACACACTGACATTTCTGTGTGGTCTCAACTGCTAAGTGTGTAGTGTGTTTAATACGCAGGATAAAGAAAGCTTGGATTATCTTATAAATTCTATACTTTTGCAAAGTAACTTGCATTGGATTTTTACGTATATAAATAAGATGTAACCACTGTCATTTTATTTCATTTACATTGAACTGATTTTTAAAGGAAAGGGGTTTATGGTTGTGATGTAAACGCACAAATAGATGTTTCTCCTGGCTGGCATATTGTCAGAGCAGAGTAGGAATGAATTATAAGATTTCTCCTCGCTGAAGTGCTTTCAGAAGCTTTTGTCTCATACTATAAAAAAGTTAAAACAATATTGGAAAAGAGAGAGAGAGAGAAACAAACATTTTTAAGGTAAAACACACCATGAAATCATATTATGTTTTCAGTCTTATGTGCTTTTTATCACTTATACTCTGGCATCTGGTCAACAAACAGCAAAGTAGTGATTCTGTAGATATTCTTAATGGCATTTTACAGTCTTCTATTTACTGGTAAACTATATAAAAATGTCCCTGAGCTAGATGACCTGTCCTCTTGCCTGATGTCAAGTGGAATAATCTCCAGCCAAGTGACCTTGAATAGGACCTAAGTGGTTTTACAAAATGAACTAATTAACAAATGATGTAAAAATGCTATATTGCACTAAGGTGTACATTCAGATTTCCATTTATAGTATTGTGAAATTTCAGCTGAACTATCACAGAATGGGGCATGGTGCCATTAGGACTTCCTTGTCTCAGTTTATTGGATCCTCATCAAACAGCTCAGCTGATGTTTGTACCTGTTTTCATGATTCACCAGTCAAAATCCTACAAACAGAGTTTCAGAAGGTTCACAGTTCCTCAGGTGTGGACACAAAAGGGAATTGTACTTCCTACAACGGGTATACCATATTAGTTTTCTGTTAACTGGATAACATTTTAAATGCACATTTGGAGCTTTCTCTGCACTTTTGTGAGCTAAATGAAATAGTTGATCTTATCTTGTCAAGTTTAAAATAAAAACTACTGAACTAGAAAGTTTACAAAAAGAAAAGAGGTGTACGTGCTTCTGACATAACTGTATGTCAGGGTTTGCCTGGTTAAAAAGACTAATGATAATAATAATAATAATCATTTTGGTATTACAGTTAAAAGGTTACATGCTTCAGGCTGGGAGAAGTCATCCCAGCCTATCCCAACTCTCTTTAGGCAAAAGTCAGGGGTTCACCTTGGACGCGGAGTCCATCTCAGGTTCACATATAGACAACCACACTCACTCCGACGGTAATTCCGAATCGTGGATCAACCTGACGTATGTTGACGTTGTTTTTTTAAGTGTATTGACTAAGGGCCTGAAAAGATGTGTTAGTGTTTGCTTGATCTCAGAAAGAGACACAGAATTAGGTCAATATGAGGCAGGATGTAAAGATGTAGATGATTTCAAAAAACCAAAACAAAACAGAGACCACAATATGAGATAAACATAATTAAAGAAAACTATGTAATGCACGTTGCCACTAGAACATAACTAAGAAATAAAAGTTAATCTAAAGTTCATCTATAAAACAACCACTGCCTTTAAACATGTTTAAAAAAAATAAACGCTACAACCAGACACTGAATCTTTTTTTATTTGCTTTGTTTGCGTTGCTGCTCTGCAGGAACTCCTGTCGGCTCTAACGTTTTTGGAACTGCTGCCAACTGGCTCCGCGTCGTCGGTTCGCGGATGAACCGCAGCGTCTTTTCCCGGATGAACCGCAGCGACGCGCGACTTTGAACCAAACCATAGTCAACCGCAACGCTCAGCTGCCATGTTGGCTCCGGCCCTCGCGGTCCCTCGGCAACGGTGACGTCACGGCCCTCGCCAATCACACACCTCGCGTGACCGGTCACATATCGCGATGTTATCACGCTAGCTCGACGAGTTAGCTAGCTGTAGCAAACCCCGACCGCGAGCCTTCGTTTTTTTCTTTTTTTTTAAACTACTTTTACTTTTCTGAAAGCACGGAGGAGACTACACGTTGCTGCATTACTGCCCGCTTCTCCCGCTCGCGAGAGAGGATAGCCGCTGGACCTGGACTTCGTGAGGTAAATCGTGGAAACGCTCCGAGTCGGCTAACTAGCCAGGATGTTGTTTGTTTTGGAAGCTCCGTTTCGTTTCCGCCGTAATTAAAACGTCTCGTACCGGCGTTTACGCGCGCTGTCAGTAGTACAGTCGTCCTGTGATTGATGTGGCATGCTTAGCTCCGGTGTTTGATGCCGCTGTGTTCGTTTATTCGTCCATTTCTGTGTCGGTACGTGTCCGTAGTAAGATGATAAACGTGCAGGTGCAGACCGTGACCAAGCCGTGTCAGTCGTGCTCACCTTTGCCTGTATTTCACCACCCCTCAAGATCCCAACGATGAGTTATGCTGAAAAGCCAGAGGACATCACAAAGGAGGAGTGGATGGACAAATTAAACAATGTGCATATACAGAGAGCGGACATGAATCGGCTCATTATGAATTACCTGGTGACAGGTGAGGTATCTGGCTCCCAGACACTGGTTGTGACGTTCGTGTTCATCCTCTGGCATGTACTTTTTCTTAGTTTCTTTGCTTTTGTTGGTTTAATGTGTTTGAAGAGGGCTTCAAAGAGGCAGCAGAGAAATTTCGGATGGAGTCTGGGATCGAGCCGAGTGTGGACCTGGACTCTTTGGATGAACGGATAAAGATTAGAGAGATGATCCTAAAGGGCCAGATACAAGAGGCCATTGCCCTCATAAACAGCCTACATCCAGAGCTGCTTGACACCAATCGATACTTGTATTTTCATCTGCAGGTACCATTGCACAGTTTTGTCGTAGCCAGTAGATGATCTGGTTTTGCCATGTCACTCTGCATGTGGGATGTAATTATGATGTTAATGTTATGTGCTTTATAAAGCTCCCATTTATAATCGTAACAGCAGTTAAGACTATGAAATAAAATGAACTTTTAACCCACAGTTGAATTCATGCTTACTAGTCTATTGTGTCTTAATGTTTTTCTTTTTTCCATGACATGCATGGTATTAAATGTAATAACTCTCGACAAGATATATACTTAACATCAACGCTGCTCTCTTTTGTTTCTCCTCTTGCAGCAGCAGCATCTGATTGAGTTAATCAGGCTAAGAGAGACTGAGTCAGCGCTCGAGTTTGCTCAGACACAACTCGCAGAGCAGGGGGAGGAGAGCCGAGAGTGTCTGACAGAGATGGAGCGAACACTAGCCCTCCTTGCCTTCGACAACCCAGAGGAATCACCATTCGGAGACCTGCTCAACATGATGCAGCGGCAAAAAGTAGGCTGGTCTTTTATATGATTGTGAACCTGATATCTGGAATGAATTGCCTTTTTATTTCAAATGTACATGTGAGAAAGCTGAGAAGTGGGCAGAAATTGTGGGCTTCTTTACATCTAAAATTTGGCTGTTTGGTTCAGGACTTGGGGGGCACCAAACATTTTTAAGGATTCCTTGAGATTCTTTGGGGCAGGCGAGGCTAACAACAGCATATCTTAAACTTTGTATTTGGACCATTGATAATGGCACTGACTACCCACCTAGCAGTTGTTAGTCAGATTCCCCCTTTGATGTTACTGTTTTCTTTTGTTTTTTCCCTTTCTTTCCAAGCTTCTGTGTATCCAGAAATCTAATCATAAATTCTGATTCTCAGATCCAAATTGTGTCACTTTAGTATTTGGTGCTATATTGGATATATGTATATCTGTTACATGGCCATGCGGCATAAACGAGAATACACATTTTAGAATTCCTGTGGTCTTCTCTCTATATGTTTGCAATGATGGAATGATGAAGATGCATTCCAGGCTTGCAAAACACGTAAAACTGGTAGATCACTCAACAATGGAGAACTCTTATTAAGGAAAAAAAAAATTTTTTTGGCTTGGGCTTTTTTTTTGGGGGCTGTGCACTTTATAAGTCATAAATGTAAGTGCACTTTTCTGGCAGCTCCAAGTAAAAACTGTTTATAAGAAATCTGGTACTTGCAGTATGCATACGTCAAGGTTGGGGATTTTATTGAGGTCTTGTTGCATGCTTTGTTTTGTTTTTGTGACATGAATATACTGATGTTAAGCTACGGCATACGTCAGTAGACGAAGAATGACACATGTGGTGTTCAAAAGCATGTCACTCTGACAGTTGAAATAATTTTCTTAAACATTTTAAATGGTGGCTATACAAGGTCAAAAAAAAAAAACAAATATATATATATATATATATATATATATATATATATATATATATATATATATATATATATATATATATATATATATATATATATATATATATATATATATATATATATATATAATTAAAAAAAATATTGAATATAGACCACGAAGGTTATATGAAATATAGCCGACTCAATTTTAAATTTTATTCATATAAATTGTTTCAACAACTTGTATTGTAATAGACAACAAACTACAAGAACAGCTGCCTAACATAGGGAAAAAAAAGACATAAATAGCAACATACTGTGGTACTTGGTCAAGAATATACCAAAAAATGGATACAGCGCAAGGTAATAATAGATTTGATTGATTGGACAAATCTGTTATAGATCAGTTAGATGATTCTCTGTTTGCTTGTCTGTTTTTTCCATTCGACATCATCCATAATGAATGGACGATTTTCCACATTGAGAACACAATATTCAAAGCTAGAGATTTGTAATACAACGACCAAAAAATTGGGGACAACAAACTACAAATATACGGTAGTGCTCTGATGTTACATTATGATTTTACAAAAACCTTTAGTCTTGTTTCATGTTGCATTACCAAAAAAAACAAAAAAAACCCTCCTGATAATCAGTCCCAACGTAGCAGTCCGTTTTGGAGCCCGCATTTGGACATCTGCTGCCATCGTGATTTCCCAACTAGGGATGATGCATGTAAGCACATGGGAACACAGGGTCGGTTGTGACAAATAATTTGCAAGAAATTTGTTTATTTCACTTTTATTAGTTTGCATATCTTGATGTGCAGGTGTGGAGCGAGGTGAACCAAGCTGTGCTGGACTATGAAAACAGGGAGTCAACACCCAAACTGGCTAAACTCCTGAAGTTACTACTTTGGGCTCAGAATGAGCTGGATCAGAAGAAGGTGAAATATCCCAAAATGACTGACCTCAGCACAGGCGCCATCGAGGACCCCAAGTGAAGATGAAAACAACCACCTTCCACATCCCCTTAATTTATGATCAGTCAGTGACTGTGTGAAAACCAGGTAACATATATGTACAAAAACATGCTTTTTTTTTTCTTTCTTTTCATATTTCACTTATGAGAGATAAGACAAAACTCATTGTGCAAACTGTACATTTCCGTATTCGCATAGTAACAGGAATTATTGTGTTCAATTCTGTTTGATTTTAGATAGGTCTCAGTGATATCAAAATTCCAGTTGCTAAGCTATATTTTGTATTTGTAAAGCCTAAGATGACAGTATTATTTATTGTGATCATTTTAGCAAGCACGGTTTTATTTTGTATGAGTCAGTGGTGTAAATGAACAAAGGTGACGGTGTGTGAGGCTGAAATCCGAGCTCTCCATGAACGACGGCTGCGTAGATGAACCAGCAAAACTCCAGCCCCTATTTGCTGGAGGAGCTGGAGAATGGTAAATTTAAAAATCTGAATTTAAAACTTTAATAAATAACATATTTCTTACTCAAATTGATAAAAATCTTCACATGTATTATTATTATTATTATTATTATTGTTGTTGTCATCATAATATAGGTGTGTATATATGTTTGTTATAAAGTCAGACATGCTTTTCAAACTGTGAAATGATATTGTTTCTTTATGTGGATAGCACAAGCTGCCTCTTGAATTCATGATTTTATTTGTTTCAAGGTGAAATAAGTCCACACTGAAGAGTTCAAGTTAGATGAGTATTTCTTACTGAGCTGATCTTTCTTGGCTTTTTTCCAAATGCAACAGTGCACACATCTCCCAACCAGCTCCAAGTCATCATGTTCGCTTTCATATTAAACTTGTTTGAGATTCCACATTCTGCCAGTCCTGTTAATGGATGCAGGGCATTTGCTGCTCACAGGAGGGGACTGCTTCACCAATTCTGGTCTTCTGTCAACTTCACCTCATGTTTTGAAATGCCTTCAGGCTGGAACTTCAGGCTGGAACAGATTCTTTTTTCTTTTGTCACTGACTGTCATGCTGTAGTTATTGATTTAGTTTCATGAAATGTAAAGGTCAACTGGTTATTTAGAAGAATGCTTTTGTCCTTCCACTTTTTAAAGCTGTTACTGCTTGAACATTTTCAGTATATCTGTTTTTCTTTTAATGAAAAAAGGTTACAAAGTTTAAAACTAAAGAACTAAAGAAAACGCACCTCGCTGCTGGTGTTCCATGTTCACGGTTTTGTTGCTTTGGCATATACTGAGATCCAACTGCTCTCATGGCTCTTTTATTTTTGTCCACATTTTTAAAGTCGGATTTGCAATTAATAAAATAATCAAAACTTTTGTGAATTACAGCAAAGTTGTTTATCAAGTTTCTGAGTTGTTTGCGTTCATGTATACAATGCATCTTTCATGATGAGTCACTTTAATGAAAAGAAAAAGAAGACACTTTAGACTTGAAATAACGTTTGAAACTCACGCGTCATTCAGTTAATTCCAATCATACTTTGAATTATATATCGCGAAAGGACGCCGCAGGGACGGCTGCAGTTTAGGTTTTGTGGTCCAGAGAGGGAATGTAATACCGAGCGAAGCCGCCGTCTGAAAAATTCCGAGGAGCTTCTGGCTGAGGTTTGCTGAAACAAGTTTGAACAGTTTGTCCGGTTTGACATGATGAAGAGCTGCCTGCGGAACAGCTGCAAGTATTGACAAGAAAGACGTCGGCGTCTTCTGGATGGCTGAAAATAACCCAGCCGATGAGAAAGATTCTCTGCTGGATCCAAACTTTGACAGACCGGGTGAAGAAGAGGAGGACGAAACCCTGTGGCCGAGGTGAGACTGGGGACATGGAGCTCGATCTGTCACTGCGTTTAGGTTTGACGCGGTGTTGTCGCTCCTAACACGCTTCTTCACCGTGTGCTCATAACTGGCGTCGCGTACTGGCTTCATATTGATAAATAACATTTAACAGAATAACTATATTCCCTGACGGGAGAAAAATCTGAAAGTTATTTGGTTCACCAGGACATATCTGCCTGAGCTGGACACGTCAAAGAACTGGTCTTATAAGGACCAGCAGATTGGATGTTTACAACCTGTTTGACGGTACAATAAACCGTCAAAATGACACACTTGGAAGAATTGGCTTTAAATTACACTCACCCACACACATTATCTATATCTATATATAGATATACATACTCTATATTGCCAAATGTATTCGCTCACCCAACCAAATAATCGGAATCAGGTGTTCCAATCACTTTAATGACTACAGGTGTATAAAATCAAATACCTCCGCATGCAGACTGTTTTTACAATTATTCGTGAAAGAATGGGTCGCTCTCAGGAGCTCAGAGCATTCCAGCGTGGAACTGTGATGGGATGACACCTGTGCAACAAATCCGTGAAATTTCCTGGCTCCTAAATATTCCACAGTCAACTGTCAGCATAACAACAAGGAAGTGTTTGGGAATGACAACAACTCTGCCACAAAGTGATAGGATATGTAAATTGATGGAGTAGGTGTCAGTGAATGCTGAGGTGCATAGTGTGAAGAGTTTGCAACTTTCTGCAGAGTCAACCACTACAGACCTCCAAACTTCATGTGTCCTTCAGATTAGCTCAAGAACAGTGCTCAGAGAGCTTCATGAACGGGTTTCCATGACCGAGCAGCTGCATCCAAGCCAAACATCACCAAGTGCAATGCAAAGCGTTGGATGCAGTGGTGTAAACCACACCGCCACTGGAGTCTAGCGCAGTGGAGTTCTCTGGAGTGATGAATGGTGCTTCTCCATCTGGCAATCTGATGGAGGAGTCTTTGTTTGGCGGTTGCCAGGACAACAGCACTTGTCTGACTGCATTGTGTCAAGTGTAAAGTTTGGTGGAGGGGGGATTATGGTGTGGTGTTGCTGCTGTTCAGGAGCTGGGCTTGGCCCCTTAGTTCCAGTGAAAGGAACTCTGAATGCTTCAGCATACCAAGAACCTTTGTACAATTCCATGCTCCCAACTTTGTGGGAACAGTTCGGAGCTGGACCCTTGCTCTTCCAACATGACTGTGCAGCAGTGCACAAAGCAGGTCCATAAAGACCTGGATGACAGAGTCTGGTGCTGATGAACTTGACTGGCCTGCACAGAGTCCTGACCTGAACCTGATAGAACACCTCTGGGATGAATTAGAGTCGAGACTGAGAGCCAGACCTTCTCATCCATCAGCGTGACCTCACAGATGTGCTTCTAGAAGAATGGTCAGAAATTCCCATAAACACACTCCTAAACCTTGTGGACAGCCTTCCCTGAAGAGTTGAAGCTGTTATAGCTGCAAAGGGTGGACTGACGTCATATTGAACCCTATGGATTAGAAATGGGATGTCACTTAAATTCATATGCGAGTCAAGGCAGGTGAGTGAATACGTTTGGCCATATAGTGTGTGTGTGTGTGTGTGTGTGTGTGTGTGTGTGTGTGTGTGTGTGTGTGTGTGTTGACAGAACAAAATCAATTTATTGAGTGCATGGATGGCTTTACCTGATGCAGACTCATGGAGTTTCTGGAGTTTCTTCATGCAGGAACTCACTTGTCACGTATAGTTAACGTTTAATCTTGCTTTGCCAGAAATAAATTTATGGTACAATACATCCCTTTTAAACAAAACCTTTTTGCAGATCCCTTGCTCAGAAATGGGTACCCATGCTGTTTATGGGCACCTGCCTCCTCTACTGCGCCCGGATGACCATGCCAGTCTGTGTAGTCTCAATGGCAGCCACTTTCCATTGGAGCAAAATTGACTCTGGGCTCGTCCTGGGTGGATTCTTCTGGGGCTACTGTTTCACACAGATCCTGGGTGGGCATGCCAGTGACACGTGAGCTATTCATTTAGTCTGGCATACATGACTTCACTTCCAGAACGAAATGGTTATTATTACAGACTGTTTGCATTTAAGTTGGATTTAGAGTTTCAGGATTTCAACCTGTCAATATTTGTTTTTAGAGTTGGAGGAGAGCGTGTTCTTTTCATCTCAGCAGCTTCCTGGGCTCTCATCACAGCTATGACCCCTCTACTGGCCCATCTTGGCGCTCACACCCTTGCTGTGATGACTGTGGCCAGAATCCTGATGGGACTTCTCCAGGGTGAATTTTGTAACACTTACTGTAATTAAATCGGAGCCTGCAGATGTATATTCTCAACAACATGAATCATGCAACTAAATGTCCTTTTTTTTTTTTTTTTTTAATAGTTCTCGGAGACATTTGGCCTTCCATCCAGAAGGTTTCCTTAGTTCAAACTGACTAGTGGGGAGTTTTGAGCGTATAAGGTTTAATCAGTGACGCCTCCTGTAGGTCGTTAGTCTTTTGTTCGCTCTAAATTGTTTACTTGGCTTTGCTCACATAAATCAAGGTGCAAATGGTTGTAAATCTGCCTGAATGTCGGATTCATAACTGCATTGCAAGTTTTTTTTGGATAGGCGAAATCCAAGGTCTCCTCTGTTTTTATGTAGATTTTTACAATTTGATGTTGATACCTTTTTTTTTTTTTTTTTTTATTAACTCCACTGGCATCCGTCTTCTCTGTCCAAAATGCTTACATTGTTGTCATAAAACAGTGAGATACAAGTGGACCTCTAAATCTTGACCTGATGAATCGGCTCATATACCTTCTGCCACATATCGGATGTGGCAGAAGTGTTTTTCCTTTTCTCCTCCCTGATTTCTAGGCTGAGTTGACAAAAGACCAGCTTGGTTATCTGAAGGGCACATATGAGACAAAAGACAACTCTAATGACAAAGGAATAAAAAAAGGAGGTTAATTTTCCTTTTTAGTTTTTAAAAATAACTGTGGCTTTTACACCGGGTTGTTGTATGTTTTCATCAATTGTAAAAATATGCCTGCGGACTTCGTTTCCAAAAGTAAGAGCTAATATAGAACCCAGAAGCAGAAAAGGAACAGTTTTAAAATATATTTTTTTAGCAGCCCAAAATATTGACTTAAAGCTACATAAATCGCATCTGTTGCTCCGTGTCAGGTTTAAACGATCTAAACATTTATTAAACACACAATAAAGAAGAAAGACAAAGTGAGTTTTCAATTATCTTGCAAGGAGGACGGACAGAGAACACCGCCGCTCTCGTCTCTGTCCGCACCCGCCTCTCGGCTGTCCTCCTGTCTTTTTATTGAAAATCACAACTCACATGAAGATAAGCAAGTGCAAGATCTATTCAGATATGTACAAACATCTTATAAGACAAGCGGTGTAAAATAAAGATGAAATAAAATAAAGAGTGTGTTTAAAGTTTAAGTATCACTCCGCAAAGCCCAAGTTGAGCTTTACAACTTCCAAGGGTGCTCCTGCCGTAGAAGTGGAGCAGTCATGGTCATGGAAGCTACCCACCTTCATGTAACTGGGAGCAAAGAGTTTATCGTATGCAGGAGTCAGAGTGCTGTCAGATGTTGCCACAGAAACATTAGAAATGCTAAGATCAGCTTATTTTCAATTCTGTTTTGTTTATATAGCATTCATTACAACACAAGTTGTCTCTAGGTGCTCTCTGGAGACCCAGAATATGACCTCCGAGCAATTATTACATAAACAGTGGCAAGGAAAAAAACTATATATGACTGATACCTGGTTAGTTGGTGACTACAGAGACGACTACATAAACGGGTGTAGACAGCAGACACTGAGGTGGTCAGAGGGTTGGACTGCAGGTCAGCATGCAGCAGGTCACCAAGTTCTGGTCTGCAAACATGTAGGGAAGAGAAAAAGAGGGGGCAGACCAGTACAACAAACTACAAGAATAATGGAGCACAATTATGTTGATGAGATACTTCTAATTAATAACTGAGGATTGATGTGCTCTCTCTTGTTGATTCCTGTCAGCATTCGCGCTGCTGGAGGAGGAATAACAACCTCTGTTTTATCAGAATTTAGGAGCAAAACATTAGTGGACATCCAGTCCTTGATGTCCTTAAGACATATCTGGAGTTTGTCTAATGGTTCTGTTTCTTCTGGCCTCATAGACAAATACAGCTGTGTATCATCAGCATGGCAATGAAAATTAATGCTGTGGTTCCGGATAATACTTCCCAAGGGCTGCATGGATAAACCAAACAAGATTGGTCCTAGCACTGAACCCTGCGGGACACCATAGCAGACCCTTGTCTGTACTGAAGAAACCTCATGAACATAAACAAACTGGAATCTATCAGACAGATCTGATTTTAAACCAATCTAGAGCTGTCCCTTTAATGCCAACAACATACTCTAGCCTCTGCAGTAAAATGTACATCTACAGTACCAAAGGCAGCACTGAGGTCCAGCAGAACCAGTATGGACACTAATCCATTATCTGAGGTCCAGCAGAACCAGTATGGACACTAATCCATTATCTGAGGTCCAGCAGAACCAGTATGGACACTAATCCATTATCTGAGGCCATAAGAAGGTCATTCGAGACTCGAACCAGTGCTGTTTCTGTGCTGATGCGTCTGAACCCTGACTGAAAAACTTCAAATAGATCATTTCTATACAAATGGTCACACCTGCTCACCTGGAAGGGGAACAAGTGCTCATCAACTCGTCTTTCACAGAATTTAGCTTTTGCTCATTAACTGTAGTTGAACTGCTGAAGCTTAAAGAAATGACATGAATTTACAGAGTCATGTTTGGTGTTCCAGGTGTTTTTTTCCCATCGTTGGCGAGCCTGTGCTCGCAGCGTGTAGCAAAAAAGGAGAGAGGATTTTTAATGAGTGCCATGCACAGTGGCAGTCATTTTGGGTAAGTTAAGCACACGTGCAAACATGAGATCATGTATAAAACATTTATTTGACATCTTTTTCTTGCTCCCTGATTCTTGAATTTCTTTCAGGACATTGTTAGCAGGTGGGATGGGGTCCCTGATACTGGACCGATATGGATGGGAAAGCATGTTCTACAGTACCGGGCTCTTGTCTGGACTCTGGGCTCTCACGGTTTGGAACTGCTTCTTAATAGGTACGGCAGTCAGCCGTGTCTCCTTAAATAACTTGAGCTTTTACTTTGATTTGTGAATTTTGGGGGGCAGAGCTTAGAGGCCGTGCTTGGTTGCTGATAGCGGCTCAAACAACATAGTGACCTTTGTGACCCCTTTTCTTAATCTCTTCTGTGTTTTTACTTCTTGAGTGAATATAAGTGACACTGGTTGGATTTATGACCACGTATATTTCTGTAACATGTAACATTATATGTTTAGGTGAAGTTATACCAAAGCAGATTACCACAAAGAATACCTCACTATCAACTTGGTCGAGAAAACACTGGCTGATTCTTTTTACAAAGCCCCCTGTCTGGTACAGCTTATAAAAGAATGACCTCATCATTGGTAATTTACAGAATTACATATGTGAGTATGTTAACTCCTTCTCTCTGTTGTCTCCTCTCTAAGGGCCATGGTGATTGCTCACATGTGCATATGCAGCACATCCTACATTCTGTTATCATGGTTACCAACATACTTCAAAGAATCATTTCCTCATGCTACGGTACTTGTACCTATACTGTTGTTTATCCAAAAAACACCCTTCATTGTGTCCTAGATTGAACACTTCACTAAAAACAACTTCAAGTTAAGTGCATTGTTTTCACTTTAGAAACTTCCCTATCTCGGCATGTGTTTTTTGCAGGATTGGATGTATAATATTATTCCATGGCTAACTGCAATTCCCTCGGCAGTTGGTGGAGGATATTTTTCAGACTTCCTCATTAGCAGAGGTATAAAAAGTGTCATTATTGTTGAAGTTTACTTAAAAAAAAAAAAAAAGATAAAACTTATGTTTTTCCGTTTCTTCCTTATAAGGATATGGTGTGGCATCTGTTAGAAAAATCATGCAGGTAAGTTGTTATCCTGCATGTGCATTTAAAAGTGTGGAGCTGGTATTTGAAATGATCAGAGGTCTTACTGGATTTTTTTGGCTGTCAGGTTCAAACATTACTTATTGCTTGCTTATAGCTCCCCAACTCAGCCGCCACGAGTTTACCCCAGTAAATGAGAGGGTCGCTTCCTTACGCCTTCAGGTCGGGAAGAGGTCTCTTACTGTGGTTTGTGCCTAATGACTGAACAGCAGTGCAGAGTACTCGACCTTCTTGAAGTTCCTGGGAGGGGTACTCAATAGTGGTCTGACTGGGGACTCCATTGTTCTACTGGGGGACTTCAACGTTTACATGGGCAACAACAGTGATACCTGGAGGGGCGTGATTAGGAGGAACGGCCTCCCTGATCTGGACCCGAGTGGTGCTCTGTTATTGGACTTCTGTGCCAGTCACAGTCTGTCCATAACAAACACCATGTTCGAGCATGAGGGTGTCCATCAGTGGACGTAGCACCAGGACACCCTAGGCTGGAGGTCAATGATCAGCTTTGTTGTCGTTTCATCTGATCTTCGGCTGTGTGTTTTCGAGACTCAGTTAAAAAGAGCTGAGCTGTCAACTGATCACCACCAGGTGGTGAGTTGGATATGCTGTTGGAGGAGGAAGCTGGACAGTCCGGGCCGAAGTTGTGGATGCAAGATCTCTGCCTGTTGTGGTGGCAATCCCAAGTAAGGGATGCTGGCAGGCTGAAAAAGGAGTCCTATCGGGCCATGTTAGCCTGTGGGACTCCTGACACAGCCAACAGGTAACGTCAGGCCAAGCAAAACGCAGTTTGAGCAGTCCTAGAGGCAAAAACTCAGATCTGGGAGGAGGTCAGTAAAGCCATGGAGGAGGACTATCGGTTGGCCTCAAAGAGATTCTGACAAACCGTCTAGCCGCTCAGAAAAGGGAAGAAGTACTCTGCCAACACTGTTGACAGTGTGGGTGGGGAGCTGCTGACTGCAACTGGGGGACATTGTCAGATGGTGGAAGGAATACTTCAAGGATCTCCTCAATCCCACCAACATGCCTTCCTCTGAGGAAGCAAAGGCTGGGGACTCCGCAGTGGACTCTTTCCGGGGAGTGTGTTTCAACTATAGTAGATCTCACTTCTCAGCCTCCCTGCCCTCTGTCACCGGTTCTGTTCATAATTTTCATGGACAGGATTTGTAGGCGTAGCCAGGGCACGGAGGGGGTCCAGTTTGGGAATCGCAGGATTTCATCTCTGCTTTTTGCAGATGATGTTGTCCTGTTGGCTTCATCGGGCCAGGACCGTCAGCATGTGCTGGGGTGGTTTACAAAGCGGCTAGGATGAGAATCAGCACCTCCAAATCCGAGGCTATGATTCTCGACCGGAAAAGGGTGGCCTGCCCTCTCCGGATAGATGGAGATGTCCTGCCTCAAGTGGAGAAGTTTAAATATCTCGAGGTCTTGTGCAAAAATGAGCGAGATTGACAGATGGATTGTTGCAGCGTCCGCAGTCATGCGGTCGGTGTACTAGACTGTTGTGGTGAAGAAGGTGCTAACTCAAAAGAAGAACCTCTTGATTTACTGGTCAATCTATGCTCCCACCCTCACCTGTGGTCATGAACCTTGGGTAATGACCAAAAGGAGAAGATCGCAGATATAAGCGGCCAAAATGATTTTTTTCTCCACCAGGTGGCTGGGTGCTCCCTAAGAGAACGGGTGAGAAGCTCGGCCACTTGGGAGGAGCTTCGGAGTAGAGCCTCTGCTTCTTCACATCGAGAGGTGTCACCTGAGCTGGCTCGGGCATCTGTATCGGATGCCCCCAATAAATCCTACCTAGAGAGGTGTACCAGGCATGTCCCACCGGGAGGATGTCTGCGCATTGCTGCTTAGATTGCTGCGCCTGCAACCCAGTCCTGAATAAGCGGATGAAAATGGATGAATGGATGGAGCTTTGAACACGCCACGACAAATCAATAAATCTTTTCTAAATTCAAACCTGCCTCCACAAATAGTTGGGATGCCACATGAAGTGACATGAAAGCAGGAGGCTATTTACAAATAATTTAAGTGCTATATTGAGCCCAAGACAGCACAAAGACAAAATAGCAGCTGAACCTGAGAATGTAACATCTTTTAAATAACATGCTTATTTTTTCATTTTGATGTCAGCAAGATGCCTTTTATAGCTTGAAATGGGGTCATAAAAATACAGGAAACCTAGAGAAATGCTAAAGTGCAACTGGTTGGGGAGCAGCTGGGTTAACTGACAGGTCAGTAACCTGGATGATCACTGAAAATGTCCCAGTTTTTTTCTGAAGCACAAATAGGGACGATTTACTTCTTTGCAGGCACAGTTACATAGACATGAATCTTCTGAAAATCAACTTAATGCAAACCATGCTGATGTTCCTTTTCCTTTTAACATGTTACGAAGCAGTCACAGTTATAAAGCATAACCACACGACCCACACCGATTGTATTTCACCCAGGAATATAATTATATCAATATCCCACAAAACATAGTCAGTCCTTCACCTGAGTAAATTTCCTCAGTTTCTGCAGGGGGCATGTGCTGCAAATCAATCTGCCAGTTTTACAAATGATTTGAAAACTATCATTTGTAAAACTCGAATGCACAGTTCATGGAAGCGGTTTTGTTTTAATCTGTGTTGTTCTCACCCCGCACACAGTAAAGTATTATGGGATTGCATGCAACTGTCCCAAAACAGAAAGTTGAGAAAGGGAAGTGATGACAGTATGTCCCAACACAAAAGAAGCAAATTAAAATAAAACAAACAAATGAATAAAATGGGGCACGGATGAAAAGCACAGATGGAGTTGAACTGAACAATCTTCTGAACAAACACTAAAGATTTTTGACCACCTACAAAGACGGTACCAGCCAGAAATCTGGCTGCAGAATTTTGGATCAAATGAAGCTTTTTTGAGAGAATTAGTTGGACATTTAGCTAAAATGGCATTTCAGTAGTCCAGCCTTGATGTAACGGAAGCATGAATTTGTTTTTTTATGTCGGAATGGGAAAGGGGAGACTGAAAACCTACATGTAACGGTTGTGGTCCCTCAGGCGGCACCACATTAAAACTGATTCAGTAGTGGAAATCACTGCATGGAGTCATCTTCTGAAAACCATTTTTATTAGTTGTCAAATACTTATAGTGCTTTGTCAACAGAGAGGTGATAAAACACAGCGACAAACATACTGTTCATGAAAAAGTACGAACTGGTTTTCTGCATCATTTGCCATAAAATGCGATCTAATCTGTATCTAAGTCACAATGATAGGCAGTCTGATGTAGTGGAGTTATAATTTTTTTCACATTTTTCTAGTAACAATGTCACCAAGGTTACATATTAAAACATATCTATCTTTCTCGCATGCCCCACCCCCCACCCCTTTCCCAACATCTTCTTCAGTTTTGTGCCATGGGCGTATCCAGCATGTTCGTCATGATGCTATCTGGATCGGTCACATTTACCTCCGCTCTGATCTGCATTTCTCTTGCTGTCAGTGCGTTCACCTTTACCAGTGGGTATGTTGGATGATGACGATAATTAAAAAGATCTGGCTGTTGATATGGAAATAACATACAGTTGACTAATGCAGGATATCTCAAACAAAGACCAACTTGATGAATAAAGATGCCAACTTCCAACAGTACATAAGCATATAGGCACCTTTCTTTTATTCTATCAAATCTGTTACATTTTCAACAGAATAAAACCCCAAAATGATTCAAGTTTTAAAAAATGTATTTGTGCTTGGAAGGTTCTGTTAGTGAGCAGGTGCAAACTGAGTTGTTTCCCATTTGTGTGTGTTTCAGAGGTGTGTCTGTGAATGTACAAGATCTCACTCCATCGTGTGCAGGAGCTCTCTACGGTCAGTTTCAAGCAGCCAATATTTCACCAGTCTTTATTCTTCTTGTTTTGTAATCATTTCTTCCTTTTTTTAGCATCATTTATCAAAATTTCCTCATTTTCTGCCACAGGTTTTATGAACATGATGGGTGCTTTTATGGGTATGTAACCACCATCTGATGCTGTATTTGAAATTCAGAAATCTATTTAGTTAAACTGCAGCACTGTGTGCTGTGCAGGACTGGTGTTGGTGTCTTTGTCCGGCTACCTGATAGAGGTCACCAAGTCGTGGGCCACAGTCTTCTCCCTCATCACTTTAGTAAATGCCACCGGTCTTGGGATCTTCCTCATCTTTGGAGATTCTGAACGTGTCGACCAGCTACATCATTCGCAGGTTATTGAGGTTTGACACTGACTGCATGACATTTGGATGATGGTTCTCACCCCTCTTAACACACGATAGAAGGAAAAAAGATGAACAGACATGGATTCAGACACTGAATCTGATATATTTTGGTTGCTGAATATTTACTTAGTTGATTTGTACAAACATTGACACCCACTGGTCGGAGATAAAATTATTTGGTTGCATCACAGATCTCAGAGGAGATCTGTTTTTTGTGGCACGAATCTGTGGTGGGCTCCTTGAGAGTTTGTGTAACTTTGACAGACAGCATTTTAGACCAGATATGTCACTCAAAACTTTATCAGTTTCCTCAGCATCAAACCTTTCTTCAGTGATTCTGCCCATTAAGATATTTCACAGCATTAAATACATTTCTACTAAAAAACCCATTTACATCTTTAAGTTAAACATATGTTGATGTGAATTTCATGCTGTGAAAGTGTCATGCTGTGACTCAGCTTATTGTCATCAAGTGTCTGTTTATTAAACTAATGAAATAAAAACTTAGCATGTTTGAAAAGGGAACTTGCTTGTTTTATGATAAAAAGTGCTTAAATTATTATTCATTAACTTATGCAAATAATAATAAATATAGCTCAAACGAATGCCAGTAAATTGTGTTTTTGTAATTATTCACCTGTTTACACAAGTATATAAGCTGCTTCGGACTGAAAAAGATTAAATGATAAATTACGCTGCACAACACTGAGAACTGCTTTGCAAAAAACTGTCATGTGAATATCTAATGTATAAAGCTTAATTTACAAAAAGAAACTTTAGCAGTTTACCTGTAATTAGATTTTATATATACAATTTATTTTTGTGATACCAGTTCACATTGAAAGGAATCTCAGGAAATTACATAATCTGGTGCTGAAAAGTTTGTTGTTGTTATTGTTGTTTTAAGATTTTTTTTCTTTATTTTGGCATAAATATGTACAAATATTTGACCTTGTCATCCCTTGAGTAAAGCAAATATAAAAACTGTACATGCACAAATGAAACAAAGATATTTAATAAGCAAAATGATCATATATGTGACGAAAGTGTGTAAAACTTGGCTTTCAATAAATGGTGCGACCACTCTGCAACATTAAGTTCAGCTCAACCTTTTTTGTACTGTTGATAAAGTCCTGCTCATCAGCATGAAAACATGTTAAACCCAAGCAGCTTCAGCTACAGCAAGGTGAGTTTTGTTGGAATAATATTAGGATTATAAGGTGGCCAGTCTAAAATGGTATAACAATAATAATCACAATCGTTCTCCTTAGGTTCTTCTTCACCTTCATTCAGTGGACCAACTTGTTTCTTCTGGAAATTGATGTTTTACATTCTTCTTATACATTTCATGCACAGATGCATAGTTTTCATTCAATTGAATTTAAAAAATACTTTTCCCCAAAAGGAAATGAATTAATGAAGCTGTGGGCAGGTGTGTTTTCCTGATCTTTTAGCTTTGATACAGATTTCTTTTCTTGCTCTTCACATTTATAGACTAAAGGAAAACAAAAGTGGTGGAACGTTATTCTCAAGAATCCCTCAAATAAATCTAATAAAAATAGATAAATTACTATATAATCAGCTCCCTGGTCCAGTTTAAACCTGCTCCAACCACCATCCCAGTGGTTCTGGATATGCCACACTGGTTGGACCCACGGAGCATTTCCTCTAGAGAAATGTGCAGCAGAGGATGTTGATGTTTTTGTTTTATGAGACAAATTTTATCTGGGTTTGAATTGATTCTTAATTTATCCATTATGTTGACCTGGTTTTATTTTTTTGGTTAATGTTTTTATATTCTCGTGTAGGGAAAATAACTCAAAGCCTTCAAATAATGATTAGTCTTTATTAGAAACATAATGAATTTATTGGATTTCTGGATTTTATCTAAGTATGTTCACCATAGCAGCTGTTCTGTTAACCGATGCCAATGTGTTCACTATATGAATTTGTAATTAGAAGTATTTACTTATCTGATTTTTCTTTTTCTGTGATATTGCTCAGTTTGGCAAAAGCAGCCACTCTTTTGTTCATGTATGTGTCCATGCTTGGTATCATATTATTTTTTTCTATTCAAAATAAACATAAATAAATGAATATATATTTTTAGTTGTCTGCTTGAATTCCCTGTTGATGTATATATTTATTTAACTGTTGGTTTTTATCTAAGATATTTTTTATGTATTTCTGAATACACCATGTGTAACATCAGCCATCAACTCCATGATTGTGGATTTTTGCTTTGAATCTGAGGAGAACGCATGTCCGACAGTTTCTTCCAAGCAAGAGGTGGAAGAACTGATCCTGAAGGTTTGCAGGGTGGTGCTGTGCTGTGAGAAACAAATGAAGTCACACAGAGAAGATGCCAGAAACAAGAAAGATAAGCTTTTTTGATATTTATTTAGTATTTTTGAAAATATGGCAAATGTTCTCCTTATAGCTGTAATAGTAGAAAATAAGATTCTGAAAGCTTTCATGTCTTGTTCAGAGATGTCAAACTATGAAATATTATAGCATCACATCAAAAACCCCAGAGGAGATGTGTTTGTATTTTTAATTTTTCAGAAAGCTGCTTCAAAAATGTGACCTTCACTTGCATTCAGCCATATTCTATCTGACTTGCCTTTTTCCTTCTTGAGAATTGGTCAGTTTCATCTGTGACTGAATTACACCAATAAGATATAGATAGATAGATAGATAGATAGATAGATAGATAGATAGATAGATAGATAGATAGATGAATTTACATCATGCATTGCAACCATTCAAATCATAATAATGAGATTTTACAAAGACACGATCGCTTTTTAGACTCAGTGCGGTCAGAGTTGATGTGTGGCTCGGAGCAGGTCCGGTTTCAGCACCTTGGTCAGCGCCGCCGCAGAGGAACCAGGCATTATGAACACGGTTACCAAACGCACCGCTCATCGTGTGATAGCGAGGACTGGAAACACGTCATCACGTTCCTGCCTCAGCCGTGAGGACCGGGACATGACAGATTGGAGGACGTTATTCATGTAGAGAAATGTCGAGTAGTTTATCCTGAAACGCGATGGATATCAGTTAGGTATTTAAACCTAAAGGTCAGAATGGATTTATGCATGTTTTATTTTCCTTTGACTCGAAGCCTGACTGGACATCATCAGAGGGCCTGTCCGCCTGCCTCAACAGACACCGAAGGGATCGTTTGGCCTGTTTTGCCTCCACATCCATCTTTCTAAGAAGTCTTAGCTGCGTTATAGATCAGAAACCTGCCTCCGTGTTTGGGAATGAACAGAGACAAGGACAGCTAGGATGACTATGGTATTTGTGGCCGCACAGCTTCAGATGATCATTACCAACACAAACAAGGAGAGGCGTAGCCTATTCCATTAAAACGTGTAATGTGTTAGATCTTGTTGATGTAAAACACAGGCTGGGTTTACAGGACTCCCGAATAGTCCCTATGTGTTAATGCGCTTCATCTTGTGATGGTGGAGAGGTTCACATTGCCTCGAAAAAGGACAGGATTGCCGCTCCTCGTGTTCACGGCGGACCTTGATTTATTAGCCATACAATTAAGGCACGCGGTGAATGCCAAGAGAGGAATCTCGAGCTGCAGTCTGCATCATTCTTGAAGATGGACGGAGTTAAAACCTCAGTAAGAGTTAAATGCATTTTCAAAAACAGAGCACACCTGCATTACAGAAACAAAGAGGGCTCTTTTTTTCTTTTGCCTTCCATCTGACCATGCGGTGTTTTATCTGCTTGTGTCACGGACTAATGGAGGACGTGGGAAGGTTGTTGAACCTCTGAGCTATTTTTAACACAACCATTTATATTTTGGAGGCTATAATAAACATGCAAATATTTTATGCTTTTACAATTATTGATCAATCTGTTGACCTCTGTAAATTAACGTGAGGAAACAGGTCATGTTTTTTTTTAATGTGTTCACTTTATACTCAAGCGACTTAAGAAATAAAAAAAATAAAATAAAAAAATGAAAGGCAATTACTTGGTTTGATGATGACAGATATGAATTTTACACCTATTAGTGGTAATCAGTCCAAAGTTTTTATTTGCAATGCGTTACACTGGTTAGGGTTTTAGACTGCTGGATCAGCCAAAACAGATAACTTGAATATGTTATTAAAACCCTAGAGAATTTTAATATCTGCCACATCCTGTCACATCGAAATGGGTTACAGAACAGAAAAATCCCTATTTGAAAAACAACAGTTGGTGATGATATATCTACCAGTCCAAAAACTGCAAATAATTTAAATTTAGTCTCAAAGGAAACAATAAAAAATAGTAAATTCTCAAACAGAGATGCTGAAAAAAATGAATCAAAATATACCTATTAAAACTTGTTCACCTCAACAGTGTCAAATCTGCAATTTAATGAGTAGAAATATTGAAAACACGGTATGTATTGTGTACATTTTCTGTTTTTCTCTCTCTCTCTCTGTATGGTATCCTTGAGTGTTTTGAAAGGTTCTCATAAATAAAATGTATTATTATTGTTATTATTCTGGTGCAAGCTTTTTAATGATAATTTAGGAACAAAATGTACTGATACATGATTTTATCTGACAGGACTGAACATCACCCTAAGCAGAATATTGATGACAAATAAAAGATATGTATAACAGGGGTGGTAACCTAAGAGCCCAGAACAACTTCCAAGAGATTGAAAGTTAACTGCAAGGTCAAGGTACATCAGTATCAAACTGCACCATCCATCAGCGTTTACGCCAAAATGGATGATGGAGAAGGACTCCGCTGTTGAAAACAAATCATAGAAAAGCATATTTACAAACCACAAAGCTTCTGGGAGAATGTCCTTTAGACAGAAGAGACACAACTAAAGCTTTTTGGTAAGTCACATCAGCTCTATAATAACAGATGCCAAAAAAAACCTTAAAAGAAAAGAAGACCGTAGTTACTGTGAAACACTGAGGAGGCTTGGTTCTGTTCTGGATCTGCGTTGCTGCATCTGGTAGAGGGTGTCTTGAATCTTGGACAGGGTACAATGAAATGTCAATACCATCAAGATATTCTGGGGCAAAATGTGTTGCCCAGTGTCAGAAAACTCAGTTGCAGGTCATTGATCCTTCAACAGGATAATGACCCAAAACACACAAGTAAAACCAGTCCAGAACAAAACATGGGACTATTCTGAAGTGTCCTTCTATAAAACCTGATTTAAATCCTTCTGAACTTATGCAGCTTAAGAGCTTAAACACAGTTGGACAAAATGCAAAAGCTCCTATCTGCAAAATGATAAAAAGAAAATTAAGGAAACATCTTCTAATCTCCACTTTCAAACTCAGTACCTAGTCAGTCTTGTTAACACATAGTATATTGTCCAAAACAGTGTAGTATTTACTAGGTATGCATAAAAAATATCATTTGAGAAAAAAAAGGTTTTTAATTTGGTCCTTCAGGAGAACATATGCACATTTCAGATGGGAGGTTTTGCGTTTCGGCATCGACGTGTAGTCAGGAGAAGAAACCCTTCAAAGCCGATGCATCTGGAGCGGTTTGCTCATGAGGAGCGGACCAAAATCCCCGCCTCCACGCGCAAAGGTCTCACTGACGGTTACAGAATTCCCTTCATTGCAGCGGTTGCCTCAAAAAGTTGTGCAACAAAATATTAAGTTGAGGGTCCCAACATTTTTGTCCAGGCCAGTGTCATTATTATTTTAATGATTCGACAATTCAAAAGCAGTGTCTGAGTTTCATTCCAATTTCACTCAGGTTTTATTACTTTTGTCAGTTTCAAGTTTTTCAGTGACCATTATTGACTTTTAGGAAAACAACAAATTTGTCCGTTTGTACATTGAGCCAAGTATTTCTTACAGTTGAGTTTTTAAGTCGACTTCTCGTGAAAACTCTGCAACATACAACTAAAACCAAACTGCCCTGATCGCAACAAGAGACACAGGCAACAGATGAGTATATCTTTAATAATGAAATGATCAAATCTATGAATGTGATAGTGACCTCTGATACAATAGATATTTAATCCAAGTGTGACTTTAAACTTTTTTTTGGCATAAATCTTTTATATTCCAATATCATATAACTCTGATTGCGCCAAAATCGTACTCCCTCTTCTTCCAGTCACTCTTGTATACACGCACAATACAGCAAGCAGTTGAAAAGAAAAGAAAAGAGGAAGAAAAGAAATCACAAACATACAGTATAGCATATAGCCTAGTCTCTGGGGTTTCATACGCTTGACAATACATCAGTTTAGTATAATGCTACAGTTTTAACATTTTGAGGCAATCTCAGTTAAAAATGTCAGTACATTAAAGCTTACATTTTTTTGAGGATGAAGTGGACTTGTTATAGCTATGAACATGTCAAGATTATAACAACAAATAGAAAAAAAGAAAAAAGAAAACGGAAATTAAAAAAAAAAAAAAAAAAAAAAAAAAAAATGATGGCAAGCTTGTCTTAAGTTTAAAAAGCAGCACGTTACATTTTCTCCAGAAATCAAGAATACGGCAACAACAGGGAAAACAAGTACGTTTTTGTTAAAAACCTGAACTCATACAGAGTATATAAATTTGTATCTGTTAAATGAGAGGAACCATATTTCCAGATGTTCCTTGAATCTTTGTGGAACCGGTGAGGTGCAGCTCTGGAAATAACCAATTTTCATTTACACAGCAGCTGGAAAGAAATGGGGAGACAACAACCCAACAAACCTCCACATCATTTCAAATTCGTATCAGATGTAAGCCAGGTCATTACGTTTTCCAATCGTTTTCAAATATTTATGCTTTCTAATGCCACAGCCTTGCACAATTATGTGTTCACACTGAAACCTTCAATCCTATAAAGTAAACCTCCCCACACATGAAAAAAAGGGCTGTCATAAAGGTGGGGTTTTTTTGTTTTCACCTTCTAATAATTTAAAACACGCACAGATACCAGACATTTGTGAGTAAAGTACTGTCCACTGATCAAGATCAACCAATACAAGCACTTAACAATCCTTCAACAAACAAACCACGAAGTGAACAGTCACTGAATATCAGCAGCATGTCGTCAAGAAATGTTTCAACATAAAGTATTATTCAGCAGACAATTTCAAAAGGTTCCAGGGCAGCAATATATATTTAGAAATTTATAAGGAAAAATAATAATAATTAAAAAAAAAGGGGGAAAACAACAGGAAAAAAGATGTTACTGAAGCAATTCAGATGATGGAACTAGCTTCATCCCTGCACGTTTTTAAAGTCTGGGGAACCCGGAGAAATGTGGCTCAGAACTTTGATATGGGCCAAAGTAGACAAAATTAAATAGAAAACATATTAGTTTTTCTTTGTTTGTTTATTTTTATGCCTTTGTTTCTCTATTTGATTCTAAATTTTAATACGTCCATCCAAACACAGAGGCCCTTCTGTTACAGTTCACTTCTGACGATCCTGAAAGACACGGAGGTAGAAACAGAAACGGTTAGACGGACCGCCGCAAACTCCCACGCCAACCTGCAAACATTTAAAGACAAACAGAAACTTCAGCAGTTCCAAGGAAGCCTCACAAGTAGACCATTGGGTGATGATTTATCGAATGTTATTGATCAAATTAATTAACACAAAGCTTCAGGATGGAACACAATTTACACGATTTAATAATATGAATACAAAATGACCTGTAAGTGGAAAAGACTTTTAAACAAAAGTATTCTTATCTAAACCAATTTTCCCAGCTCACAGACAGAAAACTAAGGTGTGTGACTTTACCTGATCGATTCGGGATCTATTCTGTATTGAAGCAGGCTCGTAGCTCTGTTAGGGGGCAAAAACAAACCCATAAGAACATTCTCCCAAAAACATCTGACAGACATTGTTTTACATCGTTTAATTTCAAATTTGAAAATGGAGACGACAAACAACAACAACAAAAACAACAAACACAAAGCCCTTCCCTTTATTAGAAACCTGCCTTTATAATTACCTCAGTTCCTCTGTTTAACAGTTGCTTTTTTTTCCTCAAACAGAACTTTAATAGAAATTATTTGTGCAA
The DNA here is from genome assembly GCA_014839995.1 of Xenentodon cancila. Taxonomy (NCBI): domain Eukaryota; kingdom Metazoa; phylum Chordata; class Actinopteri; order Beloniformes; family Belonidae; genus Xenentodon; species Xenentodon cancila. Next base: position 6,706,420 of record CM026204.1, on the reverse strand, counting down.
TTAATCTTGACCTGTTCATGTGTCCGAACCATCCCAATCAAGCCCCTCTCACTTTATCTTATATTTGTCGCTCGCAAAGAAAATCTTCCACTCTGCTTCCCGCCTCCTGGACTTGAAATCACTTTTTTAAAAATGTGTTATTATTGGCATCAGTTTGAGATCATACTCACACTGAGAGGCTTTGCTGTTTTAAAGAGAAACTTTCATTATCCTCACCATCATCTGCTTATTCTTAATTCTAAATTTCAAAGTTTGCAGTGGCAAAGAAGAAAAGCTTACCTTTTTCACCACCTCTTCCTCCTCCTGCTTCTTCTCATAGTGGGAGAAGTCATCAAAGATGGAGGTGGTGTGTTTGTACTGGGCGATAATCTTGAGCACCTGCTTCGCCTTTTCCAGAGGAACCTCTTGAGTGTCGCGCGAGTTGGTGACTGGCTTGTTGTCGTTGTTTTCCAGGCGGATGTGGCGCAGCTGGCTATTAGGGACATCCTTAACGAACAACCAGTTCACGTCAAACTTGCCCTTCCACTTGTCCTGCGCCCAGACACCCGCGCTGGTGTTGTAGTCCACAGGAGAGCGCATTTCTGCCACGCCACAGAAATGGCCGCTGCCGTTGACGCTGAACAACAAGTAGACGGGACCTTTAGAGTTCATCGCTCTGTAGGCCGAGTCCAAGCGTTTATTGCCGTGCTCCGTGCTGCACCAGATGGAGTATTTGATGGAGCGGTGGATATCGTCCTCAGAGTAGCTCTTGATTATGAACACGCGCCCGTTTTTCAGGTTCCAGTCGAACTCCTTGGGGTTGTAGCTGTGGGCTGCTCGCAGCTTTTCCAGCACGGGGTGGGACTCTGACCCCAGCTCTGAAGGCACCCCCCCGCCCACTGCACCGCCGTTGCCAACGCTGCCACCATTGGAGGAGCCACTGCTGTCCAAGCTTCCACCACCATAGCACAGGCTGCGGTTGCGTGGGGCTACCCATCTGGTCTGCGGAGCTGGAACAGAGTTATGGTTCTGGTAAGACTGCGGAGGTGGTGGAGGAGGACCCTGCATGGTCATCTGCTGCACGAGGGACTGGGCAGACTGCAGGGACTGCTGAAGGGGAGGAATGAGACTGTGGGTATGGGAGTGAAGCTGGGACGGGTGCTGTTGATGGTGGGACAAGGGAAGGGCCATCTTGGTGGCTGTCCCTTTATTATCCCATGTATCAATGTCCATATTGTGTTTAATTGGAGGAGGCGGCATCGCTCCTCCAGGTATCAGTGTGCCAGGCTTATTCTTGTTCTTTTGTTGCTGCAGCTTGGCAGGTTTACTTGCAATAGCAGCCCACGACGTAGGTTTTTGAGGAGGCATTCCAACTGGTGTGCCACCGTTGCCTGTGGCAACAGCTGCAGCTACACTGCCACCACCTATGACAGAGCCTGCACTTTTTACTCCTGAGCCACTTCCTGTCACATCTCCACCTATTTTTAGGCCTAGCATGCCCTGCTCTAGGCTGTTCATGCCTGGGGCCTTACTGAGGGTGTCACTATGGAAACCTGTCTGGCCATCAGGGACTAATGTACCTCCTAGAGAGCTGGGTGGGTAGCTGTAGCTGCTCCCATACGCTGAGCTCTGAGTCTGCTGGCCCTGGGAGCCACTGGTGCCCCAGGCAGAGAACGCTGGATTCTCCGGGAAGAAGTTGAACCTGTGAGGATAGATGCTGCTGCTGAGCCCTCCCGGCTGTCCAAATACAGTGTCGGGCATGAAGTGATGGTCTCCGTTACTGAGTGGGGCATAAGGTGTCAGGTAGGGAATTGGTGGGTCACCTCCTGTAGACCAAGGAGCCTCATTTAGAGGGTAAGGAAATCCAATAGAGGGTGCATAGTAGCTGGACAGGTAAGGGTCTGTCATGGATTGGTAGCTGTTATTCTACAAATAGAGAGAGTTTTATCAATTTCAGCACAACAAATCCAAGCGATTACAACAACAGCAACAAACAAAAACAGGTACTTCCTGTTTTCCTACCTGGCTTGACTGGCTGGTGAGATAAGGCTCAAAGTCATTATCATGCACCGTATCCTTCTGGTGGAGGGAACCATTCTGCACTGAAACGGGAAAGGCTGCAATAAAAACAAACAGCGCTGAAATCTGGACTTCTCAACTAACACAAACGTCCAAAAAGCAACCAAAGCTAAGTTTAAGAAGCCAAGTTTAAGTTTACGAAGCCTAAACTTCCCGTCATGGATCAGGTTGCTGATGCTTTACCTAATTACCATGAGCTCCCCTGTTTCACAATACAGGTAACAGCGACGCAAACTGAAGACCGGCTGGAGGGGGACAAAAGGTAATCGGACTGGACTTGTTTCCTTTTATCAATAACGTGGTTGCGTTTTTTTTTAGATCCAATTCAAAATGTTTGTTTTTGACAAAGAAAAGTAGGCTGAGAACATTAGAAATATTCATTAGTGAATTATTTCTAAAACACACTTATATTATGGGCTTGGGGTATGATTATGTGGCCAAAAATACATGACATTCAAATTAAAAAAAAAAAAAAAAAAAAAGGACTAGAGCCAGTGTGGTGTGTAGACCATATCCTTGATTCGAGAACAATTAAAAGCTGATATTCAGCATGGACATGAATCATTTATTCCCCCACTTAATGCTTTAATATAGCCGGCTGGCATTTCCAGAGTGGCATTTAATGATAAACCCTGGTCAAAGTGAGGTTCACAAACCACCTTTAACTCAATGTTTATACTCATAAATCAAGCAGTTACCAACAAAACACAAGAGTGTTCAAACAGATGTTCACAGTGACGAGACAACGTGGCTCTGTGGTGGATCTCTGGCCTGTGGAGGCTCTAACATTTAAATAACCCAGAATCGGTACAAATGACTACTTAAAGTTTGATGAAAACAGGTTTGTGTAACATTTGATGGGGCTTTAACAACTCTGTTCCCACGAGGATATTATCTCAAAGTCTGCCCGGTTCAAAGACAAGCAAGTTATTGTTTTACATTTTACACGGATTTCAGACAGACTGAAATCCAGCAGAACCCAACCTTGGGGTCAGTTAAGTTCATCTATATATGATCTTTTAATTAAATCAGACATTTGGGAGTTGGCTTTTAAAAATACAAAAGTTTCATTTTCCACTTTTACCAAATTATTTGTCCCAACCCTCATCTTTTTGTAATGCAAACAGCTACAATAGTAATATAGATAAAACTATTTCAAGAAAATGATTTGCCATCAAAAATGCTCTTTTTTTTCCAGAACTAAAGCGATGAATGATTGTATTATGTTTCAGATGGGATGTTTGCAGGTTCGTGTGTGACACGGATACAGTAAGCACCAGTCTCTTACCTTTGCTTGCATCTTGACCTTTCGATGTCTTCACAGTCATGTTAGAGACACAAAACAGAAATTGTATTCACACCGTCACAAATACTTTAGATTCAAACTTGGAGCTATTCAAAGCTTTTCCCTGGGAGCCTCGTTAGGGAATACAGCCAACATCGGTCCAGGCCTCAGTTAGGACCGGTCCGGTTCGGTTCCGGGCCACCGGCCACCCGGTCCTCTCACCGGGCTGACTGGCTGGCATCGTTTCCTCAGAGATGCGCTCACGCAGCTCATCTGACCCCCCTGCACACGCACACGCACACGCAAACAATAAAAACCAAACACTCACGCTGCGCGGCCCCCCTCGCTGCTTACCTGAGGGTCGATACTAGCGGCAGACATCATTCATCCAGCGGGGATTGTACGAGCCTGGAGCCCCGACGAGACGTGCGCTGGATCGGTAACAAACTCCGCTAACAGGCGGACTGGCGCCCTCTGCTCTGCGAGCGCCTAACCACAGTTATCGGCTGCTGTTAGCCGGTGTCTCCGCTCGGTTTGCTCGTCGTGGCCCCGCTGGCACTCTACGGATTCCGGTCCACATTAATCCAGGGGGGCTTGAATCCACTCCGACCCCCTCGACGTTAAATTTGCGCCCGAACGGTCTCGGCGGCCCTGCTGCTTCCCCGGACGGCAGCTTCATCCGGGTTCTGCGGAGCGGAAATGACGATTGTGACGTGGAGGGTGTCTCCATGGTTACGGCGACCCAGCAGCAGCAACAGCCCGCGCGCTGCTGTTTTATACAGTCTGACTACCACGTTGTATTTAGTCTTTTATCTGCGTACATTTCAATATCAATTATTGCGTTAAAAATATACACCATAAAGCATAGTCGGATATGCAGCTCAGGTACATTGTGCAGTATTTTGTTAAACTTGACTCAAAGGTTTTTTTTTAAGTAGTGTCAAAATACAGAGCCTAAACTTCATAATTATCATCATTATTATTAATTGAGATACAAGTTTCAAATGCAGTGCTTGAGTATATGTAACTATACACCACGCCTGAACCACAAACTGAATATAAATCCCAGAAAAAAGTGAATATACTCAAGGTTTTGTGGATGTGCATCTAACGGGGCGTGAGTCACTCACGTCATAAATCCCAGAAAAAAAACAAAACTCAGTACATAGCACAGATGATGTTTATTCAGTTATTATCACACAGTATACGAGTCAGCACATCAGTTTTTCTAAAATAAAACACATCATGTAAAACATTAATCAGGTATAGATACTTTATCACAATTACATCTTTCTCTCTCTCTCTCTCTCTCTCTCTCTCTCTCTCTCTCTCTCTCTCTCTCTCTCACACACACACACACACACACACACACACACACACACTTGACACTAAAACTACAAAAACTAGGCCTTGCATCCGGACTCTGTGTAGTTTGCAAATAGTTTGCTTTATTTTACAACCAAGCCCAAGATAATATAAAAGACTCACACATTTTTTATTTATTTTTTTCCAGTTCAGGTGCTTTCCAGGTACTTTCTTCTTGTGGTCATTTATAATCTGAACAAAAACAGAGAATACATGTGTATGAGATGTTGGACCCCTACAGGTAAAACAGTTGCCAGCATGTGGAAACAGCTTTGGTGCCATACACCTGACGTGATTACACTACAAGAGCAACTAAAAGGGTTTGGATGAATGATGAAATTCTCCGAGATTAAATTAGATTAATGATGAAAGAACAAAATAATCAGACAAATGATAAAAGAAGTCAGTCTTAAAAAAAAATACAGCACATGCAAAAATGTCATAACATGAGTACAACATCAGTAATGAATGACTTATTAAATGTGAAAAAAGAAATAAATACATTTTATGTCTAATTTATGATAATGTTCAGATGTAATTCATTGGGAGAATACTCACAAGTTTCTTCTTCATCTGAAAATAAGCTGGTGACATAGAAGGCATACACTAATCCCAGGAGCTGTCGCAATTAAAAACAAAAACAAAAAAGAATCGCACTGAATGTGTTTCAATAATCACTCAAAAATGTTCCATCACATGGCGTTTTGAAAGCAAATACACATTATCTTGATGGTGAAAGATTTCATGTGTCAGTAGGAAATGCAGAACTAAAAGTGTAGCTGGCGTTCACTGTTAGAGTGGTTACTGCAGTTCACTTCTCCGGTCACATGACCAGATTAATCTAATTTCAGTGCATATTTGAACTTCAAGCAAAGCTTTGATTACACCGCTGTGGTCTGCCTCTTCACACACTCACTGCGTAGTTCAATAGGAACACTTGATTCAATTTAATCCAGTTTAGTCGCCTCAGATGTTGCTTTAAATAGTTGTTACATATTTTTAATGTATTATTGATTCTACATAGAATTGTAAGTTTAGTGTAAAGAAACAGACTGACGTTGCTTCAGAAGTTCAGTGTTTCCTTCAACAAACTGCAAGTTTATGTCTTATTCTAATATGCCATTTCTGTTGCTAAGAAACACTCAGTTCCTGTGTAAATGTTCACTATTGAATAGTAAATAAATAGACTATGCTTTTGTGTACAGAATTTTAAACGTTAATGTGGTTAAATAATGTGTGAATAAAGAATAATGGAGCCGTGCAAAACTAAAGACTCACAGAGATGAGGAGCTGGACACTGCAGTGCAGCACCTCTATGTACTGGTACTGGAACCAGCAGCTCAGCACTGTGGTCAGCTCCGGGTTTTCCTGGTTCTGCCATCCAGCAGAGGGGAGACTGTCGCTCTGACATCCCGGTCCGTTGTCCTTCCACCAGGAGCGATGCGACGACACCCCCAGAGAGAGGATATCACTGTCCTGCAGAGACAACACAGCCTGACGACGTGAAGGAAACCTTTCCATGTCTTACATGAACTTCTAGGTCAAAAGAAAAAGTAAAGAGTTGAACAAAACCAGAGAAATTAATTGGGAAAAAAATAACTTAAACATTTAGTTACTAAAAACAGCTGCAAAGTTCAGTTCAGTTCTGATTGTTGTGGAGTTTTCCTGAGCAAATTTGTAGCAAACAGCACAAAGTAAAGATGGATAAGCAGCATAATACTTACAGAGTGGTGGCTGGAAAGCTTTTAAACAAGTTTTAAAAGCTTTATTAAAGCAGGAGCTATAGTTTGAAGATGTTTAGTGTAACATATAACCATATAATCAGTTGTAAATATAAGCTGTGTTGTCACTCAGATGTTTTCAGACTGCAGTTGCACCAGCCTGTACACATTTAAATTACCATTCAATGTGGTAATGTGCAAATAAGCAAACGTTTAACAGTTTCTGTTTTCCTTTTTTTTTTTTTTTGTTAATAGATGGAAATAACAGTTGTATGTGAAGATGACTGTACCAGGTTAAATGAACGTGGTGGCTTGGAGTAGTTGCAGACTGACTCAGTGTTTATTCACCCAGAATAGAAGAACAGTATAATATATTAACAGTCCTCTGTCTGCACGAGACCTTAACAGCCACCACCACCCTTTCCAGTGTAGACGTGAAACATAAACTGCTTCATGAGGCTAAAGGCAACTTGGAAGTGACAAACTTTAAAGGCATTTTATTGTGTTTGTGACACTGACAGAGCTGAACACTGTATTTACGAGCTGTGGATGTAGGGGTCTCTAATTATGTGACACTTATGTGATCACAAGTCTTACCTTTGAAAGTCCTCCTAAATCCAGGTAGAGACAGCTCACAAAGACATTCCAGCCAAGCCACAACAACATCCACAGCAGGTACTGAGAAAACAAACACACGGCACTGGTGTGGAAATCAAACGATCCTCACTCCACACAGGCAGACACACAAGCGCTTGTAAAAGACCACAAACTAACTTTACTACACATCAAACTGTTATAACACCATAAGTAGATGTAAATAAAAGCATCAGTAAGGGGATGTGTCTTTTCTTCTTTAATTATATAAGCTTTCATGCTTCTTTCATAGATGTTAACAAAGTTAATGTTCTTCATAAACAAGATTATTTTAGAAAAAAACTGGCATCAGTTTGCCTCAAAATGGAATTTGATCTCCGTCTAAAGCCAAGAAATAGATGAACACAATGAGCTAAAGCTGATAAGACTCAAACAATAGAATTGCTTCATTTCTTTTTTTTTGCACACACATTACACATTCACAGTGCTGGAGGAAAAAGTAAATGAACCCTTAGTGCTAACAGCCACAGTAAAGTCAAGGACGTGCTTTTGGTAGTTCTGGATCAGACCTGCTGAACATTCAGGAGACGTTTTCGATCATTCCTCATATCAGAACCTCAACTCAGACACTTTTCTATGACGTCTGGTGTGAAACTCTCTGGGAGTCATTCCAGAGCATCTTTCTGGGGTTAAGATCTGAACCCCATAGAGGCCAGAGAGGTTGTTTTTCTCAGGCTATTCTGTGGTTCATGTCTATGCTTATGCTGCAAACAACATCTGTCAAGCTTCAGCAGGAGGAGCATCACTGGATGATTAGTCTGTAGGGTGCTTCGGTAAACTTGGGAATTCCTTTTTCCCTGATGGCAAGTGGTCCAGACTGAGGCAGCAAAACAAGCCCAAATCACGATGCTTCCTCCATTGTACTTGGGATACACACCACTGGGATGATGCTGGTGAGCTGTGCCCTTTATTATTGAATATTCCTCCCAAACAATTCAACTTTTATTTCGCCAATCCATTAAACATTTTATCAGTTTAGCGTGGCAAATTACCAACGAGCTCTTCAGGCTTGCGGTGGACTGCAGACTTGTTTAAACACTTTTGAGGTTACTTTGACTCCCCTTTCAGAGCACTGGATTGTATCTGCAAATGTTTCTTATGAGCAGCAAACTTGAAACGTTTGAGTCTTTTTTAAATCAAAGTAGCTCTAAATCCAGCCTGAGAAGTCATTTCATTAACTGGACTCCAGGTTTGCAGACTATTCACTCCAGTCAACTTCTGATGAAGCGTGTGTTTGGTTTAAGGGTTCACTTACTTTTCCACGACCACTGTAAATGTTTAATGCACACGTTTCATAAAGGCACAAGAAATGTTAATTGTCTGTATGTTGTCAGCTGAAGCTCATTGTGTTTGTCCATCATTCTGACTTCACAGACGTTCAAGACACTTTTTTGTTAAAAAAAACAAAACAACCCCCCCCCCTCCAAAAAACCCAGTTAAACCCAAAGGGTTCACGTATTTCATTTATTGCCACTGTACATTTGGCAACAGTGCCACCACACATTTTTCAAACAACAATTGTAACAATTCAAAGACTGTTCAGGCCTAATTGCTATAAATCTTTGTTAAAAGTCAACTGTTTACCATAATAATGTAACGTGATCTGTACTGGATGGCACCAAAAAGGCCCAGGATGACCATGATGATGTGAAAGAAGTTGATCAAGATGGGAGCCCACTGGTAGCCCAGGAAGTCAAACACCTGCCGCTCCACTGCCGTCATCTGGAGCACCAACAGGAGCCGGGGCAAAGATGAGAAATCGCAGCAGAAATATGACACAGACTGAACAACTCTGCAGCAACTGTGTTGTTTTGGCTTCGTCCACCATCATTTTCACTTTTTTTTTTTAATCTTATAGGTTGTCAAGGCAACTGAGGAACTGAAGACAAAACGTACTATAGCGGGTTATAGTGTCGTGTCCACTGGGAGTCTGTCATGAAGGGGGGCAGGGTGAGAAACAGAGAGGAGGAGGATGAAGTGTGTGCTGCCCTTCATTGTTGTGGTTGATGGTGGTGGGCGGTCACTGCTTCTCATTAGCACTTCTAACTACAAGACGGCTTTAAGCGTCCATTTATAATTTATACCCACTGATTCCTATTCAGGGTCATGGGGGTTTCCTGGAGCCTATCCCTGCTCCACTTCGGGTGTAAGAGAGGGGCACACCCTGGACAGGTCACCAGTCCATGTTTTCTGAAAATCATCCTTTTAGTTCAAGTCGTTTTTGACTAATCAGCTAATTAGTCACTCCAAATAATTCCATGAAGTGGTGAATAATAATAAAACTTCTCGGTCTTTAAAAGAATGTGCCATGCATTTATATTGCTGAATAAAAGTCCAAAAGCAAAAGAAGTTCATTTGACCGCAACAGGAGCAAATAAGAATTTTCACTCTAACTGTCAACTACTATTGTAATTTTTGGCAAATAGTTTGAGCTGATGAATAAATCTAATTTTCTTTATTGACATTTGAAGATGGCTTTATTGATGCTCATTAACCTACCACTATGGGGTGTAATGCAAAGTTCAGATTTGACATGGTCAGACAATTGTAACAGGTGAAAATCTTTATGCCATCAGCTAAAATACTTTTTTTTTTTTTAAGTAAACAGCAACATGCTTAAAATTTCATGACTTCAGAGTGTAAATCTAAGTGTTATATGGGTCTGTTTATTAGAGTCACTTGCTTTAGGTCTGATGTGTGAGAATATTCGTTATTGTCGAAGCATCTTAAAGAAAACATCTCACCAACTGTACACAACACAGGAGGATCAGCGTGCAGCGTCCCGTGCAGCATCCCATCTTTTACTCCTCTGTGTGGTCTGAAGAGGAGAACAAAAGAAAATGTCCAAATTTGCTGAAATATAATGTCTGAACCTGTGCAGCTTCGCATCCAGCAGCCGATGTGTGGAGACACACACACACGTACACGACGCACTTTGTTGGAAAACATGCAGGGACGCGAAACTACAGAGAAGGGGGAGGGGACGCGGTATGAGGGGTGATTCGTGACGCAGGGGGAGAAAGCAGGGAAACCCAGGAGCTCTCTTCTTTTCCTTCATGCTGGGAACAGACATTTCACTGTAAAATCTCAAACAAACAAAAAAGGTTTGTTTTTTATTTTTACAAAAACAAAGCATTAGTTTGAAAATAATGAGAGTTTAACATGTGTACATTGTCCAGTAATTAAGAATAACACATGAATAATTGAAGATGGCACACAGACTCTTGGGAAATGTTTCCCTTGTAATACTTCAATTAAAAAAGAATCCAGATTTATTGGCCAGCTTCCCTTTCTGGAGACTTGTTCTTGCAGGATTGGGAGCTGGTTTTCACCCCATCTGCAACCTTGTAAAGGATACATCTTAGCCCAAACCCGTATGTATACTTCTTCCACCCTGCTTAGGGATAAATCAAAGTGGTGCAGTGTGCCTGCCAGGTTCGACTCAGCTCCATCCACCTGCTGCACACAAAATCACTCCCAGTTCAGCCTATAAGCTTTGGGTCCAGTCTTGATACTTAAACTTGTTGATCCTATTCAGTCTATCCAAAAATCATTTACAGTTATGTTGCATCTATATGCTTTTTAACCAACCTGATGACTATTTGCATTAAAGCATAACAATTTCTACTGTTCCCACATCAGTAGGTTCACTATTTCAAGCATGTCTCACTTGTGTAAGAGAGGTTTCCCATTTTCTTTCTGCTACTGATTGTTAGCTCTGTTTGAATCTGGTGGTTTTTTCTCCACAAATTGGAAGACCAATAAAACTCATTCAAGTGGAAACTCTGCTGCCTGTGTGGATTCACATCAGGTCATTGGGGTGTCCTGGTGTGACCACAAAACTGTGACCATGTGTGGCCCAGCTCATCTCTGAAGGTTTTGTGGGTGATCAGATCTGAGAACGTCCTTGATATGTCCCTGATTACATTCATGCATATTAAGTCTGTATGGCTTCTTTCTAAACAGGAAGTTACATTTGTAGAAGTCTGCATAAACCTCTTGAGTTTGTGTGAATAAGTGTTAGTTTGATGCGTTCCACTTGCAAAATCACACAGATCCTCCTTCATTTGTTTGAGTTTTTAAATCTGCCCAAGTGGTTCATGGCTGGCCAGGACATTTATGGAAGTTTCTTGTGTTGTCTTTCTGACTGTGGCATGGATTGACCCTCATACAGCAACACCGTCCTCTGCAGCCTGATAGGTGGGTGTTGTTCTTCAGTGTTCTGAAGACTCCAGCAGGTGGTGGTAGTGGCAGAGGTAAAGCTTTCAAGCAAGGTTAAAAACAATAAGGTAAAAAATAACAAACAAACAAAAAAACATCAGGGCCTGTTTTTATATTTGGAAAATACAACAAGCCATTTCTTTTTCTCAATTCAAACATTTGCTCTGCATTTGATTGAAGTAGAATTTTAGTTATGTTAGTGGCTACTGGAGGGATCTTGATCCTGCTGTGAAGGAGCATTCATTATTTTACACCCGTTTTTGGAGGGATTACAAAAATGCCTTAAATAAAAGTTAGACTTGCAATGATTTCACTTCTGATAGTGTCAGTATGGCATCAGAGGTTGTGTGAGACATGAATATTATTTCAAATACATCATCTCGACTATTTCAACATCTAACAGAACACCGCCAAACTAATTTGGATTAAATTGTTTAAATCTAAGAAGACTCAAGGACTTGAACAGGTTTTTCAGATCAGTGGGGATGTAAAAGCGACCGGCCGACACGTTACTTCCACTCGCACTTCCCCGTCCTCCCGGAAGATAGCGCCAGAATAAAAAAAGACCGGCTCGTCATTGAGGGGCGGTGGGGGGTGGCGGGGTTCTCCACCTCTGCCTGTGTCACATGGAAGCACAGTAGCTGAGCCGAGGGGATGCGAGTAGAGATGGAGGGGGCTTGAAGGAACTGTGGAGGAGAAGCCTGTCATTCGGAGATAAAAAATTGGAAACAGGGCGGTGACGGCAGCGGCAGCAGTGACAGGCAAGCGCGCAGGTCGGTGAAGCACTTCCCAGCCTCCCTCCTGGCTGGGGAGCGCGGACGGGGCGCACGAGGGGGGTCAGCGGGCGCTCGAGGAATGCCACATGCGGAATGCTGCATTCCTGCTCAGTGAAGCCCAGGAAAGCCGAGTCCTCGCCTTTTGGTCGATTATGCTCACGGGGAGCGCCGGGTCCGAGGGGAAACTGTAGGAAGCGACCGGGGTCCACGGTGAGACCCCCCAAATCTCTGAGCTGAGTGAGTACAGGGATGCTATAGCGCAGTACTCTGCCTGTAGCTGTGACAGGCGCGAGGGAGGGGAGGCGGGGGGGTCATTCATATGTGCCTATAGATTCAGCTTGATGCCTCACACGCAGCATCTTTTATTCATCCACGACACGCAGCCTGCTTTGCCTGATATTATGTTATTGTGTGCTCGCCCTGCCTGTTCTGTACTGGCTCTGGTCATATGTCCAACACACAGACACGTGCGCAACACACCGTAGCAACATATACTGCGTCGCCTTTTTTTTTTTTTTTTTTTTTTTTTTTTTTTTTTTTTTTTTTTTTTAGTGAATTAACAGATCCATCTGAGAACCTTATGGCGATCTGACGCGAGAAGGGCGCAGGAAGCCCCCGTTATTCTGTGAGTGTGTAGCATACAGATAATTAACGTCGCCTTCTTTAAAAGGTGCACCTCCTCCCTCCACCCTCGCTCATAAATAAGCGGGCGTGGGGGAACTGGCTTTGTCGGGTAATAAGTTGCCAGCTGACCTCGGGGACGCAACATCCTCTGCCAGCCTCACTTTGATCTGGAAATTCGTCGGAAACGCTTTGATAATGAAAGTGGAAAATGGGGGAGGAAAAATCCTCTTCACTATAGGCTCAATGAAACAAAACCCTGATAAAAGCACTACGGCATCAGCGTGGATTTTTTTCTGTCATCGCTTACAGCTTCTACCTGCACGGGCAGTTTTAACCCGCACGCAACCTTTAAAATCCCTCGTGCACATCTAACTCGGTAGTCCTCGGGGTCGTGTTTTCTAACCTGTTGTGCGACGTGTTAGTGCGGCTAGAGGCGTGAAAGCCCAGAGGCGCGGCGAGCCGGGCAGCCGAACCGTCAACCCGCGAGTGATTGATGTCTGTTGAGGAAGGGGGAGCATTATGAGCCACGAAGATAGATCCTCCCTCGACACACACGCGCGCACACGCACACACACACTAGGCATTCACGGACTGTCTTTTTCTCAGAAAGGACCCACATTGTAAAATCATGATGCTGCTGATGATTTCACCGTCTATGTTGTTATTATTCCGATGTTCGTGACGCTGTAGAGGATGCGCTTCTGCACTCGCAAGCTGCCGACTTCATTCTGCGATTTTGTTTTATATTTGTAATGTCAGACGGTGTGTGCGTGTGTGTGTGTGTGTGTGTGTGTGTGTGTGTGTGTGTGTGTGTGAGTGAGTGAGTGAGAGAGACAGATGAAGCAGAGCTTCATCCACACAGCCTTCTGCTTTCTTCCTCACAGGGACATGGTTAATCGTTGTTGCAAGCAAACATTTGACCTAATTCACATTCTCACACAATAGCAGTCTCCTTTCTCTCCCCCATCTCTCTCCCTCCCTCCCCCTAACACACACACACACACACACACACACACACACACACACACACACACACACACACACACACACACACACACACACACACACACACACACACAGGCCTTGCTGTTATTTGTGTCACACAGAGGGTGAGGATTTTGCTCCACATCAACTCCCAGGTGGTTTTATCAAAACCTGAGCAGATTGGCAGAGAGACCACTGCTGGCTGGGCCTGTCTGAAAGGAGTTCCAGTATTATTAATAATGAAAACACATGTTAATGCCGTACATTCTCCAAGAAAATTAAATGTCTGCTGCTAGGGTGAACTTTGTTTCTCGATTTTTATGAGGACCAGTCTTGATCAGTGTTGAATCACAAATATTCCCCTAAAGGGAAGGATTTGTGGGCTTCAGATCTGTTGTGGTTATCCAAAGGTGTTACTCGGCATGCTTCACACATCTTCTAAAGACAGTACTATGTCAAGATTCAGTTCAAGCCAACAGGTGAATTGGAACTAACAAAAACTGTCACAATTAAAAATAATCTTTTGATTAGTAAAACAGTAATTCTTGCTATATATCAGTCCCAGTGTCCTCTGGTGATTTGAACTGAAAAACAGTTTAAAAATCCAGATTTAATCTAAGTTTGCCAAGTCAAGAATGAGCTTTAAAAATTGACGATAGTGATCAGCGATGCACCAGTTTCTTCACCACATGCAGGTAAGACCTTGGCGTGTGTAACACCTGGCAAACCTGCGCCTGCAGGTGTTTGTGGGAACACTGGTAGTTTGCGACGAGCACACTGAGCATCACAAGTAGAAGGGGAAGGTGGGGGCCCTCCGTGGCTGAGGGAGTGGGGGCTTTGTTCAGCAGAAAGGCAGCCGGTGGAGGGTTATTTCTTCGCTCTTGCTTGGAGCGCTCTGTCCAATTGGTTGGCTCAGGCGACGAAGCAGCTCTCGGGCCAGAGATTACACTGCAGTGCTGAGGCGTCATTCTGGCTAAACACGGTAGGCAGAAGCAGGGGGATAGATGGAGGGAGTGATGGAGGTGTGGACCCACTCACAGGCGCAGGGAAGTGAAAGCGAAAGAACAGGAAGGAAGGGAAATGAAGCACCTGAAACGTCTTGGAGAAATGTGACAGCTTGTTCTCATCATTTTCTATCAGTGTCTTCAAACACCTGCCACAAGACTCCCACGCATGTCTTCCTCCCTCCTTCCTTTTTCACACATACACTTTCCCCCTTTCTTCTATCTCATTACCCTTTCTGTCTCCACTGTTCTGCTCTGTTGTCAAATTAGCACCAATACAGCCATCTCAACACTTCTGCAGCTCGGAATTAAATGATCAATGATCCTAATAGATGCTAATTGCTTTTCAAATCCAACATATCAGCCTCCTCACTGAAGAACTGCTTTGGTTGAGACGAAGAACGGGTGGATGTTTTAGTGGCGTTTAAAGCAGGTCACAGAAACTGACTGCTGAACTTAGAAGAAGAGTCTAAAATCAGCATGCAAAGAACCATTAACAGGCTTGTGTATGAAATTTGTTGCAAATTGGATTTCATGCGGAGAACAGTTGGATTCTTCCCTGGATGTCTACTGAGAGAAATGCAAATTGCCTGAAGTCTGCAAAACATCTGTGTGAAAAGTATAACAAATTTGTGCTCAGTTTCTGCTGTGATTTTACTATATTCAGTTTTGTTAAAGGAGACCTATTATGAGAAAAACAAACCTTTTCTGTATTTAAGTGCATTTATTTGGGTGTTTGAAGTTAATAGCAACTCGAAAAAGTTTGATAAGACAAAACCCTGTCCCATTGTTTGGAGAGGTCTAGATCGGACTATTTATTATTAATTGAGCCAATCACATTTGCACGATTTTGTGACATTTTTGTGCCAGATCTTGATTGGATCAAAACTATCAAGTCTCACTTGTATCGCCACCCGTTTTTATATAACGCGCCAAAAACTGTACCGTGGAAGTGGGCAGCACACCCTGCGGGGTTTTCCAGTGAACTGAATAAGCCCACCCCCTAAAACCCGCTGCTGTCAGAGCAGTTAAGACATGGTTTTAGCTGTCCTTCAAGGTGACCGCGATGAAGTTGAAACGTCAGAAAGACAAACAGTACTGAGGATACGCGTGACTTCATATGAATAAAAGCAGAACTGTTATAAACAGCAACCTTCTCTGAGTATTGACTTTTTTTATGTAAGTAGCATCCAGTTTGGGTTCTGAAGTTGGGATAGGTAAGGTTTCTCCGACTTTCTGAATATAAGCACTGAGACCATAATTGGGAATTGGCCCCAGCTTTTTAAGGGTTCAACGCTTTGATCCAAGCCAAAGAACATTCATGTTCCCCAGAAGATGAATATCACTACATCTGAACGTCTTCATGGCCTCCTCAATCATAGATGCAAAAGTGAACACGGTCACTTTGAAATTCTGGGAGTCACTGTGGCATTTGTGTTTGTTTGTGTCATAAGTTACCATAACTAGACAAGAGAGTTGAGTTGTACACACTGAAACGTAATTGCACAAAAATATGTTTATTTCTGTTTCAAGTTTAACATTGGAATTATTTTCAGAAGGATGATGAGTCAGAGATGCTCACAAGTCACTTTTTAAAAAACCAAGTCAAGTCTCAAGTCTCTTATGGTTGTAATGCAGGTTCTCTGAGCTGTCATTTATTCCTCTTAGAAAACAGTATTCTTATATTTAAGGAATTCACAATCCAAGGACGGTCACTTTTCAGCACTACGCCCAGCGTAGGGTTAAATGAGCCCATAACCCGACGTGGTCAGCAGAGAATCGGTAACTTCCTGAAGCTGAATAACTGATCTTTCTCTTGGTTACTGTCAGCAAGGAGCAGATCGTTTTAGCTGAAAAGGAAAAATGAAGTTTCCCAACTGCTGTCATTGTTGCCGTAGAGACAGTACTCTGTGACAACTGTGTGAAACGAATGATCATCCTTTAAAATTTATAGCAATGCAAGTCTATTCAAATGAACCTCCCTCTGTTATAAAGGTGCAAAAGTTACATTTATGACTTTTGAATTGTTGCATAAAATGATTGTCAATGTCAATCCAATATGTTTGATTCTGCAGCTGCATGTGTTGCAGGCAGCTCTGCAGCCGCCCTTCATCACAAACGCTAGTGCAACATGCAGGCGAGCCATTGATGTAATTGTCACACCGGTGGTTGCGGCGTGGACATCCGCAAGGTTACGTTTGATGTTAGGGGAGGGAACGCCTTTCAAGCTGGAAAAATGAGATGAATAATGTTCACGAGTCTCAAGTCTGTTGTGGAAGAGTCACACTCAGCAGTCTCATGTCGCTGCTGTGTGTGAATAAGGTGCGAGCTCTCCATGGGACTGTTATTTTCTTTTATGCTACTCTTGTTGTTTTCCTTCCAAACAACGGTTGAAAAGTGTAGACATTTTAAGCCATTGTTGTCCTAGATAGTCTTTGTCAAGAAAAATACACTGTTATGTTTAAAGAGCGATGAAACTAACTCAGTTAACCTTGATTCTTTTAGAGATTTTATATGCTGCTGTTGGAGGGGAGCTCAATGTAAAGCAGGTTGATTTCTGTTTATTGGGGGACCGAATAGTTTATAACAGCTTACTGAAGCTACTGAGAGATGGATGAAGGTACCTGGTGCCCATGCCAGTGAGTGTGATAACATCTGATGACACTCTTTACCTGGACTGATAACAGTAGAAGTGGGTGATAGGACTGGCTTTGGCCTGACCATGATAAATACATAAACTTCTGCCAGAAGAATCGAGACCTTTAGTGACGCGTTCACAACTTTAACTTAAGACAAAGCACCGTATCAATGTTGCCATCAGCCTTGGCTCAACTTGCAGACATTAACATGGAAACCTGACAATGACACGTGCAAGAGGGGATGTCATCTCCTCCATCAAGAGCTCTGATAAAGTTTTCAAAGCCCGGCTTGTCCGCTGTGTTGACAGACAGCATGTCTTCAGCCAAGTCGTGGCTAACTGAGTCGTTTAACTCCTTGTGCAGCACGTTTTGCACAGCGCCCTTTCCTGCTGTATGTTTCCTTTATCAAATCCAAAATACAACAATAATCCCTTCTTCTGTTTCACCAGCTTCCAGAAACCAGTGACAGGCCGTGCTTTAAGCCTTCATCAGACAGGGTGCATAATATATACGTTGGCATTTGCAGTTTACCAAGTGCATTATTTCAAATTGCAGTTTCAGCTTCAGTAATAAGTGACATGATATTTGTGGTTGGTTTAGGGCTGGGAGGTTGGGGTGTGATCAAACATTGTATTTTACATGTAGGTTTAATACCGATCGACTGTATAAACTGGTATTGTATATGAATTGGGTGAAATGGTCGATTTGAACTTGGCGCAACACACATGATGTAACAAGAACTCTACACAGTATTTATTAACATGCAACCGCAACGATAACTGTAGAAAATAGAAAATAATTAACCTATGTTAAAAACATAGACATTTCTCTGCTTTACGTTGTAATGTTTTATAAAGTCAGAAACAATGATTTTTCCTCTTGTAAATTGTAACCCACTTCTAACATGCCATCATATGTGACAAAGAGGTCTGGCTACGCATGCAGAGAGGGGGCGGGGTTACGAGGATATTATGAGCAGAAAAGGCTCATCTGCATCCTTTTTATGGACTCATGTATGTCTTCTATGTATTGTAGAGTGGAGGGTTTTGTTTTTGTGTTTAGCTTTCAAGTCGTTGAATCATTCCAGCTGACTAACAGGCGGAGAAGTGCAAGTCTCACACACATCTGTGTTCTATAAATAGATCTGGTCTCACTTCAGCTCCTGTGATTGACAGCTGGAGCTCACATATAATACTTTTTAATGTAATGAATGTAGTTAAGGAGACTTTTATTAGCAGACTCGTGTCTATCCCCCTGTCTCTCTCTGTATGTCTGCATGTCTCTTGTCACACCTCAACTGTCTAACTGGAGGGGAAATGGCCTTGTCGAAAAACACAAAAGACAAAAAACAATCTTGAAGAAACATTAAGGCCATATCGAATTTATTATATAATACCGTTACATATCACAGTGATCTTATACGATACTTCCAATATCAGTAAACTGCCCAGTTTTAGCTGTTTTTAAATTTAAAAAAAGACTAGAAAGTTCCTGGGTGCAAATGTGAGTGTGTGTGTTGGATGGTTGTCTGTCCATATGTGGCCCTGTTTCCGTCCACGGTGTACCCCTGAGTGTGTTGGTACCCCTGCGTTTTGCCCAAGGAGAGCTCTAGCAGACCGCTGGGACCCTGAATAAGACAAATTAAGTGGAGATGATGGGCTGTATTGAATTAAACTGCTCCGAACTTGTTTGCTTTCTTTGTAAATTACCTTAAGATTACTTTTGTTAGGAATAGATGCTGTAAAAAAGTTGTGAAATGAAAAGTGCACAGAAATAATTAGTTGACACCAAGAAAAATGAAAGCATTAAATTAAGCAGTTTACATCTCCACATCAATTTACTGCAATCCAAACTAAAACAATTCAGGTGGTTCAATTTTGACACAAAGTTCTTCACGAATACCGGAAGAACATGCAGCAGGTTTCATACTTCAGTAGAACCGATTTCCAAGGAAATAAAACTGAATCAAATTATGATGCATATAAAAATGTGTGCCTGGGATTTTGTCCCGACAGCAATGTGCTCTTTTCACGATTTAATTAAACTTAATCAAAAGAAAACATTCCTGGTGCAGAGGGAATCACATATTAACGTGTGCAAGTAGGTTTTACGGCAACTTTAAAAAAACATTTTTTTATGTTACGCTGAAAAAGGTTAAAATAAGGTTACCTCACTGGGGCTCCCCAAGTGTGATTAATTGCTAGATGAATTCTGTTTGACTTTTACACCCAGTTATTGAATCAATGGTCGTTTTAGGTGACAGTGAGCAGAGCAGAGAGCAAATTCATGTTTATTTACATAAGTGTGAAATCAGACCTCACATATGGATTAAACAGAAAAACATGGGTCAGGCTCGCTGCTCTTGATCATTTATGTTAATTTCTCATCCTGGTGGGATTTTATACGAAATCTTAAAAAAAACAAGGATGAGGTGAAACCAAACTACAAGGAGGACGTGTGAGTGCAAGAAGGGAAAGTCCAGAAGTGTGAAACAGCAGCTCTCACTTGACTTGTTGGCTTTACTTACTTTAGAGGTCATTATGCAGTGTTGAATTATTTGATTGAGGTGTCTGAATGACTGAATAAACTAAATAAATAGAAGTTGCTTCAGTTCACCTGGTCTTTAGACAAAACCCTTCTTCTGCACACCATAGTCTTGTTGTTGCTGATGGACAAGAGACAAACAAACATCAATCGATGTTAAAACACGCTGTCGCAGTAGACAGATGGCGTGATTTAACAGAGATTAGGCTTGTTTGTTTGGTCTTTTGATATAGCTCTGCGTTTTTAATGTTTATTTGAAACATATAAAGCTGCCAAATGTGACATGGTCTGGGAAGCAGCGAGGAACAGAAGAGACAAAGGAGGAGGGCTGTTTCTGTCTGCTCGCAGTCGCTTTCACGCTCGTCTCCTTCACCGTTTCAGGTTACTCTGCCTGCTGGCACGTTGAGCTTTGCTCTGACTCACTGTATGTTTGCATCTGGTATTTCTGTGTTTACCCAAGGGGAACAAAAAGAACTAAGTCTTTACAAAATTGTCTATATATTTTTTTTAAATGTAATATGTTTTTCTTGTATATTTGATCACATCCGTGGTTTGTCATGCTGTTGATGTCTGTGCAACTGTGACACACAAAGCTCAGTAATTCCTCAAATAAATTAAAGCTTAAGTCCATGCTATAGTCAAAATGACTATTTACTTACAGTCCCTCACTTCTGCTTCCACGGTTTGTTTTCCTTTTAATCCGCTTTACTGTTTTGTAAAGGTTAGATCATGTTGTAATTAAGCATGTCTCTGCCTGCAGATCCCAGTGAGACGGAGGCACTTCCCTGCGTGCATGAGTGTAAGGGTGTGAGTGTGTGTGTGTGTGTGTGTGAGAGCAAGTGAGCGCCAGCGCTCCCACATGGCCTCCATGCAGGACGGGCTGAACTTCACGGCTCCTCCCTACGGCAAGGTCCTGCTGCTGGGCGCTATCGCTGCTGCCTCAGCCTTTGTTGTTACGATTCTCATTGTGGTGCTCTGCGTGGGCTGCCAGAGGTGAGAGCACTCCGCACACGTGTATAACCGTGCACACACGTCGGCATGCAGAATTAAGAGTATTTACACATGCACACATCACTGGTGGTGTCTTACTACAGCACTTGTACCAAATCAAGAATGAGCAAAAATCACCTTAAATGAACAAAAGCAAAACTACTGTATTTATAAGATGGGATTCAGTTTTCATGTTAAAGAACACGCAGCATTTTCCTGTTGTAGCCGGTCGGAGTGGAGTCACAGTTACAGTTAACTTTTGGTCATTTCATCTAGAAGCTCCAAACCCAGATGTGACTCACCCTTTTAAGAGTCTTAAAATAAACCTGCAAGGTCATGAGGTGATTTTGCAGTGCAACATTTATCAGGAAAATTAAGGAGATTTTGGTGGAATTTTGTGAAGTATTTATTAGAAAAGTAGAACACGTTTCGATGGTTCTAGTTCATTCTTGTAGGTTACATCTGCTGAATGCGTAGTTTTATGTGGGGTTTTTTTTGCCCACTGTCACCAAGTGCTTGCTCAACTTGAGTTGTTGAGTTATCTGTATTATAAGAAGCTTTTATATTTCTTTATGTTGCAAATTAGCACTAAATTCACGCATTTTAAATTGGTAGAGAACTTCAGCACTGCATGACTGTAGTTTACAGTAAATTTACTGAGATACTCTCCACCTCTCTGACTCTCAACCAGTTTTTTTTAATCACAGGAAGGGGAAGACGCATAATGTTCCTGGCGAGGGTGGAAAACACCGTCTCATGGACATGGTAGGTTGCCAGCCAACACATTTCTCTTGTCAATGTTGCATTTATCTTGCAGCAGAGGTAGCTCCAGCAACTCAGTTCATCAGGGAGCAATATCATGCAGAGTACAGCTCTTCAGTCTTAATTAGTTTTTAACTGGTCCTGTGTGTGTGTGTGTGTGTGTGTGTGTGTGTGTGTGTGTGTGTGTGTGTGTGTGTGTGTGTGTTATCAGGGTATACTCAAGCAGTCGAAGCTGCGGTCCATCAGTAAATCAGACACTGAGATGAACAAGATGAACTGCAATGGCAAAAGTGAGTGCATCTATCACATTTAAACACCGACCTCTGCTCCGTAGACAGTACCTGATTGTCAGAAGAAAACAGACTGGACCTCTGACATGCCAGCTTTTCAGGAGATATCTTTTTTTTTTATAACTAAAAGTTATCCGTGTAAGTGGATTTCGGGGACATTTTCAGAGCTGGAAAGGTTTTCTCAGAAGCATCAGGTACATCAGTCGTTTTATTAGAAAGCACTAAAACCACCAAAGCGGGAGGTTGAGGGGTTTTATTCCAGATCTTTTCATTCACACACACACACACAATCTGATCTGGCCCTAAATTCACATAAAATATATTCTTTGACGAGATTTGAGATCATATTAGAGATGAGATTTTTCATAAAACAGAATCCCTATCACATTTACAAGTCAGCCCTGTTCCTCTATGTTCAGTCAGATTTAAGAGCTATCTCTATCTCAAAGACATAAATCAGAGTGCCAAGACAAATCCTGGAGCTGCATCACTGACTGTCAACAGGGAACTGCTTTTGTGGGCATTGCGACAGTAGCCTGAGAGGTTTCGAAGAGATACAAACATATGTTCGGCTTCATACTTGTCCTGCTTCCACTGCAGTGGAATGAAGCCAGTTTGGAGACATATTTTCAAACTTCTATGTCAGTTCCCAGTTTACGGTCAGTCTCAGATTTTCATTACTCTGACCACTGAGAGATTTAACCATATTCATAAAGGTTTGTCCACTGAATATAAAGGCTGGGAATTCTGCTTTATGGAGGATCCTGGCTGGAGAGACAGTGTCTAGGCGGTATGTGCCTAGCAGAGGTAACTAAAAAGAAACGTCCAGACAGCATGGACCTCCTGCTGCTGCTGTCCAGCCGCCGGTCTAACTCTGACCTTCGTTCTCAAGGTAGGCAGCTTCCCCAGATCCCGTCTGGGACTGGAGAGGACGGGGAGCACACTTACTCTGAAGTGGGCCAGCGCTCCTCCACTACACGTACTGACGATGCCCTGTACGCCATGGTAGGCAGAGCGGGGCAGACGGACACTCCGGCCCCTCCAGCCGTCCCTGCCAACACCCCGGCGCCACCAGACCCAGACGGGGATGTGGAAGGAGGGCTGCCTGAACCCGAGGCCCAGGTCATGTCTCCCCCTCACCCTCCAGAGACGGCAGAGTATGCCTGCGTCAGAAAGCTAAGGAAGGCCGATAAGGCGCCTCAGAAGAGGGACAGCGGGACAGACATGGGGGAACCACCAGCACCGCCTCCACGACATGCCCTGCCATCTCATCCAGCCCCTCCTCCACCGCACCCCCACAGCACAAAGTTGCCCCGCAGAAACGTTGAGGCCTTTAATGTCCCATCATTCCCAAAGGTGGGTACAGTCAGATATTTCACAGCTTGGAGAATTCCTCCGTTCTGATCTAAAAGGATTGTTTTGAGTGTTTCATTACTGTCTTTGTACTCCTTCACTTTCAGCAAACTTTGTAGTGTTGTCAATTCAACATAAAAAAAAAATGTATTTTTCTGAAAATGAGCAAATCATGTTTTGGATATAGTGGCATAATAAGGGCATAAAACCTCCACAAAGACCTGCTCTATTTGCACTTGGAGATGACAAATCAGGTTTTGCAACATTTATTTTCTGGTTGAAATTTCCCAAAATGTCAAATCAACTTTAAAAATTGTCTACCGTCTTCGCGTGTATTTGATTCTGATCACTTTTGATATGTACGGCTCATTTGTGAGTCTTTTGAAAGATGAGAGCATAATTACATAGATGTTTTTATCTCTGTTTTCTGCCTGATTTGTGAATTACGGGCTATTATAACGAAACAAAATGGCCAAAATGAAGGAATAAAGTATGCAATGTTAAAAAAACGCCTAGCAGCTACATCTAAAAAAACGAACAAACATGTATATGTACAGATAATTTTGTTGGTGCTCTTCCATAAATGAAAAGAAAAACTAAAATAAGTAAATGACAGTATAAATAATAAAAATTAATAATTTATTTAATATTGTAATATATTATTATATTAAACTGACTGCATTTTTCTCCATCCATCTTTCCTTTTATCCCAATTAGTCTCCTGGCTAACGCAGCACATCACAGAATAATTCTGCCATCACCATGTTGGACTGTAGCCGTGCTGTTAATGATGTATTCCTCATTTCCAGAATTCCTTATCATGCATCGCTCAAAAGACTTGATGGCGAGCGCCTGAGGCCGGGCCTGCACCCATGAGGCCTGGCTGGTCACTGCCCAAAAGGCCAACATGGGCCCCCCTTCCCATGGGCTCACACCTATGGGAAGGGCCGTAGGTGCATTGTTAGCTGGTTAGTGGCCAAAGGTGGGGACCATGGCGGTCTGATGCTTGGCTGCAGAAACTGGCTCTAGGGACATGGAATGTCATCTGTCTGGTGTGGGAAGAAGCCTGAGCTGGTGCATGAGATTGAGAAGTTCCGGCTAGGCATACACGAACTTACCTCCACTGCTTGGGCTCCAGATTCAATCTCCTGGAGAGGGGCTGGACTCTGTTCCACTCTGGAGTTGTCCAAGGTGAGAGAGGTGTGGGCATACTAATTGCGCAGGTGTGGGCTTACTTATTGGCCCCCTGCTCAGTGCCTGTACATTGGAGTTCACACCAGTGAACAAGAGGGTAGCCTCCTTCCACCTTCAGGTGGGGAGATGGGTCCTGACTGTTGTTTGTGCTTATGCACTTAGCAGCAGTTCAGAATACCCACCCTTTTTAGAGTCTTTGCGTGGGGTGCTGGAGAGTGCCCCTGTTTGGGACTCCCTCGTTCTTCTTGGGAACTTAAATGCTCACATGAGCATTGACGGAAAGAACTGCCCCTCTGATCTGAACCCAAATAGTGTTTTGTTATTGGACGTTTGTGCTCATCATGGATTATCCATTACAAACACCATATTCAAGCATAAGGATGTCCACATGTACACTTGGCACCAGGACAACCTAAGTTGCAGATCAATTATTGACTTTGTAGTTGTATCATTAACTTGCGGCTACATGTCTTGGATATCGGGTGAAGAATAAGAGCAGAGGTGTCAACTGATCACCACCTAGAAGTGAGTAGGCTCCAGGGGTGGGAGAAGATGGCAGTCAGACCTGGTAGGCCCAAACGTATTGTGAGGATCTGCTGGGAATGTCTATCAGAGACTCCTATCAGAGAGAGCTTCAACTCCCATCTCCGGCAAACATGTCCTAGGGGAGGTCGGGGAAAATAGAATGTCAGTGGATCATGTTCTGTGCCTCAGCTGACCATAGCTGTGGCTGTAAGATTGTCGGTGCCTATTGTGGTGATAATTTCAGAACACGCTGGTGGACACCAGTAGTTAGGGATGCTGTCAAGCTGAAGGAGTCCTATAGGGCCTTTTTGGCCTGTGGGATTCCAGAAGCACCTGATAGGTACCGGCAGGCCAAGCGGAATGTATCTTTGACAGTTGCTGAGGCAAAAACCCAGGCGTGGGAGGAGTTTGGAGAGGCCATGGAGAAAGACTTCCGGACAGCTTCAAATAAAATTCTGGTCCACCGGCTCAGAAGGGGAAAGCAGTGCACCACCAATACTGTGTATATTGGGGATGGTTCACTGCTGACCTCGACTAGGGATGTTGTGAGTTTGTGGACGGAATACTTTAAAGGCCTCCTCAATCCCACCAACATGCCTTTGAGCCTTTGAGCTTGGAGGTGAGCTCTTCTATCTCTAGGGCTGAGGTCACTGAGGAAGAAGCTCCTGGGTGGCAAGGCAAGGAGATCTGTCCTGAGTTCCTTAAGGCTCTGGATGTTGTGGGGCTGTCTAGATTGACGTGCCTGTGCAACATTGCGTGGACATCGGGGACAGTGCCTCTGGATTGGCAGACTGGGATGGTGGTCCCGCTCCATAAGAAGGGGGACAGGAGTTATAGAGGGATCACACTCCACATCCTCCCATGTAAGGTTAATTTAGGGGTACTGAAGTGGAGGATCCGCTGGATAGTCAAATCTCAGATTGAAGAGCAGCAGTATGGTTTTCGTCCTGACCATGGGACAGTGGATCAGATCTATGCCATCAGCAGGGTCCTGGAGGGGCAATGGGAGTTTGCCCAACCAGTCCATGTGTGTTTTCTGGACTTGGAGAAGGCATTTTATCTTGTCCCTCAGAGATTCCTATGTGAGTATTGGGTGCTGGAATCCCTTATATGGGCTGTCCGGTCCCTCTACATCCAGTTCCAGAGCTTGGTCCACATTGTCGGATTTAAGTCGGACTCATTTCCTGTGGGGGTTGGACTCTCTCCCTTTATCACTGATTCTGCTCATTACTTTCATGGACAGAATTTCTTAGCACAGCTGAGGAGCAGAGGGAGTCTGGCTTGGTGGCCTCAGAACTGGGTCGCTGGTTTTTGCAGATGACATGGTTCTGTTGGCTTCATCAGGCCAAGACCTCCAACTCTCGTTGGTTTGGTTCGCAGCCGATTGTGAAGCGTCTGGGATGAAAATCAGCCCCTCTAAATCCGAGACCATGGTCCTCAGTCAGGGTGGAGTGCCCTCTTTATGTCGGGAATCAGATCTTGCCCCAAGTGGAGGAGTTTAAGTATCTCGGGAAAGAATGGCAGATCAATCGGCGGATTGGTGCGGCATCCACATTAATGCAGACTCTGCAACAATCTGCTGTGGTGAAGAAGGAGCTGAGCCAAATGGCAAAGCTCTCGATTTACCAGTTGTTCTACATTACTACCCTCACCTGTTTTTCTGAAAGAACGAGATTACAAGCCGCAGAAATTAGCTTCCTCCACAGGGTGTCCGGGCGCTCCCTTAGAGATAGGGTGAGAAGCGTGGTCATCTGGGAGGGACTCATAGTAGAGCCACTGCTCCTCCACATCGAGAGGACCCAGATGGTCCAAATGGTTTTGAGTTGATACTGCAGATGACCTGCATGACTGTAATTGTGCCCGTTTTGTTTGGTTAGCTTGTGCATGGGGCTGTGACATGCAGGGACTACTGCAGAAATCTCTTTTAGTCTAGACAGTGAGCTGTGTTTATTTCTGTAGAGTTCTTGGTGATAGTGGGGTATTTACAATCTCAGCAGAGTCAACTCCCTCGTATATTCGCAGCAGCAGGGCCGTAAGGCTTCCAGACTGCTTTTACTGTAGATGTTAGACTCGCTGCTCCCCTCCAGGTGCCAGCAGGAGACCGTTTGCTGCCTTGCATGAGGTCAGCGAGGTTGCAGTATCTGCTGTGACCTGAGTTTAGTTACACGCACAGTTCACGGGCCTACATGTGTAAGCAGATTGCTCACAGCTCTGTTCAAAGCTAATTTTTTTCTGGATGATGCAACGTGATGAAACTGACTCATTCGGATTATAAGCACCTGCTTCCTCACAGGCTCCTCCTTTCAGGGAAAATCTATTCAACACAGTATGAAATCCATCTAGCACATTAGCAACACCACAGTTCTTCTTGAAAGTGGCTAATTTGTCATCCATGTTACATCTATTTTGGAAATACGGATTTTATACTCACAGAAACCTGTTAGTCTGTGCATCAGCATGCAGGAACATTTGACCAGCTCTCTCCCAAATCTGCTCTGTTGTTCCGTTGACAGGAAGTGATGTTTATGGGCAACGGAGAGCAGTACATCTGGAAGCCTCCCGAGAATGAGGACATGCTCATGCTGCAAAATAAAGCTCTGGGCCCGCTGGGGGCTCACACAGTGGAGAATACCCCACCGTCTGCTGCTGCAGTGAGTAAAGACTCATCACGTGCAACAAAGTGTTTGTCATTCATTTGTTACATCACTGAAGCTCTTTAAATTCTTCCCATGTTCTCCTGAAAACAAAACATTTTAACATCACACTTATATATATGCTTGACTCAGTTCTTTTCTATTCTGTTAACACTATAAAACTGATTCAGCCTTTTAAAACCCAAGCAGGCTGTTTGTAACTAATGTGCTCCTGTCATAAACATTTAGCAGTTTTTCTTACGAAAAATGTAGTAATTAATGATAATGATAATAAAATCCACTGCATAGAAGACAAAAAAAGACCTTTAACTAGATTGCAAGTATGCTATTCCTAATTTCTTTCCAAAGAAATGCTGGCAGGGGGAAGAGGTAACCCTGAGTTATGATATATATATATATATATATATATATATATATATATATATATATATATATATATCTATATATATATATATATATATATATATATATATATATATAGAGAGAGAGAGAGAGAGAGAGAGAGAGAGCACCTTTTCAGCAGAAATGCAGATCAAAGTTATTTAACAACACCTATAGGGGAAACTTGCAAATAAAATACTGATTACAGTTAATATGCACAAATGACCAGTGATTGTAATGATATGCTTTTTTAGAAGTGTAAGTTTGAAACTCAATCTTAAATACATAGAGGGTGTGAGCATTTTGTAGCCAGACTGAAATTAATATGAGAATTAAAAGAAAATTCATGGCAAAGTGTGATTTCAAAGGATCATCATACTAATAAAAGCCAAGGCAAAGCCAACTACAAGGAAGATGTAGTTTAATAGTGAATATATGAATGTTTTCTGGGCTGATGACCTGAGATTTACCAGAGTTCCAATATTAAAAAAAAATGTCTGGTCACCCAAGTTTTCCCGTTCTATTACAAGTACAGAACCCCGTCACAGCTGATCCCAGAGTTATGTTTAAATCTTAGTAATAAAACATCGTGGTTGGTGGTGTGAAATCCAGCGCTGAGGTGAACGAGAACCAGCTCGGAGACAAGGCCACTGTCAGAGGCAATAACAGTTATCAGTTTAAAATGCACTTGAAAATCATTAGACACTGCTTGCAATCAATCCCAGCTGAAGTGTCTAATAATTAAAAGTACAAATAGGCAGTAGTTATGTAGCGTTTCCTTTTCATTTAATAAAAAAAGTAAACATTTAAATAGGTAGAAACAAGCCCAGTCCGGGTTTTAAAATAAATGCCTGTATTAGAGTCCAATCCTCAGGAAATAACAAACAATTAAACTTAATAATACTTTTTTTTCAAATGCACAGATAGATAAATAGATAGATAAATGATAGCTAAAAGAAGAATAATTGTTCGGTGGGGCACCTACACCAAACACTGACACTGGTGAGATGAAACAGAGAAAAAGTGTATAAAAGTAATGATGCACAAACAGATTTCACATTTAGTTGCTTCAGGATTTGTGGAACATCACACTAGAGTTCTCAAACTCTTGTGGGATGGACAAGGAAACACACCAGAGGGCAATGAAATCTGAGTTTTAGAATTTCAATAGTTTCATGAAGGTACCATCCATTTATATCTATGCCCACTTATTTCTGTTTTATGTTCACAAGAGACTAAGTCCATGTCAGGACAGTAATGATTCAGTCCAAGTGTTTTGTTTCTTTTTCTGCTGATTATGGCTCCATAAAAGATATGAGATTAGTATTTTCTTACAGTAAATAACCTCCAAACGTTGTGTGTTTGATTGCAGGTGGCTGAAATGTACTCAAAAGTGTGCAAACCTGGAAAAAAGAAGAGAGCTGTGCCGGGGTCTCCTCCAGCCAACCTTGGCTTCCGGACCTTAGGTCGAGGCGACCGGGACCGAGATCGAGACGGGGGGTTTAGTGTAGTGGTCAAACCCCAGACGTGGGCCCCTCAGGAGGGCAAAGCCATCGGAGGGCCCATCGACGACCACTGCTACGAGTCCATCGGGACAGAGGAGTGTGATCCGGCCTACGAGAACGTGGAGGGTGGCAGTGGCTGGAAGCGAGAGAGGCCACCCAACACATGTGCCACCTTGCGGCCGAGGAGGAAGAAAGCCCAGCAGCCCTTGCAGCAGCAGCATCCCCCGCCCCCACCGCCGACACAACAGACCCCCAAGTTACAACACCTGCCTGCCAAAGCCCTGCTGCTGCCGGGAGAGAACCTGTACGAGAGCATCAGCGACCTAAAGGGGGGCTCTGCCACCTCCAGCACCACCACCATCTTCACTTTCAACGATGGCATGGAGATGTACGTAACAGGGCTCTGAGGTGGCGGCTGCACTGTGACCCCCCTTTTCCTTCCGACACAAGGAGCTGAGCTAACACCACAAGGAGTTGAGGCTGGGCCCCTGTCATGCTCACCCATACATACTGTTTACATTCAAGTCATAACATCAAGCCTTTCACAGGCTCCAGAGGCCTTGGGGTAATAAAGTTGATCTGTTATGACCTGGGCTGAATACAAAGTCCAATCTGTAAACCTTATAAAGAATCCAAAGGTAGTGAATAATAAATGAGCACAAGACCATTGCAGAGCAATCTGTAGATAACAGTAGCACTTCTATTTTACTGATATATGTGCAAAGCACAGTAAAGTTTAAAGCTTAAATTCTTCCTTAATTCTAGCAGGTTAAAATAGTCATATATCAGGTCCAAGCAGGACTTCTATTTGGGGAAAAAAGGCACAGAATTGTGAGAAATATTTTAGTAGCACTTAGTCTGTCATGATCAGGCCTTCCCTGTCATTGACGAGATGCGATTCAGGACGGGATTTAAACGATACAAAGGAATGAATTACTAATCAAAATACTAGAAAGCTCAGGGACAAGGAGAAACAATTAATGAGAGTATTATGAGAAAACAATTGCACACATTTTGCATTCCTCCTAAAGTCTTCAACCGATTCAGACCATTTACGCATCAGACACTTCCCTCTGTCACGTTTGCTTTCACTTGACATGAACTGAAAACACTGTCTCCACTGCCGTCTGTAAATGAAGTGTTTTACTTTGTTGATCCTGTTTCTGCACTTTGCCTGCTAAAACTTGCATGCCTATAAAAGTAAAAAAAAAAGGGGGGGGGGGGGGATCAAGCACTGTCATGTGATACCTCTATATGAATGTTTTTTTGTTGATTTTTTTTTTTATTTTCTATCGTCGTTGGTTGTTTATTTTTTTTAGTGTGTTGCTTTATTTCTCTGTAGAGCTCAAAGCCAGGTAGATCAGGACGCCTCTGGTGGAACTCCGTGCAGCTGTGACGAGGATTCATTTTCTCTCCTGCACAGACACAGTACAGATGAAACAAAGAGAACTGCTCGAGTCCTAAATGTGGAGACAGTCCACTCATCCTCCCACCCCCTCCCAGTCCTCACTCATATCTGTGGATTGTTCATCTGCATAGTTTCTGCCTTGTGGTCATTTAAATCTGCTTGGGTTTCATCATAGTGCAGCGTGGAAAGACACAGTAGAACTGATGTATGTTAGCAAACGTCATGTCTCATTATCACTCCATCGATGAACATTCTCTCTGTTATCAGTGTTAAAAACAAAACAAAACATCACAATAATGACAAAAAAAAAAGAAAAAAAAAAGTGAAGCGAGCGGTTTGCAAAGCAGCAGAGCGTCACTCTGAGGAAAAGACACAGCAGTCACATCCAAACCCTGGACAATAACGATGACTTTACTCAACCAAATATCCCCAGCAAACAATGTGATTATGTATGTTGATGCAATGTGTATGTAAATGACAAAAGAGAAAGAATAATAAATATATCATCAGTGTCAAGAAATCTATCTTTTTCTATTATGTTCAATTGTGTTTTGGAATGACTTATGTTGTGACAGAAACTGCAAAACAGCTGCAATGTAAATTTTTGGTGTATTCTGTTTGTTGTTTTGGAAGCCATGAAGCTACGGTGTGTTCTTGGAAAGCCCTGCTAAGTTAAATGTGGCAGCTAATGTTGTGTGTTTGCTATTCAGACTACAGGGTCTTGTACTCAAAAGCGTGTAATTAAGTGCTAAAGTGCAAAAGATTGTAATGTTTTATATCAAGATTACTATTCATGAAATGTCAGTCAAGTTTATACTTTTGTAATAAAGTGGCACTTTAAAAAACATGTTTTATCTCATAGTCTCACTTATTATAAGTGGACAGAAAGCAGTTTTTTTTAAAGCTTTTCTTGCTTAAAAGCTGCCTAATGATTCATCTTTAGACATAGAAGAGGAGAGGAAAGCCCTCGTGATATTTCTACGTGTAGGAGAAAAGGAAAACAATAAAACTGTATCCTCTTCTTTTGTGCACAACTTTTCAACCTCGTTTCACTTGGAGTCAAAGTGTGTTTGTGTGTGTAGTATTCTCATGTTTTTTTCTCCCTTTGTGAATGTGCACGTGCACATGTGCCGGAGTAGTGGGGTCTACATTTGAGTAGCTGTGGAGGGAGAACGGGGAGTGGGGGGGAAGGAGAAAAAAAATAGGTCACCCCTTAAAACAAAAAGCTTGCAGTCAACATCGCAACCATCTGCTGAATTTCCATTGGCGGGCCTGTCTCCATGGTAACAGGTTAACCTTGAGGCAGTAGTCACATGGGCGAGCAAGTCTTCTGCTGTCTTGGAGAATACAGCGTGCGTCGTGTAAAATCCGTGATCACAGTGTCACCCGCTCGGTCAGGAGCTATCGCAGGAAAAACAGCCCAAAACAGGCGTGCCGGAGCAGCGGAGACCGTAGGTGTGAATATGACACAATATTCACAGCTCATGTGATCTGCTAATCTCACCATAAAGAGCATGAATGGCTCAATAAATACATGAATGAGGCTGCAGGATTCATTGAAGGTGCATGACAGTGAAAAGATGCATGATCAGACACAGAGAGGACAGAAAACGCTGGCAGATTATACACCACTGTGGGAAGTCATCATCACCAACGAGGGTCTAGTAGCAGGGCTCAGGAGGGGTGAACGCAGCGCGGGGGGTGGGGGGTCGTCTGAGATTTTTACTGCTCAATTTGTGACCCTGAAATTACATCATCATCATTATCTTCCAATAAGGCAGCACCACCACAAACAACTCAGCACCAGTCAGTCAATAAGACGTGAAGCATAAGAATATATCCGCTTACAGCCGCTCAGACAATGAATCTCTGCGCTGTTGTAACCTGTGATTTAGGCGAGCCAGTGTGCACTTTGCATCGTATAGAAAACATTTGTCAAAGGGAGCCGCTATAAATCTAATCGGGGGAGGCTTATGTGAGCTTTAGTGACCCCTGCAGGTCATGAAGTGCGTCACAGACAGGAGCTGCGGCCTGTGCGTGAACCCTGAGTGTTGCACCAGCTGTTCATAAATTCCAGCTCACTTTAACTTGTGACCCGTGTATTAACATTACAGACAAATATATGCAAATCCCATCCATCTCATTTCAAATCTGTATAAAACTAGAGAGCGAAACCAACTCAGTCTTGTACACTTCATTCTAAGCAATGATTATGGGTAGAAATTAAATATCTTATTTTTCGTCCCTTTTCTTTTATTCCTAATCTGTGAACCAGAATTATCATTCATCTGAGCTTTAGTTGTACAACTGATGATGGTTCTATTGACTCAAAAACTGAGAGTAATCACACATTTCTGGCTTTGTAGCAGAAATAAGTTCAAACTTTTTTTTACAATTTAATTATTTATTATATATAAAGTTGTGACTGTATTAAAGTATTATTTGTGCTATGGGTTAATCTGCTGATTTTTCTGTCTCACTTATATATATATATATATATATATATATATATATATACTTATAACAGTAAATCACCTAACATGAAAAACATCAATCACACCACTTTAGACATCAAAAATGAGAATTAGAAAAATATTTCTAATTAAAAAAATAAATTTAACCAAGATCAACATTAAATTTACTATACATTGACTATGTAATGCATGCACTAATTGTGAGCACTAGAGTGGTGCAAAACTATACCTAAGAGAAGTTTCAGAAACACTATAAACAGCGAAAGGTCTGAATTAATTCAATGACGAGAAGCTGATTAAATGGTGTGCAGTATGACAGCAAAACTATTTGTAATGATTCTAATCAATTTGTAACTGGGCAGGAATTTTAGTTGAATTCACAAAGGAAGCAGTAGTTTTCAGGTTTATTTCATCAGTGTCGCAAAGGCTTCAGGAACAATTGTGAGCAGACATTAACGAACGTCTTAGGATGAATTTTAGCAACTTTGATTGTGCACAACTGCCTGCGAAAACCTTTTTGAAGTTTTCCGACGTCTCCTTCAGCCTCAGCTAGAGTGGGAAGGTTTTGCTTTGCGTGATGTTTGACCACTTAACCTTATACACTAAGGTGGTGACCAGATAAACATGACAGCAACTTCCTGTGTGCATCGACAAACACCAGATCACTATATAAGGCATTCTGTAAATGCAAACAGTTTAACCTAAACGATCACATACCAAGTCCTGGATTTACGAACAGCCAATGCAACCATGTCCCAGAACAGATTAATATTATAACTGATGGGTTACGGCAATGTTTCACAACTGGAAACCTTCTGCATGAAAATATTAACAATAAAGACTCAGAGTCCTACAACAGGTTGATACATAATAGATTAAATTGTAATTTTAATACAGTGTAATGTGTAATTTTATTGCAGTGTTGTAACTTAAGGGTAATGGCACTGTTTCACATTTTGAACCTTTCTGTATGAAAATACTAGCAATTAAGACTCTAAATCGCAAACATAGAAAAAATCTATCATACACAAAACTAGACGGAGACTCTTTGGTTACATCAGAGAAAAAAAGTTTTCCTCCTCAGTACATAAAAGCGAATACAAGAAGTTTTGTGCCTGTCTACGCTTGAAGGAGAAGATGCACAATAACCAGAGTTTTCAAGTAATTTGGTTTTGTCTTTCACAGGCTCACAGATGTTTGAGTCAGTACGACAGCTGCTCCTGGTCCTCATCCTCACTGCAGCTGTCTGACCCGTCCGTCCCAAAGTACCGGTCCCCAAAGTCCCCTGAAAACGCACAGCAGAGGACTCAGAGCATGGCAGTAATCAGGCCGATGTCAACCAGGTGGGACTCTAAACAGCTGCAGAAGCTGGGTGATTTGAATTAAATTGTAATTTTGGGATTTATCTACCCTACAAAGAGGTCACTGAATTTGGTCTAATGTGTCAATAAGTTATTCCAATGTTTTTAAAGTGTTGGCTAAACATAAAGATGAGCGCATCAAGTATCTACCCGCAGACTGATGTTTGCCTTCTGACGTTGCAAAGTATTGTGACATCTGTAATGGTTTGGAGCTTTTTAGGACTAAAGTAATTTGCCCTAAAAAAGCTGCTAAAATTATAAAGTTATAAGGAAACTATTTCTGAGGTAATAAGTGAAGTGAGAAGTAAGGTAATTATTTTATAGACATGTATAATCTGACAAGTTGCCCCAAAATGTCACCCTCTGCTGGCCATAAGGAGGAGTGCAGTTGAAAGCGTTTCAGCTTCATTCTTCAGACCTGGCACACTACTGCATAAACAACTTCAAATAACTGACAAAATTCTTGCCAACAACTGTAAACGCTTGAATAATTGATTGATTACATTTTGTTCTTGTCTTTCCATCCATTTTCTATTTGTGCATTCAACATCACAAGCAGTTTCACATTTTGCTTTGCAAGTTTCTGGAATTATTCATGTTGGAAAGAACCAAACGGTCTGTCTGATGTGCTTTGAGTGCACAAGGCACAGTCGCTTCAAGTCCAAAGTGACACAATTAGTAAATAAAGAATATGTCAGCTTGAAAAAAAACAGTTGCTTTTTGTATTTTAGCTTCTTTTATTTTTATTTTTGCCGAAAGTCAACAATCCCTCAGCCAAAAATAGACTGGACATTACATGAACTTTACTAGACTGCAGGATTTTGTTTGGTGTCTAAAAACTGGCAGATGCGCAGAGAGTAAATAGGTGTGTGTGTTTGCTTACCGATACCAGGGATTACATGTAAGGAATCATCCAGGCTCTTGTCCACAGCGGTGGTGATCATTTTGACCTTTGGGAAAGCATAAGCCACAGAGTGCACCCCCAGCTCTGCCATCAGCAGCGACACCAACATGATCTTATCCTCCTGCACCTCGTGATCCTGCTCAGCCAAACACAGCACAGCAGCGACTGTTAACAGCTTCCTGATCACTTTCAGAAGTTCAGCTAGTGTGAGAAAGCGAGGAATCATTCCTCACTCATGTTTGCAAAAATTATGCAAATTTAAAAAAAAGAAAAAGAAAATGAATAAGCCTCTACCCCAAAATCACACATTTGAATAATAAACAGGTTTCTGGCAAACAGAAGAGCGGTCCTGCTGTGTCACTGAAGAACAACGATGTCACTTTCTACCCACCAACAGGACTCGCACCGCCATCATGGCAGCGGCGCCGGTGGACACTGTGCTGTCCATTAGGATGACATGATCTTCACTGATGTCTTTGGGCAGACGCAGGTAATGCAGCTGGCGAAGCCGGCAACGAAGAGACCGGTTACCATGGTTACAAGAGCAGGACAGGCAGTTACCACGGAGATATCATGTGGAAGAAATTAAAAAGAAAAAAAAAATGATCTTTTGTAATTTGCAAATCTTATTCTACAAGACATTTGGAACAAATCTTCTTTGGTACCTCTGGTTCACCTGAGTCGAGGTTGGTCTGGATGAGGATCTTGCCGATGCGCACGTCCTTGCACACGGCCCTCAGAGCGGGCTCCATGGTCTCTCCTGCCCGCAGGATGGACACGCCAGTGATCTGTGCAGACGAGGAAGCTGAGTGTGATGAAGGAAACCCCGAGGAAACGCTCGTCTGGAAGTTAACAAGACATCACTCACCCCTTTCCCGTTGTAGCAGCGGCCCTGATACTCATGGCCCTGCGGACTCTGAACCACACACGGCTGTTGAACAGTACAGAAAGAAGTTAGTTTTATTACACCAACATTCAACATTATGACACAAATCCATGTCAACATAGAAAACTGCCTTTAACCACTATCAATCCCTAAAGCTTTTGTCAGAATATACAGAACTTGTGAACTCTCGCTGTAAGGCTTCAGTTTGCTTAAGCACATACACACATCATATACCACCCACCTGAGATGGCAGAAATGTCAGCGCATGTTCTATGAGGAGACGCATTAATCGCTTTGAGTAGAAGATGAACTCATCTCGGCTGGTTTCTTTGTTTCTGCAGTTGAGCAAAATAAATGTTTTTAAGCCTCAAAAGCACCGTAAAAGGGAACTGAAGGGGAGTAAAAGCACATGCTGGTACCTGATGATGGTGTGGAGACCTCTGACCTGCGGCGTGCTTTCCAGCACACTGAGGGTCTGAGGCAGTGGCTGCATCTGCTGGGCCGAGGCGAGGAGGGCCCTGAGGAAGAGGAGAGGCCGTTCACATCAAACGGCTTTGTCGTTCTCACGCACTGTTAGAATGAAGCAGTAAAACTCCAAGAGACACATAAAAAAAGAAGCCAAGAATATGGAGTACGACGGGTGTACGTGGTATAACACTGTGAAGTAATGACATATTGACTAAAGCCAGAGGAGTCAAAATACGTAGCAGCATACCTGACACTGAGCTCACGCTGCATAAACAGAAGACAAAACGGCAAAGAAAATCCACATAGAGAGAAGACAAAAGGTGTAAAGGTTGTAATATAACATATTCTGTACCGTTTTCAAACAGCAACAGCGTTTCACTCACAAGCACTTTCATCCCCTCTTAAGATGTAAAAGTCATCATACATCATTTCATTTTGTAAAATATCTGGACATGGTAGGGTCAGACAAACTGGAGGATCGGCGCGCTTTGAAGGGGAGCTACGATTAGGATGATGTGTAGGACTGACTCAAGATAAAGTAGTGTGTGTGTGTGTGTGTGTGTGTGTGTGTGTGTTCAAGGCAAGGGAGTAAAGCGAAGTAAAGTATCATCTGTTACAACCAAGTTTTAAATAAAAAGCAGCAGAGTTCTGTGTGTTAACTGTTGGCTTCGACATTTTAAAAGAGCTTACTTAAAATTAACTTGTTAAACATCTGTACAGTCATGTGAAAAAGAAAGTGCACCATATAAAAAGACAAGACACTGAAAAAAGTGACGGGACCTCCTGCAACAGACTGGTGGTGCAGCGTCATGTCAGGACTCTGCAAACGGAGCCTTCCTGGATGTGGATGACTGCAGAGTCCGTTAAATGTTGAATCTTTCAAACTTTAAAACGATGGAGTCCAAATGGTTTGGAAATGGCCTGTAATCCCTCTCTAAGATCACTGCTGATGTCTTTCATCCTTGGCATTGTGTTAACGAACCCCTAAATGCATAATTCAGTTACCTAATACTTTTTTAATCCCTGAATGGAAATGATATGTTGCACTAACTGTCCCCTATTGAAGTTTCTTCAAAGAGTCATGACAGCTGGTTCTGGCTGTGGGCAGGAAGCATCAGAAGAAACCTCTGACTGAAGACGAAACAGATGAAGTGACAGGGAAGCTGTGGGTCAAAGGAGGATGGGAGGTCTGTTTAGGCAGGTGAGGAGGATGCTGAGCTCGTTTCTGAACTGAGCCTATTGAAGAACACGATCAGTTCACTGGTTCCGACCAGACTTCCATCTATCTGATCCTCCCTCTGCTTGAAGCCTGTAATCTTTTTCATCGCTGACCACACGTTGTTCTTCTGTAACACCCTCTCCAGTTTTTCCCTTTACACCTCCTTCTTCTGTCTGATCGTGACTGTAGGTTGTTTTTGTACCACCTTCATGCAATCCCTGTCTCTCTCCCTGAAGGCTTTTATTTTCCTGTGGAGCAGCTCTTTCAGGTTCACTGGTGATCCCTGCAGAGTTTCTTCAGTGTCCTGCGAGCACCTTGTCACAGTTCTTTTGCTCATAGGTTACCCCTAAACAACAGATTTGTAAGTGGAGGAGAGAAAGACCGGATTATGATCTGCCTTGCCGAGAACAGGTCACAGGGCATCTCTGATGATGCACAGAACAAATCCAACCAAGGCCACCGACCTGGAATAGTTCAGATAAAATAAGTAACAAATATCATGCAAATCCGGAGAGGTTTACATGACTTTTAGACTGAATCCTGATACCTAAAAATTTTAAACACACTGTTCTTTTTCACACGACTGTATGTGATGAAGTTTCTGCAAGAAACTGCTTTGGAGAAGGTGACTGTACATACTTGAATGCGTGCTACAACCTTTAAACACAAGGTGGCGCCAGCTGCCAGCGTAACGTGACTCACCTCCTCCAGCTGACTGTGGACATGCTGGACTATCAGATCGATGGCCACCATGTTCCCACCCCCTTGGAGGAAAAAAGCAAGCGCAGTTGGAAATGTGGCTTTTTCATTCTTTGCAGCAAATTTAACAACACGTGTGAGGATGTTCCAGTTAAGCTTGTTTCAAGCAGAGGGAGGGCTGCCTGTCTCACCTCTTGGCACAACAATATCAGCCAGCCTCATGGTTGGCTCGATATACTGCTCGAATGCAGGTTTCACAAACTTGTTGTACTGCTTGATGACACCTTCAATGTCCCGCCCGCGCTCTGTGATGTCCCTGCGGAGCCGGCGGACGAGCCGAATATCCGAGTCTGTGTCCACAAAGATTTTCATATCCAGGAGCTGCAGGTGAGAAAGAGCAAACAACTCTGAACGGTTCAGTCGCGCTCAGATTGGAAAAGCAGCTGCACAAACAACATCTCTTGGAAGTGATTACCTCCCTCAAGCATTCTTGAAAAACGAAGGAATGAAGGAGCAGTGGCTCACCTGAAGAAGCTCTTTGTCTGCAAACGACATGATTCCTTCAAAAATGATAACACTGGCACCATAGAGATTTTTCTGCAAAAGGATCACAAGAAGAAAGCTGCTTCATTCATTCATTCAGTCAGTGCAGCTTTTATGACATTAAAGATGGGATGTTTTAAGCAAAATAACACTTTATTAAAGTTTAATACAGTTCCAGCTTTGAAGCTGTGGTGCTCAGCATGCAATTGTCTCATTACTGTTGCTCTATTTTTGTTTCTGTAGAAACAAGATTTATGCAAATGAAAAAAAAACCCACACACCCAGTCTTTCTGTCTCCTGTGCGTGGTGAAGTCATACACAGGAATCTTCACGCTCTTCCCCTGCTTCAGCTTTCGCAAGGTGGCAACCAGAAGCTCAAAGTCAAAAGCACCCGGATGGTCAAAGTTATAATCGTTCTTTGCTGCCAGGACCTGCTCCTCTGGGGATAAAACCTGAAAAAGGTTTGCAAAGAAGTAGCTTCAGAGACGCATTCTTTACCTGCAGACTGATACAACTAGTGAGGTAACTGAGTGTGTCATTCCAGTCAGGTGAGCAGTACCGGAAACCAGGTCAGGGTTGGTATGAAGAACTTAAATTCTGCAGTAGGTCTGGTCATGCTGTTCTCAGCTCTGCTTGAACTCTCAGTCTCTTACGTTAGGACAGTCGGGTCATATAGTCGTCCTTACAGCTGATGAGTATGTTAACGTCTAACAGTTTACGGGTTCTAGAAAAGGAACGAACATAAAGAAAAACAAACTGTGCGATGGCTTTCCTGCTCTCTGTTGGGAGAATTGTCAGGCTGCAATATAAACCATCACCACAACCCAAAGATGATAATTACCTACCACAAAGAACCCTCAGACAATCAGTAATAAGCAAACAAAGACATGACAAAAGGACTAATGTGCATGGCGCTCACCTTGTAGAAGGAATCCATAGACAACAGCACAACCCACGGCACATCCAGAGCCTCTATGATCTTATTGGCCACGGTGGTCTTCCCTGAGGCACTGCCCCCACACAACCCTGCAGATCCACACAGCATTTCAAAGAACCACCATGTGTGTCTAATGTTGTCTGATAGTGTGCATGTGCCATTGCACTTTAAGCTTTTCTAGGTATAATGTGAGAAAATAGGGCAAAACAAAGAGCAGGTTCTGCAGCTCACAGCAAAGACTTGGCATGAAGATAGATAACGAGAAAACATCGTCAGCGCGTGTCTGTCATACCGATGACAAAGGCCTCCTTTGACTGAGCCCCGTGCTCGTCATACCAGGGAGGGCGGCCAGCAGTGTAGATGGTGCGTGTGCCTGTGCGGAGCAGGGGAGGCTCGGTTTTACTCAGTGAGGTAGTGCTTTTTCTGCGTGGGGCCCCAGCGGGCGGCAGGAGCCGGTCCAGCGAGTCCTCACCACTCCCACTGTGACACAGTAAACAGCAGAACAGGTTAGAGCCTGAACACGCAAGACGCATGGAGGAACTGGGACACACTGTTGTGATGTGGTTTGCAGGAGCAAATGGATTGATTCAATCAAAATGTATTATCTGTGGCTTATATTTTCAGATGGCACTGCATCATCAACTGTCAGTCATCAGTAGCTGATATAACCACAAAAACTGCACAAATGCAAAAGACGGCGTCAACATCTCTGGGCTCAGAGGCGTCTGGAATGGACCATCGCTCATCGGAAATGGACACTTTGTGTTCTGC
Organism: Xenentodon cancila; assembly: GCA_014839995.1. Classification (NCBI taxonomy): domain Eukaryota; kingdom Metazoa; phylum Chordata; class Actinopteri; order Beloniformes; family Belonidae; genus Xenentodon; species Xenentodon cancila. The sequence continues at coordinate 6,665,221 of CM026204.1, read as the reverse complement.
ACTACGGATGAAAAAAAAAATGCATAATGTTGTACAAGGCAGGACATGTTTGCAGGAAGAATGGGACAAAATAAGAGCGGAGATGCGTCATTGCTCGTCAGTGCTGAGACATCTTTTAAGTGTTGTATGAAGGACTGGAAAAATCCGTGTGGTAAAAGCTTTACTGTGCCAACCTTTTTCTTTCTTTTTTTTTTTGAACGCGTTGAAGTCCTAAAATGCAAAAGAGGATGTGTATTAGCAGATGAAAGTGGGGCAGTTTTTCTGGTGCATCATTGAAAATCAATTCACAGTGAGCCCGACTGGTCTCTCAGAAGCACCGGTCAGATTTGTATTTTATGATGAAATATTTCTTTCATAATGGGAGCGTTCCGAGGATGAAGCTGTTCCTATCCACACAACATAAGGCATCAGACTCATGCTATAGCCCTGTCAGATTCAAACCGAACACCCGCCTCCAGCAGCCTTTCATACACTCACAGTATCAGTGTTAAGATTGTAAAACTATATGGTGGTCCAACAGCTTGGCTTATAAACCCCTTTATGTTTTATTTTTTGTTTAATGATTCAGCCATGTGCATTAGTATGCACATGATTAGATGTTATTATGAAGGAAGCAGAGATGTACACAGTCAGACCCAGAGGGAATGTTTCATGTCAACCAGCACTGACTTATGTGGCAGAGATGAAGCGAGGAGCAAACAGCGTCAGAGGCAGTCGGCTGCAGCAGCTCCGTCCAAGCGGAGGAGGTCAGAGAAAACCTTCTGATTCTGAAGATGAAAAACACGCCCAAACATTTCACAAGGAAGGATTCTGGTCGAAAAAAGAAGTGGTTTTAGCGTTTGAAAAATTAAAAAGTGGAAAATTTAAAAAAAATACCAGTTAAAGATATACTTGTGATGACAACTGCGACAATCTGCAGATTTTGTTTGGTATAATACGTTAAAATAAATACATTTGGCTTATGGACAAACACAGATGACATTTGATCTTTGCATGATGAAAATTGCCTCTGATGTCTCACAAACCAAATAATGAATAAATAAACAAGTAAGAAGGTAACATCTGATGCGTTTTATAACAAATAGGATCATCTAACCCTGCAGGAGAGATGAAATCAGCTGCATCTCAACAAAATAAAAGCTATGAAAAAATTATTGTGTAAGAATATTTTCTGTACGGCAAAGAACAGTAATGTGATCAGAACAATACTTCTAGTTGTAAAGGATGATATTTATGGCATATCGTGACAGTAAAGGGTCTTTATCTGCTGCATCAGTGTTTGGATCTCAGTGATTAAGGTTAGACTGTTTACTATGGGACATAAAAAAGTCAGCTTAGCTTTTGCGTCACACTCACCAAGGACACTTTGGGAGACTCCTGTGTTCCCGTTGGCTATTATTAGGAACTAAATGAGTACACTGATTTGTTTTGTCTTTCTTTCGTTTTGTATTTTGTACACAACTCTTTGAGCAGCTGCAGTTATAAATCTTCAGTAATGACACAGAGCGTGGAACCCAAATAAATGCGTCTCTCTCACTAAAATAAAATCCTTGTAAATTATCACAGATCCTCTGCTTCCTCTGACCTCTCAAAAAAAAAAACTGCTTAGAGACTATTTATAGCACACAAACTAGCGCCCACATCGCAAGTGAAAACTGACATCCCACCTGCGGTGAGAGAAAATGACAGCAGTTAGTCAGACCTCACCTGCGGTCAGACCTCAGGGACCAACACCCAGAGATTCTGGCTCCAACACAGTCCAGCAGAGTCGTATCTGCCTCAGAGGACAACCTGCTACCCTCCAGCTCGCCTGTCACCGTGGTAACCTCCCAGTTAAAAAAATAAAACAAAAAAAAAAAAAAAAAAAAACAACAAGCAGCCCTCAAGAGTGACAAAAGTGGTGGGCGAGTGTAAATTACAGGTCAGTTTCCAGCCAACTCTCACTCATCTGTAGCTGAGAGGCCTGAAACATCATCTACAAATGTGCTCACTGCTCCATGTGGCTGCAAATGTGTCCCCTTTTCTGTGTGTGTATGTGTGTGTGAATGAAAGAGAGAGAGAGAGAGAGAAAGAGAGAGGGGGGGGGGGGGCTAAGAGGATCAGTGTGACAGCAAAGAGCTGCTTGGCTGGTATTAATAGAGGCACCTGTAAACATACGAGGACGGATGGACTTCTGCACGACAAAGTTAAAATCATTTTATGTAAACTCACAGTTAACAATATAACAGTATGTATTTTGTGACAAAAAAAAAAACACGTCTTAATTTATATGCTAAAAAATAGAGATATACAAGGTGATGTGATGTTTCTATCTAAAAAGAACACAATTTTTAAATGATGATTTCATTTATTTAGGTTAAAAAAAAAATAGCTATCCAAATGTTGTTTTTTTTTTTGTTTTTTTACAGTTTTACAGCCTAACTGGCTGTGCCAACCCTGGTGGGCCCAACTGCAGTTAAGCATTTGCAGTAACTGGGAATTAGTTTTCCCCAGAGCTTTTCCCACTCTTTGTTTAAATTCAGCCACATTGGAGGGTTTTTAAGCAGAAATGGCCCGTTTAAGGTCATGTCCAAGCACCTAGATCGGATTTAACTCTAGACTTTGACTGGGCCGCTCCTTAACCTTCGTTTTGTCTTTGTGTTTGAGCCGTCCAGAGGTGGACTTACTGGTGCATTTCAGATCTTTGTCCTGCTACAAACCCAAGTGCACTTGAGATTAAGGTCATGAACTGATGGAGATGATCTCCTTCATTAACTACAGTAAGTCGCCCAAATCCTGAAGACCATCACGCTACCACCACCTGAAATGCTGTGATGTAACGGGATGCACATCTTCTAAAAAGTCCCACTTTTGTCTCGTCAGAATATTCTCCCAAAGGTTTTGGGATCAACAAGATGGTTTTGTGTTATTTCTGGTCAGCAGGGATTTCGCCTTGAACTCTTATTCTCATTTGTGGATAACTGATTCTCACTGTGGTTCTTTGGAGTCCCGACGAATTAGAAAAGGCTTTGAAATCCTACCCTGGGTTTTCTGAAGTTTACTGTTAAAATTATGCTTTTGTATAAAGAGAATTTATTTAAAAAATAATAATAATAAGGGTGGCACTTGTAAAAAGTCCTACTGGAAAAACAACTTTATTTAGACCTGTACTGTAAGATTTGTTGTTAGACCAGAATTGGACCCTAACCCTAACCTTTACAAAAGTACAGTGTTGAGCTATACTTGTGATTTTTTTTTTATACTTCCATTTGTTCAACTTTATTTAAAAAATACTATAATACTTTAAAAACATTCAGATGACATCTGACATCAGCTGTGGCACAGATGAGTTGGTGTCAGGACAAATATTCAGCTGGCTCTATGATTGTTTGTCTACTTATTACCATGAAAAGTAACACTGACATTATTAATATTTTATCAGTTAGCTACATTTGTTTTGTTTACATGGACTTATATTCCTCAAAAACACAACTTATGAATCAAGTATTTTATAGTGAAACAATGCTATTTTTATTATATTTATTATAAAAGAATTAGTCTTAGTAGAATTAGCTATATGTGCATCTAAAAGGAGACAATGTTGTTGCTGTATTTTATCAAAAATTATCAATAAAGGGGGAATAAGTGTAATTAAAATAAAAGAATATGGAAAAGATATTTCACCAGATGACTCAACCATAAATTCACAGACTAGTCAAGAGTCCACATGTTTTACAAGCTTTGACGATAGTGACTAAGGTGAGGAGCACAGACCTAATCAACCTGGAGGATTTAATTCAGGTTTAATTCGGGATTTTCCAGGTTTCCCACCAGTCAGTGACGCACTACATTACGTCACGCAGCTCACCTACTTTTGATGAACTCTTGTTTCACCACATTTGACACATCTGAATCTACCACTCTCGCAGAGGTACACTTAGTTTTAAACTGAACCGTGCCAATGTTTCATGTTTGTCTTTTTTCTTTTTTCTTTTTTTTACATGAGGTTTGTGAGGAGGAGGAGACGTGCCAGAGCTGTTAGCGTTACATCACAGGATGAGGACGCTGAGGCGGACGAGATCCAATTCAAAACGGCGAGAATTTTTATGAACAGTTAAAAAAAATACTGATAGGAGGCTATCCTGTACCTGTCAGAGCGAGACGACATTATTTTCAGCCTCTCTGCATCCATCGTGATCCTGCGAGCTCGGAGCCGGCATCGGCTGGTTGGGGCCATGGATTACTTATGTGCACTGGTGTATTATGGGTACTGTAGTTTTAGATCACGTACACGCAGCCCAGTATCACGTAATGCGCTCAATGTGGACCTTTCAAACCTAGAGAAAAATAATGACTATAAAACTCTGAACTCTTTTTATTTTATTAATGAATAATTTTTCTCCTGATATTTAAAAACAGCCGGGAGTACAATTAGACATGAATATTTATGGTAATTAAGCACAGAGCACATCAATAAATTGACAAATCCGATTGTCACAATGCTTTTTCATCTCAGTTCACAGTCAGTCATGTAGACGTGGAAAGAAAAGCCGCCAAAAATCCATTTACAACATCCTTCTGGACATCATCGCTGGCTGGATGCATTTATTCCACAGATCTAATTCATATCACAGTTCTTATGATTAGATATCCACGGTATCCTCTTTTTTCCAGCTATCACACAAGGATATGCGTCCTTTCCCATATGGAGTCATGAAAGCTGTGGAGTTTTTTGATTACATATCCACAATGTCCTCCTTTTCCAGCTATGATATCTTTCCAAAAGAACCTGTAAAAGACAGTGAGATTGATTCTGTTATTTAACTTAACAGGCTCTATAAAAAATATCTTGCAACACGTATCTGAGGTACAGCCAGCTGCTGGTAATCTAAGCTTGGGATAATTGCTGGAAACAGCTAACCTGGGTTGTCTAGTGGTTAACAAAACCCATGTAATAGCACGTTGTTGGTCTGGAGAAAAGCTGAAGTGTAAAAGCAATATTTTCCTGTTACCAAAAGGGGGCTGTGTCTTTGAGTGTTTACAATGGGCAAGAAATAGTCCAGCGTACAACCCCTTGTAATACAGCACAATGTCATTTTAACATTATATTATATCAACATACTCAGCAAAGCCACAGAATAAGAAGAAAAGACATGTTCATTGTTCTGTCTGCTTGTTTTATTAATTGTCATTTGTTCTGTTAATTAATTTATTGTCACTTTCAGCTACAATGAAGCCAAGTGATGTAATTAATTCTAATTAAGAGGGGCAGTATAGGCACTCACTGTGTACAAGCAGAGAAAAGTAATATTTCATTTTTCAACTGAAAGAGGATGTTATGATGTATTCATGCCATTTTAGATTTCATTCTCATAGTTTTTGTGAATATTTTAGACCATGTTTATAAGAATGTATTTTTAAAAAATCAAGAATTTCATCAGTGTAAAGAACTATTTTCACATGAGCACATCTTCCCTTTTTTTCCAGACTTTTCCTGCGGTTGTAGTTCACACTTGCACTTATCCGAATGAGATTCTGTGCAGATGCACTCTCACAGCTGGAGGTGTGAGGGGGAAGGGCAGGGGAGCGTTGATCTAGAGCTCACAGGAAGCAGCAGATGATGCAAAAAGTACTTTGGGAAATTTATGTCTGGTTTACACAACACTGAGAACGGCAGATAAGTTTACTTGGTGAATCTTCTAGTTTTTTATGCACATGAATTTGAACATACCAATAGGCATGTGAGGAGCAATATCCAGATAAACCGAAGAGCACGGCCGAGGCAGCAACTCTTACAAACATGCATCCTTCTGGAACATCTCAGGTCTGCAGCACATGTGAAGCAGTGTTGTACTTCTGATACCCCTCAACCTCTCACCCACCCCAAAACCTCACCTCGGCAAAGCAGCTGCAGGTTGCGTCCTTCCTCTTGCACCTGAAGCTGCAGGACCTGTTGCAGCAACTCCTGTCTCAATGTCTCCTGCACTAAACCCATCCTCTCCAGCTTCTCACCATTCAGACGCAACAGCGCACGACCTGAAGTGCGAAACCGTAGGGCTTAAAAATCAACATCATTTTCAATCTCCTTTAACTCACAGCCAGTAATACTGTGTATCTACTTATTATGTTTGCAGAGCAACCTGTGATGGCGTGCTGGGAGAACGCCTCCACATAGGTCAGGTAGTTGTGTGGACAGTGTTTCTTCAGCCATTTGCAAACATCTTGCTGTGACCACATCACAACAGGGCGGATCAAGCTGGGTTGTGTCGGGCTGGTGTGGTATATCCCATAACGATCGCTGGGGCGGTACTGTAGATAAAAAGATAAGCAGGAAGACAAACAAACAAACAAATAATAAGAAAACAAGATAAATGTATACTAAAGGAAAAAAAAGCCTTTTTGAAATGCTTATTCCCTTTGTTATCACGAATTGTTATCATTTTATTAAAAAATATGAAGGTGGAGTCGATAAACAATAACCGTAGTCTAGCACAGAAGCTGAAACTGTGGCAAACAGCTGTTCTAGCTCAGATAGTTTTTTTTTTAAGTATACAAATGACAACTTATGGATTTGTTGGAAGCAGTGAGGACAAGTTTCACATGGTTGGTGAATGGACTTCCTCATGACTCGCTAAAATTGATTACTAACAAAGCTGTGAGCTTTTTTTTTTTTTTTTTTGGTATTTTTGTTGCAGAACCAGATACCAGCCTAACAGCTTGCCAGCTCAGCTTTACTGCTTCTTTGTTTAGCACAAAAGAGTTGTATCTTCTAATTTCCCTCTGTGGAAGAAAGCCCAGTGTAATATAACTCAAATAACAAATAACACAACCACAAACAACACATGAACGCACAAAGAGCTTGTGTGATCACGTTAGTTTTGCATTAGATAGCAGCTGACAATCATTAATAAAACAAGCAATTATGAAATATACCAGGGAAGTTTAAAGGACAATTTCAGGACATCCACATGTGAACTAAAATAATGTTTAAATAATCAAAGAAGAATGTTGATGAACTGAAGAAAAAAACAGGAGTGCCACTGCACTGGTGTGAAATTGTAATGATGTTTCTAGGTTATTTTTATGCAGAAATAGAGAGAATAAAACTTTCAAGCACCAGTATATTGTTCTTTAACTAGTAAAGTTGCACCTTTGCATGAAATATGACCAGTGAAATAACAGTGTCTTGTTTAATAAAAGGATGAATTAGACTTCCCATTTAAAGCTACTGTTTCATGTCTGGTAATGGCCTGTGGCATCAGATGATCGCATCTTTGAAGTAGTATGTTCGAATCCACACGCACTGGCTTTTCTTCATGATGCAAGATCTTTGCAGGAACTTGAAATTAAATCAAGCATCTGTCATGAGGATCATAAGATAAACTCAAACACTGACGCTCACGGCAGCTGTGCATAGCGTGGATAAGTTTAGTATACGTCAGGAGACCAGATTAGTCCCGTATCAGAGTAGCACACATTCCGAACTCATTAAAGCCCACATGGGTGACCGGGACCATATGTGCAAGCACATCAAACACAGCGTGCAGATTTGAGTCTCCATCTTGTCTGGAAGATCAGCGAACACACGGCAGCAACTGCACCACCTGCTTCAGCAATGGCTCAACGAGAGAGGCATGTAGGCCTGTGTGATCTCAAGATCTGGCTCTTTAATCTAAAAGATGTACAGAATGTGAAACTGTGGAGGAATAATCAAACTGTGCCTTTGATCAGCCAATCTGCTTTAAAAATGTATCAGGTTCAGCATTTCCTCAACTCAAGTTTTTCTGATGCAACATAAAAAGGCTGGCTTACATTTATGAGACAACTGAGAGGAAAAATGATGCTGAGTGTTTGCTTTACATCTTGAGTTATTCAGATGTATATGGTGTATTAATATACCGATGACTCTCTTAGCTAAAATGACATGTTGCTTAACAAACTCAAAACAGCTGAAACACCAAGTATTGTGTTATATTGAAATGTAGTGACTTGCTCACAAAAGTTCATGTTGCCGTGCTTATGTTTGAATTTATTAGTATCGGTTGTCTTCACATGTTTTGTCTTTCTTTGTTAAGCAGACTGAGTTTACTTGTAAGGAAATGTGCTACATAAATAAAACAGCCGTTGCCACTGCCAAAGAGGAGACGCAAATGGCCAGAGCATTGAATTCAAGTCTGTTATCAGCCCAATCCAGTTCTATGTTTCTGCTCTGACCAGCCTTTTAAAGAGCCTTTCATGGGGCGAAGACAAAAGCACGGGCTCTCCAACTTGTAACCGAGGGCTTTAAATGAGGCCAGTCTACTGCATCACTGCTGAAAACACTGACTGTGTGAGGAGACAATGCTGCATCAGATAGCACGAAACTTTAATTTAAACTGGAACAGAATGAATACTGGACATGGATAAGCCGACGTTTCACATGAAAAGATGAATATGAGAAAGGCTTATTCTTTATAACCCTGAAACACCAATGACGGACTGGATGCTCTGAGGCTTCACGTATCACTTTAAATTCTGTGTCTGTCTGCTCTCAGTGAACACACGCGCTGATGCCGCAGCGCCGTGCGAGCGTTGGAAGACCTGTGCTATTTAAAGCAGAGCTAAAAGGCTGCTGAGCCCAATAACCCGCTGGGGAGACAGCAACTTCCATTCTCTGTTAACAAAGTGCCCATTTGTGACAAAGAAAGATGACCAGTCGCATTTGCCAGACTGAGATTTGTTTTTTTTCTTTCAGACTTTGCTGCACAAATGTCAGAAAGAAGACTTGCTGAACACCACCAAGTGTTGTGCTTAGATAGGAATGAGAAAATGAAAAGGTTGTTAGTAATTCTTTTTGGTCATTTTCGAGTGAGTTCTTTTTTTTTTGTTCTTAATGTCTGACAGACAAGGAATTCTTTATAACATATTACTAAAAAGAAAGCTCAAAACACAAACCAGTACATGAGTGAAATGTAGGATTTCAATTAAAAGAGATTTGTAACAAGAAAGGATTTATGCAACTCGAGTGCCTACACTCGCTGATAACGCTGATTAAAGTCAAGCTGAAATCTGAACACTCCTCAACACTCTGTAAGTATAAGATTATTATTCTGCCGAGGTAGTACAGATTTTCCCATTTTCACAAAAGGGATAACTACTGTATGAAAGCCAAGACTGGCCATGCTTGAAAATAATGAATGATATCTGTAGATCAGGAGGTAATTACCAAAGGCCCTTTGTGCTGTGATAACAGGCTGTTTGATCTCATTACGGTTCTTGTATGTTTGGCTTGTTCCTTTTAGCAGCAGCTGGCTAAAACAGACTGGAGCTGGCTACCTGCTCATCTTTGCCAACTATTAGACAATACTGTCTGCTCCACAATAAAATAAAAACTACTTGTTTGTGCCTTGTATATCTGTTTGCTCATCATTCCCAGCATTAATGACAACGACTGCGAGAGGTGAAATCAGAGGTGATCAAATGCTTCTCGCCTTAGTTCTGGCACAATTCATGCTTCCTCTCTGAACCAAAATATGGAAAAAAAAAAAAAAACAACATCTATTTGAGAGCATACATCTGCAAAAACTGACAGCTAGCAAAGACTATGTCAAAGATTAATCAGGCATTCCTTTCATCCGATTACTTCAAAACCAGCGTATACATGTTCATATTCAAGGACATGTTCATCTTCTCACAGAACGAAATGGTATCATTAAAGGAGATGCTCATGCTACATACTGCATACATACGTAATATGCACAACACACACAAACACAAACACACACACAGAATTATTTAGTAGATCAGTTTTCTTATGGTGAAGAGGAAAGGAAAAGCAAGACATAAAAGTGAGAACAAACATGAAACACTGGTTCATTTCAAAGAGCCTTAGTTGTTCATGTCAGTTTTTTAAGGTCTATGGTTACGTTTTTATTTTTCTGTTAATTGTGACAAATGCAATCGTACATAAAGTTCAAAAGTTAGGAGGCCTGCTCTGGTTTTGTTGAAAGATTTCTCTATTGTCTCTACTAGGTTCCTGCTACTGATTGATTCCAGAAAGGACACCACGAATTAAAAGACATCTAAGACTTTATATCTGCTTCTCCAGCACACGTTTCAGTTTTGCGTTTGGTGAAATAGTACTTTTACACTGTCTATTAAATAAAATCGTATATACTTGAGGTGCCAGCAGTATGTTTACATGGACGTGGATTAAAAAAGGACATTCATGATGAGATTTATAAAAGAGGACCATCTAAACACGCAGCTTTGTAGGCCTGAGTCAGAGTGCACGCCTCCTCTTCTTTGTTTACGACCGTGCATCTTGTGTCACTTTTAGATTGATCATTTTTCCATCCCGAAATAGCTGCAGCGTAATTATAACGGGTCAGACGTCTGCATTTGCAACTGAAAGGTTCAGACTTTTATTACAAAAGGAAAAGGCTGTCCACATGCGAGGGAGAGCTGAGGCAGCTGCCTGGGGAAGACTGAACTGGAATACCAGATGTAGCATTTAAAAGCAAACAGGGGTTTGTGCTTTTCCAAAGTGTGATAACAAAATGTCAAGCCACAGTTACAGCTTTCACAGCACGCCTTCAGGGAACTGGAACATGTCAAACCAATGGCAAGGTGTGGGACGAGTGATGAAAACACTTTCATCTTTATACTGGCCCTTAAAGACCCTAACATTTCCTTTAACTGGGCTGACAACTGCCAGTCGGATATGATGCAGCATCCTACATGAAGTAAACTACTTCGTAAAAAAAAAACACACAACACTGTAATCACAGCAACAGGATTGGGATAAAAGTTAGAGTTAGGTTGAGTCTCAAACATTTGAGGAGGGTTGGATGTAAAATCAACAAGTGATCTCAATTTGAAAAATACAGACTGACTCCTAACGCAATACATTCACAGTACTCATGGTAAAGATATTTTTTTAAACGAAACACGTAAAGTTTCATGTAACGTTCTTTAATAAACCAACAGCAGTCATAAAAGTTTCTCACAAGCTCGACGCATAAACCTGCAACACCATCATGATGCATTAACTGCACATAAACAGATGCTCTCATAAACTGCAGCATCTGCCCGCATCATTTCAAAGGCAGGACCGTCTAAAGAAGAGGCTGAGTGATGATCAAATCCAAGACATCAGCAAGGTTGTAAAGGCAGATATAATTCATTATATTCATGGGTCAATTTTAATTGTTTAAAAAAACAATCTGATCAAATGTGGACAAGTGACTGATTGAGAAAATATGTGCGGGGCTCATTAGAAGCAACACTGGTGTTCATTTAGACACATGACTTTTTAGTTATAAAAGTTTTGGTGATTAATTTAAAACTTAATCATCAGACGTACCAAACTTGTATTTAATTGTATAGGAAGGAATTAGAAAGCAGGAATAGTTTACTTGAACACTGAGGTTTAAGAAAAACCGGTTAACCTCCATCTATCAACTTTACCCGTTTATTACAATTTAGGGTCATGGGGATCTGCTGCAGCCTATTTACTGGCAAATAATTTATCAGCAAAGCAGCTAAGATATATATATATATATATATATATATATATATATATATATATATATATATATATATATATATATATATATATATATATATATATATATATATATATATATATATATATATACATATATATATATATATAAAGCATTCAGCTGTTGCATTGCATTTGCGTTTGCCTGGAGCCCTGCTAAATATTCCACCCTGACTTACGCAAACAAATTAATCCGAGCAGTTCGTCGTAAACAAACAACACAGACATGTGAAAATAAAAGAAAGGTACAACTGACCCAAGTAACAAGAAGACAAAAAGTTAGGACCGTTTCTATAATAGTTCTAAATAACAATCTAAGCCTATCAGATATGAATACAGGCAGTTTTTGCCCTGATAGTTTACATTGCGAGTGTTTATCAGTTGGTGCCATGGCATTTTATCTTAATGTGGGTCTTATTGTAAAGAGTTTTCTGTAAACTATGTCCTTAATGAGATAAGTACGTGAGCTATGATGCCCACCCAGACAAAAACACTGTCAGTCTGCCATCAAAATGTTGACCTAAAATGGAAAAACAGAGATAATAATTTCAGTTTTGACTCCAAGCTACATCACCTTGAAACTATCCTGTTTGGAGGTGATGAAATTGGACAAAGCTTGTCCAATTTCATCACTCTCCATGAAGCATAAAAACACTCAAAACAAAACAAACAAACAAACAAACAAACAAAAAAACAAAAACCAACAACATAATTCTCATATCGTGAATGTGGAGAGGAGCGAAACCCCGGGGCAGTGAGCACACCGTGAATCGGGTGCACTATTTGACGTGTTTAGGTCAGGTAGGTGACCGGTACCTGCAGGGCCTCTGTTCCCGGCTGCTGAAGAAGCTTGACTGTTCTGCCTCCTGCTGTTTTCTGTCCACGGCCTTCATGCCAGGTTAGGTTCCCACCAGTGCATCGACTCAGTTGTTGCTTGAAGTCCTCAGGGAGAGCCCTGTACTCCACAGCTGGCCTACAGAAACTGAAACTGGATGCAGCTGGAACGATAAAGGTGAAAAGTATTACTGTCAGCCAGCCAGCCCTGAAACAAGATAAACATAATAATAAGAAAACACAAGACATGATGTGGAAAATAGAAACACTATATGACATGGAAACAAAAGCCAGAGTTCTAAAAATCAGGAGAAACTGTCATTAAAAGTCTGATGTCATTATTATCAATACCTGCTTTATTAACACTGACACTCCTGGAAGCCAGTGCACTGGTACTGAAGCGCTAGTAGGCAAATGGCAGAGCTGTGAGACAAGCCACTTTCTCATCATTACAGGGAGGCCCGCAGGCAGATGTCCAAGCCCTCTCAACAGCAGGTGGCTTTGCAACATCCAGTAATTAAAGAGTGTAGAACTACAGTAAACACGCCATTACTGGCACAGATTCTGGCAGAGAGCCATGGGTCATTACGGATTCATGAGCCAGAATAGAGGGACTTTTTTCCCACTGAGTTTAAGAAAGAATGTGTACAGGCGTGTTTATGTGCATTTATTAATAACTGAAGTTGGCCAAAAGAAGGCGAGAGACTGTCAGGGGGAAGGAGTTTTTAGATGAAAGAGTGGCTTTGTGTTTCTGGCTTTGTGCCTCTCTCCTCTCCAGCATCTCCCGCGGAGAAGCGGAGCCAAACTGATTCCTGCAATCATTAAGGCATGCCAGCATCATCAGGTTATCGTGAATAAAACTCTGGAAGCCATTTTTGCTTTGCTTTGAGGTTTTACTCTAAAACCGTGTGCACATGAACTCTGGTTTACGGGGCTTCTCAGCAAGGCGGCGGCTGTAAAGTGCCCGTTTCATTGATTTAAAACACATAATTAAAAGCATTTGTCAGAGTCATTTTCTTTTCCGTTTGATTTCCTTGTTTTCCTTTCTCTGTGAGGGAAGAGTTCTCGTTAACTAACAGCCACAGCACAGAAAGAAAAGAAAAAAAAACACTTTCATGAAGCAAAGCCTTACAGAAAAATTAAAGTGCGGAGCTGTTTAATGTGGGATTTTCGTCAAATGTGTGCAACAAAATAAAGCTCGTCTTAGTATGGTTTCACACTGTTCAACTTTCACATGAAAAAGCTTCCCGTCTTTCAAAATCCACAAATATGAGCTCCAAAGGGAAGCCGTTGGGATTAGGAGCAAACTGAATTCATGCAAGAAAAAACAGAAAGCCTGGTGTCTCCTAATGCGCCGTGCGTGTCTCCTAATGCGCCGTGCGTGTCTTCTAACGCGCCGTGCGTTTCAGCACCGTGTCACTGTCCAGCAGCAGAACTCCTCCTTTGTCCTCCACATGGTGCCTCCGTGCCCGCAGACGTTCATATGACCCTGCCTTCAAGTTACCCTGCATAGATGTTTAAATGATTTTCCACAGACGTAGCCGCAGTTTCTGCCTGCTGATGGAGTGTTTGACCTCATACTGTCTCCATGTTATTCTGTAAGTTGCAGCGCAGCGGCTGTCGAACACGTAACCTGACAAACTGGTTTAACAAGTGTTGCGTTAAAGTACACAACTAATGTGTACCAAGTAAACATAGGCTATTTAAATAAAAACATCTTTAGCGAAGTAAAAGCTTCCTACCGTCCACAGCCATAGTGATTCCGAGCCTGGGTGAATCTAGTGAAAGTCTCCCATTATCTCCTGAGCTCCTGCGTCCACCTCACCTCCTCTTCGCGCTGCGTAAAAGCCGGTAAAAGTTTCAGCGACGTCTCGTAGTTACGCTCCACATCCTCTCGGCTGTTGCTGGTCTGACAGGGAGGGGAAACCTTAAAACCACCCCAAGTGCTCTTCGGTGTCGATAGCCGCCGGTGCGCGCGATGTGAAGTTGCTGAAGCCAGGTAGGAGTGTGGCGGAGCAGCTGGCTGCCTGACTCCGCTGGCTCAGGACGGCGGGAGCGAGCGAGCGAGCCGGCGTCTTCCTGTGTGTTGTTTTGATTTTGTGCGTCGTGAGAATCAGGCGCGCGGCTTTTTCTCAGGAGCATGCGTGAGCGCAGTGAGCTCAAAGTGCGGCCCCGGGCTCTGTAATTAACGCAGCCAGCGGAGACTTTGAAGAGCAGAGAATGAAAAGTCTTCTCATCACTGCATACCCACCATAAGGAATTTGGCTTTTCTTTATGACGAGGATTTCCGTGTGGACCCGTAGGCGACATGCCTACTCTGTGATGGCCCCTCTTTGTGAGATTAGAGAGAGCTGCAGGCAGTTATCACAGACAGGGCCGGCCCAAGCCTTTACGGGGCCCTAAGCACCACCTATGTTTGACTATTACTAATGCTCGATCATTTCATACACTAAGTGTAGCACACCCATTCATTTGCATCGTTTGTAGTTGACTTATACTAGTGTTATTCTGAGATTTTAACCTTACGGGGGTAGCAAATGTAGAAAATTGGTTTAGTATATTTTGTAGTGTTGCATACTAAACCTTGTGTGAAGTCAGCAAAAACATCACCAGACGAGACGAGACAGATGAGTAAAAAGCTTAAACGGTTTATTTGCTTTTGTTTTTAAAATTTGGAAATCATGTTCAAAGCATGCATCTCCCACTACAAAAAACAACACAAATTCACACATTATTTTCTAACATAAAACAAAAAAGCTGTAAAAACTCACAAATAAACTAATTACTAAACAAATAGATACATTTACTTAAAAGAAAACTTTAATAATGTCAAAAAATGAAGAGAAACTGATTAAACTCCAACAATTTTTGCTTTGACATTTTGGTTCATTAACAGTAAATCCAGAAGCAACAGGCTGCATTCTTTATTTTTAAATAAGTGAGCCAACTTTGCCCCCAATTTACCAACTATCTAGTGCTAGTGGAAACTTCAACTTTCTTTGAGAAATGAAGTTTTCACTGCGTCGGTCCTTTCCACTTCAGACAGGATAGCAGATGACTCTGTGGGATCATCTAAAGGAGCTGATGATCCAAGTTGTGGAGGGAGTAGATGGGACATCTGTGCCAAAAGTGCAGAAGCAGACAGACCTACATGTAAATGGCATTTAAGTAAACTGAGGAGGTTCTGCTGAGCAAACATTAGAAAATGTAGATGCTTTGAAAAGATTGTTGTTCTCGTTTCAGAAGAAGACTGAGTTTTGTCAGTACTAGAGGACAACAGCGTAGTGTTAATGCATCAGTCAGGTTATTGCAGTATAACTGGCTATCATAATGCAGATATATGCATTATCCATTATTAACAGCATTGAACTGTCCTACCTTTGTCCTGATCTGGTTTTTCTCTTCCTTCTTCTCCACTCTAGCGGGACAAATCTGTTTTTGAGTAATGCTCAGAACCGCAGCCCGCTTGAGCCTCAAAAAACTCTGTCGCGCTTCGCTTACAGGGAGCAGCATGATCTGTAAAGTGTAAATTGTAAAGTATTGCTTTGGTTCCTCTGACTAGTATATGCCATCATTAGACTCTTCTGTGTGTATATTCCTCCTGAAACCAGGGCTCTTTTCAACTCCTTTAAAGGTATTCTATTTAGCAATGCAACGTCTGACCACACGGGGGCGTTTCATAAGAAAGTTCCTCTCAAATATGAGGAGACGGTCGGCAAGTCTCCACGTATTAGAACATGTGATCTGGTATCATTGTTGTTAATTAAAGGACATCTGAAATACCATCCATATAGCTCCACTATATTTCTTCTAAAATGCAGTAGAGTGGAAAATCAAATAGGAGTAATCAAGTAGTGCTGGACAAAACAAATCTTTTTAATCTGTACTTGAGTACAATCCCCTTTGCTGCACAAAAGACATTTTCTCATCATGAGATGAAATACGGGGGTACAAGACACGCTTTCACTGTATATGTGTGTTGTGCTGCCCCCTAGTGACCGTCGGGCTGATGTTTGTACAAACCCATTGGAAGCTGTTACTATTTATTTAGCCAAACATGTTGCAAAATATCTCAGTCAAACATTACTTTTAGTAATAAAATTCCAAATAATATTGAGTTAAATCTGTCAGTTTAGCATTATATGCATTTCCATTGTTTTATTTAACAAAAAGTGATGGAGCTGTTGGATTGTATCAAGTCATCTTCCAAATGCCTCCACTGGTTTTGTTTTATCATGTATAGTAGAAAACCCAAATCTTTTCAGACACATTGTTTGAACTCCATTCAGTGTGTCGATGTCTAATCAGCCAGAGTTTCTCAGAAAATTTGTGTTGTCTCAGTTTTCCTTCACAATAACTTATTATAGCTGCATAATAGATGCAGGAGTTGCTATCTATCTATCTATCTATCTATCTATCTATCTATCTATCTATCTATCTATCTATCTATCTATCTATCTATCTATCTATCTATCTATCTATCTATCTATCTATCTATCTATCTATCTATCTATCTATCTATCTATCTATCTATCTATCTATCTATCTATCTATCTATCTATCTATCTATCTATCTATCTATCTATCTATCTATCTATCTATCTATCTATCTATCTATCTATCTATCTATCTATCTATCTAAAGAAGCTACAGACACAATCCGTATGTTTCTCAAACCCAGTTCACTGTTTCAGGATTTATTGGCTTAATCTCAAAGAGCCTACATTTTTAATAGCAAACAGTGTAACTTCACAACGAGACACTGTTTAAAATGTTCATTAGGTCTGAAGCCAACTAAAGATTAAATTGTAGACCTGTAAGTTACAAGGCAGAGCTTATTTGGCTTTAAAATCATTAACTATGACAAGGCGTTGATCAGAAAAATGTCATTAGAAAGAGCAGGTGAACTGAGGCGTGATGTTGAGACGGTGTGTTGACACCAGGGGGCAGCGTCGAGCAGTGTAGCGTCACAAACTGCCCTGCATGTTGGTCTTCAGGAACATGCGACTAACGCATGTCTAAAAACATAATCTCTCCCACAAAATCCATATGACAAAAAAACTCCTGAAAATACTATTCTCGGATAAAAAAGTTTTTGTTCTTCCTTTTTTAATTTTTTTTTGTTTTGTAAACCAGTAATTAGAAGAATGAACTAATGCATCTTTTAAATTTTTTATTCAGCGATAAAACTGATTTTACTGCTGAATAATCTCTGACTCATTTGTCTTAAACATTTGACTGGCTATGCTGGTTAATAAAGCCAATATGGCAGATTAACACAATTTACTGAGTCTAATAGGCTCAGTGGATGATAAAATCATCAGATGTTTGCTGGAGGTAGGATAGACTCTGGCAGACCCCCGAGACCCTGTACAGGATTAAAACAAGTATAGAAAATGGATGGATGGAGGAACTAAATTGTCAAAAGTATTCACTCACCCATCCAAATAATGGGAATCAGGTGTTCCAGTCACTTCCATGGCCACAGGTGTATAAAATCAAGCACCTCCGCATGCAGACTGTTTTTACAACTATTTGTGAAAGAACGGGTCGCTCTCAGGAGCTCAGTGAATTCCAGCGTGGAACTGTGACAGGATGCCACCTGTGCAACAAATCCAGTCGGGAAATTTCCTGGCTCCTAAATATTCCACAGTCATCTGTCAGCTGTATTATGAGAACATGGAAGTGTTTGGGAATGACAGCAACTCTGCCACAAAGTGATAGGATATGTAAATTGATGGAGGGGTGTCAGCGGATGCTGAGGTGCATAGTGTGAAGAGTTCACCAACTTTCTGCAGAGTCAGTAGCTACACACCTCCAAACTTCATGTGTCCTTCAGATTAGCTCAAGAACAGTGCTCAGAGAGCTTCATGAATGGGTTTCCATGACCGGGCAGCTGCATCCAAGCCAAACATCACCAAGTGCAATGCAAAGTGTTGGATGCAGTGGTGTAAACCACACCGCCACTGGAGTCTAGAACAGTGGAGACATGTTCACTGGAGTGACCAATCGTGCTTCTCCATCTGGCAATCTGATGGAGGAGTCTGGGTTTGGCGGTTGCCAGGACAACAGCACTTGTCTGACTGCATTGTGCCAAGTGTAAAGTTTGGTGGAGGGAGGATTATGGTGTGGCGTTGTTCTTCAGGAGCTGGGTTTGGACCCTCAGTTCCAGTGAACGGAACTCTGAATGCTTCAGCATACCAGGACATTTTGGACAATTCCATGCTCCCAACTTTGTGGGAACAGTTTGGAGCTGGACCCTTCCTCTTCCAACATGACTGTGCAGCAGTGCACAAAGCAGGTCCACAAAGACCTGGATGACAGAGTCTGGTGCTGATGAACTTGACTGACCTGCACACAGTCCTGACCTGAACCTGACAGGACACCTTTGGGATGAATTAGAGCCGAGACTGAGAGCCAGGACTTTTCGCCCAACATCAGCGTGACCTCACAGATGTGCTTCTGGAAGGATGGTCAAAAATTCCTCTAAACACACTCCTAAACCTTGTGGACAGCCTTCCCAGAAGAGTTGAAGCTGTTATAGCTGCAAAAGGTGGACTGACGTCATATTGAACCCTATTAATTAGGAATGGGAGGTCACTGAAGTTCATATGCGAGTCAAGGCAGGTGAGGCGATTCTTTTATTCATACGCGCTTCCATTTCCTGGACCTTTTTTAAGGCAAACAGAGTCACTTGACAAACTATCTTGTGGTCTGAATCTAAACTGATTACAAATCTTAAAGCAGAAAAAAAAGCTGATAAAAATTCACATCAGTGCGATGTGTTTTATTTTTTTTTACTCATACATTTTTGACCGATTTTTTTGGTCAAAAACATGCATTTGTTGTTTTTGTTTTTTTTTAAACATACAGGACTGTGACAGTTATTCCAGTCTAAATTTTGTCATATTTTGTAAACTTTTTCTTTTGTTTTTAAACTGGTTCTACTTTACAAACATAGAATAACCAAACCATTTTTCTGCATTGAGCTTTTCTGTATTCTGTATTTCTGTGTTGTATTTGGATTACTATAAAAATGTTTTTAACCTTTAAGGCATTAGTCGGTGCAATCAGGAAACTATCATGTGAATCATGTGGGCAAGAGATTTAATTAACAACATGAGCAGGAAGCAGAGATTATTAAGTTGAACTATTCACAGGAAGAGATGAATGCAGGAGGGATTGTGGCTTGAATAGATGATAAAAATTAAAGTTGATTCTGAGGGAAGTCTGCATCCATATGTGAGTCGATATGAGTGCGGTGACTGTCCAGATGTGAACACACAAGTCTGGAAACAGCAAACATGTTTAATCTTTCAGCACATGTGTGAATAGTGCCATTACCTCCCTATGAAGACAAAACTAGGCTTTGTTCAGTGCAACATTTGTAATGATTATCTTCTTCAGACATGTGCGTCTTGAAATGGATTCATTTTCTGAAATGGAAAAAATAAATCAGTGTTTTTCGTCTTGTCTGAGAGGAAAACATCAATGTCTGTCTGGGAGCGGACGCACCGGAACAGAAAACAAGCCTGGGGTTGTGATATTTGTTTTGACACATGGCCGTCAACACACAAAAGGCCACTTTAAGGCAAATAATGCAGCAAAGCAGACACAACTTCCAGCAGTTTCTGAGTCTGCTTTTCAAACACTCCCTGTATGGACTCTGAGTGCATTATACATCTCTGCCTGTCAGGTAGGTGCTACTGTGTAGCAGGCACGCTCTCCCATGTATAATAAGAAAAAAGAAATCAAACCGCATGAAAACGAATAGAATCTTTCTACCATAGCAGCAGCCAGGGTTTTTGCGATGGTGCCACAACAAAACAAATAGTCCAGAAACTTTTGACTCAGTTGTAAACTAAAGACACAGATAAAGTGATTTTCAAGCCAGGTCAGAATGTGGACCATGGGTGTTAACATTAAATAGACACAGATAAAGAGAGAAAGGATAAACAGAAATGTAGCTCCCCATCTGCTGCACAGGCTCCTGTTCACTTTTCTTGCCGCTATGCAGACAAACTGGCCCACGCCCTGTTCGTAATGTTGAGCAGTCCACGAACAGCTACGGTCTGACCTCAGCACTGACGGCAGGTGAGTGGAAGCTGAAACAGCCACAGCTGTGTTACGCCATTCAAGGAAAACCCACGGGTGGAGCCGCCACCATCCTGCAGAATAAAGCCGCACTTGTTTCACGGTAACAGAGCTCCGGTCCGAGCATGGACTCTGTGCGCTCTGCAACTCGTTATGCCTAATACAATGAGAGCTTGTCTATACTCGAGAGGACCAAAGAGGTCATGGAGGACATGTGGAGTATCTGGACGGATCAGGGTATTACAAGGGCAAAGAGGTGTGATCTGGTACAAACAGGATGCAGGAAATGGGCCTGCCCCGAAAACCATTCAGGCAAATGAGAACTCGATATAAAGGTCTATTTCAAGCACTTTTGGAGACTATTATTCATAGCAGTGGTATATATGAGCATATAATAAATCTAATAACAACATAGCAATGAATGATTGACATTGAGCTATCAACACATTAACAACAAGGTGGCACCTCATGCACCGTTGGTTGAGACAGGTGAGAGCCGCGGCTGTTTTACCATCAGTTTCGGGAGATTCTGCCCTGTTTTCATTGTCCTAAATGTGGTTCCAATAAGACAAAAACCCACACCAACATCTTTTAGCAGTTGAGAGGTAGGTAGTGTGGTTGTGGCATGAAACAGGCGTGACCTGGAGAAGGCTACAGATGGATACCCTCATTTATGTGAAATCCAGTTATATTGTCAACTACATGTTGAGCTTCAAGAACAACAGTCGACATTTCATCACTTGTCACGCCACCAAAACCGCACGTCACCTAGTGTAAAGTTTTCTAAATCCTCACCCGTGAATATTATGATGATTTTTTCTGCAATTGATGAGAAAAAAAAAACATTGATATCTGATATAATGAAAGGAAATTTTGACTCTAAAATTTCTGCATTTTCTGAATGGATCTACTGTCTCCAGGTTTATCAAAACACAGCTCCACAGACAATAATGTTCTGCACAGCATGAGCTTTTATTTTGATTTTCCAGTCTGATGAAATAACAAGCTGCAAATGTTTGACTACTAAATAATTGACTAATGTCAATAATCTCAAAGTAGCATCGAACCAGTCTAACAGATGAATAACTATTGATTTTTGTGAATGAATTGCACATTCATAAAATGCAGTGCCTGATGTGATTGAGCAGGGAGACAGAGGAGAAAGAAAAGTCCAGGTTCTGCTTTGAAGGCTTTCACTTTATTCATATATGCTCAGTTTGGCCACTAAAAGATGATATGGTAAATTAATATCAGGTCTTATATTTAAAGATTTTGGAAAATTGTGTCAGCAACTTGATCATGATGACTAAATGCTACTAAAATGTGGCTCCATCTGTTAGGAGACCCCTCTGTGGAACAATCTGGCCTCCGGGCCCGTTTCTATACTTGGAATAGAGAAATTAGTGAAACATTTCAAAGACAGTTGTTGTGAATGAATGCGTGTGCTTGTGGTCGCGGCACTCAGGCATGGGTGTGCACCTTCACGGCCTTTTACACAGGGCATTTGTTGTTGTTTGCTCCCATTCCTGGAGGTTTGCTGTTAGGAGTTCAGAGTGTGTGGGTGTGCATGTGTGAAGTAAAAAGCATGTTTCACAGATTTCACTTCACAGTCTGCCAAGTGTACATAAAACCTCAACAATGTCACCACAGTAGAGTCAGTCCAGCGTGAACCTTGGCTGTGTTATTTTCTGCAGTTTATTAATGTATGTTCTGCTAAATGAGACTGAAGAATAATATTTAAAGACTCGTTGAGATTGAAGATTCCCTTGAAAATCTGCTACATTTCTATTATAATGAAATAAAAATCTCCGGTTGTGGGTGTTGGTGCCCACATTTAAAGATGTTTTTTGCCTCCCATGTTTTGGAGGCATGTTTTGTATGAATTGGACATTCATGCAAGAACAACTCCCACCAATTAATACAAGGCACTAAATATGACTACTAAAAAAAACATTAGTTCGCAAGAAAAGTGGATGTGTTACTAATACAAGTGTGGCACTGAGCAAGCCTGCATCTTTTCTTTAACCAAAGCTTTTCCTCCTATATATTTATATCCAAAAACAGTGAGTTCATAAACACAAAGTAAGTTTTGTTCACATTTCAAGGTACAAATAAATGTGAACTACATTATAGGCTACTTCTTTCAGGACAAGGTCCGCTGTTGTTCTCTCTGGAGGGGAGTGATGTTTTTCCTCTGGTTTGCTGTGATGTCACCTTGGGAAAATAACTCACACGGCTTCAGCCAAGACCCTTATTGGAAAAATATTTTACAAACTAAATATAGAAGAACACTTTTTCTTTTTATTTATTTTGAATACTTGAAACACTTAAGGTATGGCACAAACTGAAGAAGAGCTTTGCCTCGTCTCCTTCAGCGTCACCACGGTGTCACTTTGAGGAGGCTGAGTGGGAGGAGCTATGCAGATAGTGCCAGCAGAGGTCTATTAGTGAAGTCTGAAGTCCTTCAAACTCACAGTGGACTGTTGTCACTTGGACAAAGTCCACCAGACCCACAGTCAGCATCAGGCTCAACACTGACAAGGTGGCATTTAGTTTAATAGCGCAGTTCAACGACTTTGCACTGCAAAGACTTTTTCTGATAAAACGTGCAGCAAGCTTTCTGTTTGTTGAATTATTCTTTTTTGTCAGAGGCCCGGGACTTCAAGAACTTTCCTTTTCCAATTGAAGGTGGAATATATAGGGCCCCGCTGGCTCTTGCTGGAGTAATACTTTTCCTCTTCTGCGTTATAGGCATTTCCGTTCCTCAGACTGAAGAGTCCTTTCGCACTTTTTCATCTATCGGCTAAATATCCGACAATGAATTTGGCAATGGCTGTTAGCCCGTCATTGATCATTACTTTGTTTTTGTCTCTGGCTGAGGCAAAGTTCTACAGACCGTTCGATTTTCATCAATATAAAACTGAGCTCAGCCCTCACCATGAGCAAGGGAAGCCCCTCAGCAGAGACAGGTAAGTGCTGTTTCTCTATAATATCCTACACAGAATAAAATGTTAACTTAGAAAGCGACAACATTTTGTATTTGTGAACTGTATTTCTCATTGTTTTTGGTTTGTTTTAATCTCTGCAAGGAACCACTGTGCCTACGTGATAGAAAAGACAGTGTCCTTCACCATGCAGGACGGGGCAGCCCCCTATGTAAAAGCTGAATACAACAAGTGTTCCTGGGGCACAAAATGCCCAACTCTTTTGTGAGTAAACAACATTTTGGTTTTCCGTTGCTTCACAACGCAAAAAATCTCTGGCAATCTGTAATTAATAAGTGGATGTTCCCCTCAGGTATCGCCTGATGTACAAGCCAATTTACAAGGTGGCACATAAAACAGTCACAGAGCTTGAGTGGCGTTGTTGTCCTGGGTTCTCTGGTTATGACTGCATGGAGGGACATCCAATTTACCAGCAGCCTCTTAGGATGATGCCACCATTCAACGGCCCATCAATGAAAGGCCCACAGTTTCATGAACCACGGCACGAAGAGCCCATGTTCAATAGTCCAGTGTTCAAAGGTTCACCTGCCAATACTGCTGTAAAAGCCCACCCATGGAGTAAACCAAACGGGCCTCCCATCAGCAGTTTTAACTCACACCCAAAGCCTCAGTTTGGGCCCCAGAGTTCACCATCCTACTCCAAAATATCTTTTGAGCCATATCCATCTGAGCCAGAGCCTGCGCCAGAGCCAAACCTCACAGATGGCAACCAAAAACACAAACATGAGCTTAACCAAGGATCTGAGAAAATGATCCCTGCTCCAGCTTCTGGAGAACAACCTGAGAATGACAACACAGGTGTGTGTCCTCCAATAACCTCTCTAAAATCTCTAAACTGCCAGCAGCGTTTTGTGTTTACTGTGTCTAACTTTTGTCTTTAGGGCAGATTCTTGACAGCGACACAAAGGAGCAAATATATCGAATGGAGGAGGATGTGCACCGTCTAAACCAGGGTCTAGAAACACTGAGGGGAATTGTGACTGGATTAGAGGCCAGCCTAAGAGCCTCGCTGAGAGAAGATGCCAACAGGATGCTGTCAGCTCTGCTCTCTGCTGCTCCCGGTCCTCTTCCTGCTCCAGTGACAGCCTCTAATCCATCCACTGTAGGGTTTGCTGAAATTCCTGGGGGAAACCCTGACACAGAGGGTTTAGATGGAAGCCACGTTTTTCCAGGTCTCACAGAACTGAATGAAAGTGTAGAGGGGCTCAGGACAGAGCTGCAAACCAAGACAGCAGAGCTGCGGGAACTCAAAACAACAGTGATGAGACACGATGGAGTGCTGAAGAAGATTTCAAATGGAGCAAAAGTGACTTCTGACTTTACTAGTCATCTTGGAGGGTCTGTGGAAAATTTGATGAATGCCAAACTAAGTACCACCAGGACAGGAACTCTTGTTGAACTTGAAAAGCGCATGAAAAATGAAGAGGTGCGTTGCAAGGAGAAAACTGGGGATGAGCGCAGTCAATGCCAGAAAGAGCAACTTCAGCAGCAGGAGCAGATGAAAAACCCTCTGCAGCAAAGCATATCAAAGGTAGGAAGTGAGCCAGCAAACCTCCAGGCACAGACCCGTGGTTTGAAGGCTAGAGAGAGCTGCTGTGGTGCAACGAATGGCCTCGTAGAAAGAGTGCAGCAGCTGGAGGCATCAATGGTAAGCCTCAATCAGTCCCAGGGGTTCCTCAGAGTGGAGCTTGGTGGACACAAGGACCACATAGAGGGAATACTGGAAGGGCGTCTCGGATATGTAGAGTCCAAGCTCAACTTGACAGGCCAGATTAAAAATCATGAGTCTAAAAAGAAGAACAGTGTTTCATACAACGCCTTGACAGGACAGGACCTGGAGGCCAGAATGGAGAGTAAGATGAGAACTCTAGAGGAGCGTTTACTGACAGCTTTGGAGGAGCTGGGCAATGCTACTGCTCCTGCACTGCTGGAGGGTCATGCAGTTCCAACTCTGGAGACAGAGCTGGAGTCCTTGCGAGGAAGACTTGAGCTAGATGTGGACAGAGTGCAAAAACAGCTCAACAGCCTTGAGGTTCTCTGCGCCGCTTCTTGCTCCTCACCACAAACGTGTGCCACCCAAGCAGACTCTACTGGGCCTACTGAAAACCTGGCAGAGAAGCAGAATGTGACAGAGGCGCTGGACATACAGGCTGACCAGCTAAATATCCTCAACAATACAATGCAGAAACTTCTGAGGAAACTGAGCCTTACTGAACAGCAGAAACCACCTGAAAGTTATTCTCCAGTCCGAGCAGAGCTGACGGTCCTCAGGTTCAACGTCAACGTGGTCAACCACACCCTTAAAAGCCTCCAGGATTCCCTGGGCACAGTGATCCACCAGGTGGACCAAGCCAACAGCTCCTGGTATGAGAGAGAGGGTCGACTGGCCCAGCAAATCAAGGGTGTGGTCCAGCTGGTGGGACATCAGGCTTCCATGCTTGGGGCAGGTGAGCGCAGACTGGCGCGACTGAAAGGTGAGCTGCAGGAGATGAAGAGGCGTTTAGCCGAAGAAGTTCGAGTGTGCCAGAACACAGCTACAGTAGTTAAAAAAGAGGTAACTGAAGTTGGAGGGCGTGTAGCCAGTGTGGAGGATCAGTGTAAGGGGCTGAATTACTTAGCAGACGACCTGGAGAGGATCAGGGAGGAGCTGGAGAGACAATCGAACGGTCTTCTCCTGCAGGTCAACGGGACCCTCTCCAGCCACGCTCAGCAGTTGTCGGAGCTGAAAGGCGAACTCAGAAACTGCACCTCAGGGCCAAAGCCAACACAAAGTTTACAGGTGAAGGAAGAAGTGAAACGAGGGGACATCTTCACTTGGAATTAGTTAAATGCATACACACAGTTTTTGTCGGAAGAGTATATATTTTGCAGGTGAATTGGGGTTCCACCACAACTCCTCATTATTTGAATTTAAAAATACTACGGTTTTAAACCTGCACTGAAATAGTTTGGGTTAGTTTTCAACAGGCATCGGTAACAGAGACGGCAGCTAGTTATGACTGGAGTCATAACAGAAAGTTAAAAATAGATCCTGAAGGTGTTACAATCACAATCTGTTTCTTGTAAACTATGATTATTTAGAGCCTCTGTGATCTAGATTGGGATTAACGTCTGCAACTGTGTGACTATTCTGGTCCTGTGAAGCTTAAAAAGAATTCTGTTAAGAAAGTTTATATGTTTTTATATTGATTTTTCATATGTCTAGATTAGCAGTAAACAAGAAAGTTTGTTTTTTTACGACTTAAAATTTTAAACATGAGTCTCAAATTGTGATCCGTTATCAAATGTTTGAAGTTGTAGCTTCTGTGACATGTCAAGACTTTTTTTTTCTTTTTTTAGTGCTCACAATCCAATAAAGACATTTCTGTAAAGTTCATGTTTTCTTGAATAAAATGTGCCTCAGACAAGAAAACACCAACAACGTTGTACAAAAAGTGGTCATGTTTTCATTTCAAGTAGGGGAACCAAAAGAGGAGAAGTAGAGAAGTATTAAAGCAGTGGACTTTAGTGCAGTGACGAGGACTGAAATATGCCAAGTGGAAACGGTGGCGTTCCCTCAAAACATTAAGTTAACAGGGACAAACTTCACGTACACAAAGGAAATTACAAATGTGCTTTCCTCCCAAGACAATAAGTGATAAAGAAAGACAACCCAAGAACTCCTGCGTGCAGCAGCCGAACTCTCAGCGTCTCACTCACTCGAGGCTACAAATCTTGTCGTTTTCTGAGCAGAGGTCTCATTGGACATGACTATACGGTAAGAGGTGACCTTGCTACCAACCTTCGCCTGTTAGTTCCTTGTTCCCTGTCAGACGCAAACCATTTAAATGACAGCTTTCTGGGAAATGAACCCGCTGCTGTGTGAAAACGTTTTAGCCCGATACACGCGGTGAATAATAACTAAACAAATGCTCCAGTGAGAAGGTAGAGAGAGAAACAGATGATACAGACACCATATTCATGCTGGTTTCAGATCTGAGCGATGCAAATATGCCCCACAACAATACAGGTTAACAAGGTCAACTTATCCCACTGTTAATCCACACACTGTCCACTGCCTCTATAAGCAACTGTTCACCAGAAAGGATGACCATAAATGAAATACAATGTAATGCAATGCAAAGAAAAATAAGTAGATCAATCCAAACAACAAATATCCCAGTGTTTCCCTGCACAGCAGTCCAACATTCATTTCAAAATCCATCACAGCTCTGTCAGTGCTTAGGCTTCTTTCTCTGTATTCCTACAACGTCTCTATTAAGTTCCCACAAACAGAGACCCAGACAACAACCGTTTCACTTTTTGTTTTTGTCAAAAAAAAAAAAACACTTCGACAGGAAGGGCAGACAGAGCTCTGGTGATTTGTCTCCTCTGACTGTCTTCCCTGCTCGCTGAGGCATCTGAATCAGAGTTCATCACTGGCCGCAGCATGGACCCAAATCACAAGAGGCAAGACTGGCATAAAGACAGAACACAAAGGATATGTGAGGAAACAGAGATCTGCAGTGGTCAAAAATCTGCATCATCCTATAAAACACCCTCTGCAGAAGCTTAAGGTTAGGGTAGGGCTTTTGTCCTCATTACAGTGATGGCCAGAGAACGGATGGAGGAAATTACAAGTTGGCTCACACACACGGACGCCCAGGAGAGGGTCACCCTCAAACCAGGGACTCGGGGCGTCTTTGCAGTAAGCTTCAAGATTTGACATTTTCCAGGAAGCAGTAACATGTAAATCTGTGCTGGCTTAAATCTGGCTTTTAGAGATATGGATTTCAAGTTGCTTGAAAAAATATTCTGAAATATAGAAGCATAAATATTAGCAATCACACAGCAATGAATGTCAATATTTATGGCCTGAGTTCAGCCCTTTCCATGGCACATGCAGAGGATAAATTTCAATTCAAAGGTTAAACACATGAGAAGTAAAATTTGATTCACTTTGAAATTTACGACCAACAAGAACTCAAATCTTGGTGGTAACAGCAGTTTTCAAATGTAAGAGCCGCGTGTACGTAGTGGTCCACTGGCATCTTTGCACTAACCCTTTTCAAATCTTTTATCAATAAGCAATCAATATCTACTCCAGACTGACAGAAACAGTTCTACAGACACCAGATTCTGGCTTGCCAGGTAGTGGACTTAAGTTTATGATTTTAATAAACATTAAAACAAAAGATCCTTCAACACTTATGGACGACTACTAAGAACAGGACGTTGAGCAGACAGAAGTAGTGGACCTCTGCGTGGCATGGCGGGGGTGCAGTCGCCTCATCGTGGATGTGACCAAAACACAGAAGATGATTGGAGAACACCATTTCTGCTGTGGGAAATGAGGTGAAGTTGGTGGAGAACTATGAGGGTTCTGAGCTGGACAACAGACTGGACTGGAGGACCGCTGAGACCGTCTGCAGTAAGG
Source organism: Xenentodon cancila (assembly GCA_014839995.1). Lineage (NCBI taxonomy): Eukaryota > Metazoa > Chordata > Actinopteri > Beloniformes > Belonidae > Xenentodon > Xenentodon cancila. The sequence continues at coordinate 6,636,348 of CM026204.1, read as the reverse complement.
ACAAAGCAGACTGAACACCTCCGAGGAAGATTACGTCCTTCGGTGTTTGCATCATGAAAACATAAAACACAGAAGCAGTCCAAAATTGCACATATCTTACAGATCAGTCAAGTTAGACCACATCCGGCAATTGTATTTATATATTTATTTATTTTTAACTCTGATGGGAAAATATGCCTTTTATATGATGCAAAGTTTATGCACCATCTTCTGGTGACATGAGCTTCTGGTGATGCATGTATGATGCATGTTGTTTTGATCACACTGCTGGCTGTAGGAGAAATTTGCCCCCCGGAGAAAATTAAAGCTTATCGTGACCTTGACATTTATACTGATTAACGAGCACAATTATCTTCTTTTTGCTTACTAACACCTTATTGTCCTGTGTCCACCTTTATTCTTTAAACAACACATTATTACCCTTTTTTCTTCTTTTCCCTTTTAACACACATTATAACACAGACACCACACTACACCACCACTGTCTCGTCTCTCTTTCTTTCTCTTTCTATTTCTAGTCTGTTCACATACCACACCTGGTAATTTTAGCCCTCTTTGGCAGAATTTAGTTATTTATTTACTTATTTTTTCTTTTTCTTCGTCCTACCTAGGGATCAATAAAAAATAGTTAGACTGTCATTAGGGCCGGTGAAGGGTACACATCTGCACACACTTGAACACACATACACCAAAAAAAAAAAAAACAAAAAAAAAATAAACCTTGATTATAGATTAAAATGCATATATATATCTTTTGGGTCCTACCAGTTTGGTATCAACCATTAATATATGTGCAAACAAGGGGAAAAAAAAAAGAATATTTGCTTAAAATAGATTCCTTTTCTGTTTCGGGATCTTTTCCCAATAATTTCAAAAAACCTCGGAGGTTCAGAAGATATAACTGTAAGTTTCTTTGTTGGTCCAACAAATTCTACAACAACCATAATCAATTATCCGGTGTTGCTTCTAGATATATAACCTCGCAATATTTCTCTACTTTTTCTATTTTTCTACTATCATTTGAACCTTGTGGAGACCACTGCAGTTGGCATTCTGTATTCCAGGTTTCTGTAGCAATCAGTTAATGTCCTTCTCTTTCCCTCTTATTCTTTATGTAAAACATAAAAAAATAACTCTCCTGTTTGGATATCTGAATGCCATTAAACAATCCAGAAGTCCTTTTTGTTGCATGCTCTGGATTTAATCAGTGATAGAAATGCTTTTGTCCCTGTTCTCCCAAAGCCTCTTTCAGATTTAAAATAATACCAAACTTGTAAGTATCTGTAGAGTCCTATCTTCCCAAATGATGTTCCACAGAGGTTCAAAATTCTATCATAATAGCCTTGTGGAAAATGAATAATATGAATTTAGACCATTTGTGATCCATCGCTGAACTCGGGGGCCACTTTTGTTTGGCAAACCTTTTTTCTACTTTACACATTTTTAATACACCCGGCCAAGTTTTCCAAAGAATGTCCGACATGGGAGGATTTGAGACCATCAGTTCATCCTGCAGTTTATTATCTGCTATACCTGTCTGATACTGTTGGTATTTCTTTTGGAGAGAACAGTTTTATCTTCATAGTAACTCAAAGAAATGGAGCAAACCGAAAAAGAAAAAGAAAGCTTGCTCTGAGCTGGTCCTAGAGGCCCTGGAGGTGGTCCTCCACACTGCAGAGTGATTCAACTGCAGTGTGACTCCAGTCAGAGACTTCATTAGGTTCGCTGCAATAAAGAGACGCTGAAAATAACAAACACACAGAGTGGGAGGGTGACTTCGCTCTTCTTCCTCGGCACCAAAGTGTAGTCATTAGCTGCTGTAATCCGGTTCAAATTATTTATATTTCATCTTGAACTCGGTAACACGAGTGACTTTCAGACACTTTTGTATGTTCTCTTGGTTACTAAAGATTACTGGCTCAGCTGGACACTGTCTACTAATTTACTGGAGCTTCACAAACCTTGTTATGGCCTTGTTATGTAACTGTAAAAACTTTGGAATATTGCTCTATTTGGATAAATTAGATTTTACAATCCAAATTCTATATAAGAAAAATATTGGTAAGTGGCTGAAGATCAAATCAAGCAAAAACTTATATATCTGCAGCCAATCATCTTTCATATGCTTCAGTTATGACAAATGCAGCGTTAATCAGGGAAGATTGAACTGATTCAGTTACATTGTCTCTGTTGTGTCTTTTTACTCCGTGTTTTTCTTTTTCACTAAATGCAGGGAAACGCTGTCTCAATAAATATATCAACTTCTTTGAATAAGGACCACCAGCACCGACTCAAACGTTTGCTTTTGTTTCTTTTGTTTTTTAGGTTTAGTCCTCAAGTCCTAAAAAAACAAGTCCTCAATCCTTGATGTTAAGTAGCAGCAGATCCAAAACAAGACTTTCCGAAAAACAGATCATGTGAACGTTGCTCTTCACTCATATTAGTGGCAGTAATAATAATAATAATAATAATAATAATTATAATAATAATAATAATAATCGGGTAAAAGTTACTGTGAAACCATATCTTTATCCCCAGTTTGTTCAGTGTTAATAATGCAGCCGAATGCAGCATGAACACAGACAAAGCAGTGGAGTTTTGAGTGACTCATCTTGTGAATGACTCATTTTCATAAACTAACCAATGTCACAACTTAAGGGAAAGCAAGACTTGTTATTGCTAAATCAACTAAAATGATTCTTCATCTGTGATAATTTATGAAATAATAAGAAAGTATGAGCAGCCACAGTCTAAATACTTACATAATGGATGTTTATTGATGTAATGGTTATCAGCTGTTCTGGAAAGGACTTAGGAAAGTGACATTGACATTTATTTACCCATTTTCCACCTCATCTTTGAGCAAAAAGCTAGTTTCACGTATTAGACTAACAATGCTCTGATCTGTAGAACATGTTTAAAATCTTATTATTCATTGTAAAGAAGCAGACGTGAGTTTCTAGCAGGACCATTTAATCATATAGCAGTGGTTATCAGAGTAATACCATATAGCTTATAGTGTTTTAATCCAGTCACTGAGGTGGCTGGGGGGTGGCCTCTGCTCTCTGTCCAGTTGGGACATGATGGAAATTGTTATTATAATGGGAAATAAGATTATTTAAAACTGCAAGGTGTGTCACATTTTGGGTGACATATTCTCAGAAAGGCATTGTAATATTCAAAAGTATTTGTTGAAAAGTGTAAAAAAAATTAAATAAATAATAAAAATGGAAAATAATAGTTCTTTCAATGTTATTTTCTCAGAAAATGTAATTAATAGACCCTGTGGATCCCACTTTAGGCCTTTTCTAGGCAGTAGCCCAGAAGGATCTACAAGCAAGACTTGGAAATTGTTTTTTTTTGGCATTTCTGTACTTTTTTGGTTGAATTTGTATTATTCGATGGGTTTCCATCTGCACTATATCTCACTAAGTACTATAAACTGGACTTGAAAAAGAAGTAAAAAGATCAAACATGAAATGATAACATTGAAACATTTTTTTTAATTTTATCTTTTTAATCATGTAGTCAAGAATAGGAAAGTTTGACATATTTAACAATTTAATAAGCCATACCAGGTCTTAAGTCTAGGTAAATGTTACCTCAGATGAACCACAAGGCAGAAATGCATTATTATTAATTTAATAGAAAATGGTAAACTTATTATTACTTTCATCGAAATTAAGTGAGTAAGAAGGAGACAGAACTCAGCATGATCTTAAAGAAGCTGTCTGGGAAGAGTAATGAGATTATTCTCATAAGGAAAATATTTAAGATAACCACCAAACTTTATAACAATCAATGTCCCTCCGGGTTTATTGCAAAGTCAAACTGAACAATACTCAAAGCAGCTGTAAAAAAGAAACACATCCTAGACTACCACATGCATTCATTTACATGTTCAATGTTAAACTTAATAACTAAACAATTACAAAAAAAAAGTATGATCATCTTTGAAGGGTTGCCAGAAGAACGCCTTTTCTTTCTAAAAGAAAAATAATTCATTTTAGGTTTTCAAAGTTGAAAAAAACCCACATGTCTTTGTGTTTGTATAATACACAAGACCAAACACAGTTTAACAAAGCCCAGCTACAGATGACTCATGTAACAGGACAATGACAATGACAAATCCAACAAGTCTTCAGTAGAATCTGCTGTATATGATGAAATTCACAAAACACAAATTCACACAAATCCTTTGCTATATTATCACAGCTTATCTTAATGTGTTGCTGGCATCAAATAAAAAATGAAATTCTCTTTCTACTAATCTACTATTTTTCCTTAATTTTTTTTAGTTTAAATCCCATGTGCATGAATGCAATTTTTTTCTTAAGAACAGATGTTTGAAAATTCGATATTTAGTTTAATGAACTTCTAGATCATGTGGTGCCTCACTAATAATATGGGAGCTGTTCTGGTCTGAGCAGCTGCATGGAAACGTTTGATAAAATAGAGTGAAACAGCGCTTCACCGGTGGCTCGAATGCTCCCTCCGAGGTCTGAATTTACTGTATGATCACAGATGACCTTTTATTTCATTGAAAATAGATAACTTACATACAAGACAGTTGAATTAAATACAGTCACCTCTGAAACATACAGCAACATGCATTCACAGGTTAATATTCTGAAGTGTTGATGAAATTTAATTTCGTAAGTGGACAGGATATATTGCACTTATACGTGCTGTTGACCATGCAGAGCTTTGAATTGCTGTTTCTTAGAAACATTCGTGCAGCACTTTTAATTCAATAGGATTTGGTGTCTTTCCCAAGGACACGGTGGACCGACCAGCCGCCTTCCAACTAGTGGATCGCTCACCGTTATTTCTGAGTCACGGTTGGCAGCTTCTTCATGTTGAATGATTAGAACAAAAAGTGAAAGGGTGTGAGCTGTCTAAGATCATGGTACGTGACTCTGAATCCTCTATTTTGTAAAAGGTTCTTGGAGATTGTGTTGGATGAAAATCCAACTCTGCAGTGTTGCTTTCACAACTTTACATTTATCATCCACAGTTTTCTCTCCTGTGACCTGCTTTCCAATCAATACTTTGACTGATACAAATAGGAGTTGCAGAGAAACAGCAATGACGTGCTCATTATACGACTGACACGATATTATTTTTCATTAAAATGACCATCCCTTAGGCTTGCACTTTAAGAGTTGGCACTGGACTTTGAAACATATTTATTAAAAAAAAGGCATTTTCTATTTTCATTTAATTTCTGTAAACAAAATTAGCAGGGAAAAAAGATTACACAAATCCTACTGCCTTGCCAAACTTTTTTTAATTACCTCAAGTAATTCATTTTACTGTCACCTTACAGTTGTTAATCTGACTAATCGTCATCTCCAAGTTAATTTACACTAGTTTTTTTTTTTGGGCATAAAACCAAAATAAATTGGATTCAATCCAAGATGTTGATGTCAAACAATGCTCAATGAAATGCAACTAGAGGAATATTAAAAGTTAAGTGCCTTAGCGGTGCCAGTTCTCCACTCAGATGTAATTAAAAAAAGACTAAAGCTGTAAAAGGTGACACAATGAGATGTAGTGACTCAAAGACGACCAGATTTTTTTCATGTGATGGGAAACAATGAGGAACATCATTAGAAATAAAAGATATCTGTTGGTTTCATCAAGCTGTTTTTATTCAGATGATTGTAACAATTATGTAAGACGACCCTGATCAGGTCAGGGATCATTATCAGGTGAATATTAAATAGTTGTCACAGACCTAAGCAGATGTGTTTGCTGTGGAAACCAAACAATCAAACACTTGGTTCACTTATTAGACATTCTTTCAATTAAAGAAGCCAAATAAACTAAAGTATAAAAGCAAATCAAAGTGTGGGAGATAAGCATAGCAGGACAGTAAGAGTGGATAGAGAGAGGGGGTGGGGAGTGGTACTTTGAGTCATCAGTGACAGTCAATTCTTGTCTGTATTATGCTGATCCCTTTCCCTCCCCCTTTCCCTTCCCATCTTCCTCCGTCTCTGGCCCGGCGTCACTGTGCGCTTTCGTTGCACATCAGCGCGGCTTGGTGCATGTCCACAAGGATGATGAGTGTGCACGCTGCATGACAGAGCGGGCGCTCGTCCACCTGGCCCCTCGCGTGTGTGTCAGTGCGAGGGAGAAGGATACCTTAAACGGACACTTCAGAGTGAGCCTGAAGCGGGTTCAGCGCGCCCCCCCCCCCTCCCTCCTCTTTTTCACCCTCCGTCATCCCTCTCCTCTTCTCATCTGTCTCTCTCAGTGGCTCCACTCCTCTGTGTCCAGCCCTCCACCTGGCCTCCATGAGTTTAACTGAGGACAAGCTATTGCTCCCTAGAAGGTAAGCAACACAGCCATGGGATCTGTTTCCAGTGCTATACAATAAGATTAGACAATAATAATTTACAATAAAAAAAACTAAGAAAAAAAAAAGAAAAATCACGGAGGTGGGGGGGGGGGGGGGGGTCATTGGTGCGGCTCAGTTATTTGATCTTAATGTTACTCATGTTTTTTACATGCCTGCTGGCAATTGATGGTGACATATAGAAGCTGTCATGACTAAAAGAAGGGTCATTTCTTCCTCCAATTTTCTGTGCAGAGGTCTAATGATCCTCCGGACTTGCATTGTCATTTTTCTAAGATAGCATTTGGTTGTGTTAGGATTATTCACTGAAGGGCATCCTGTCAGGGTTCACGTACTACAAGAAGAAAGTGAAAACGGATTGATCTGCCTGTAACCCTGATTATTAGATGAAGTCAGAATTTCACAGCAGACTTGACGGATCTCTGGTTGGATTAGTGATGAGATCCTCTGATTATCCCTCTCTGTAATAAACAGCTGCTTTTCTTTATTATTTACTCCAAATAGAAGTCACTCACAAAAGTGATCATTTTCAAGCCAGCCTGACAACCGACTCTCTGGCAGCTTGCTGCGTAATATTTTTTTGGACATTTGCCTGCATGGTTGAGCTGCCTGTTGTTGCTGCTTGCACAAACATGCATGATGTTATTTTGCTTGTAGACTCTTACTCCAGCTTCCAAGGAGAAAATCAATATGTGTAGGCAAAGACCAATTACCATGACAGAGTCTGTCTTTCTGTCGGATGCAACTTAAAGTGAATCTTCACCTGAAGCTCAGAATTAAAAAAGACGTGTTTGGTGTGAGCATTTTATTCTTTAACTAATAAGGAGAGAATGGTTGTCGCCAGGATTTTTACTGGTTTAGAGTGGCACGGTATAGGGTTGGTGTTCCCGTTAAGGAACACACATCGAGGTGTCGAGTTTATGGTTGATTTACTTGGCTGGGGTCTGCAATATCAATGTAAAGTCACCATCGGTATGGGGGGGTAATAGAGGGGGTGACTTGGATGGGTGATACTGCTGAATATGGAGTAGTGTAGGTGAGGTTGTAGTTCACAGATGTTAAGTAAGGCAAGGAAGCGGGAGGAAGAGCAGACGGTGGCAGTGGAGGAAGAGATGGACACTTCACAGGAGGCGGAACCAGAGGCATAGAGGGCAGAGCTGCATGGAGCGGCTACATGAGCACTGAGTGGAGGGAGCCTGTTTTGTGGTGTGGGTTTGTCCCTCTGAAAGGAGAGTTACAACCACATACTCACTCAGGTAAGCTGGGGGACACTCTCTCTGCGAAGCATGTTGGGGTGCAGGCTTAGTCTGGGAATCTGTAGGATTTATGCCTTGATTGTTTCACTAATCTGGCTCGAAGGACCATAAAAAGGAGTGAAATGGTTGTCTCCAGGAGTTTTATTGGTGTAGAGTAGCAAGGTATTGGGTTGGTTTTCCCATTAAAGAACACAGATATAGATGTCCAGTTTAAGGTTGATTTATTTGGCTGTGGTCTGTAATATCAATATAAAGTCACCCTGAGTATAGTAAACACCATACATGATACACAAACATAATATGATAACTAAGGTTACAAAGGGGTGTATTCAGTACTCAAGTGAATAAGCCCATAAGCTTTAGTAACACGTGAACACAAGATAGCCTATCAATGAACTCAACACAATGTTAGCTGCCAACTTAAACAGTAAAAAGCAATAAACCAGTGAGGTACAGGAAGATGATTGAAAAAGGCAATTGCACATGCAGGTGTGGCTGTGGTGCCTTCAAGAGTGTGGGACATTAAGCTTTTACTAAATGGAACTTAATTCAGTCAACAAGTTAACAATACATTATCAGTGCTGGCTTTTCACAGCCGCCCCCAACTGTCTGCACAGACAGTCAAATCCAAGGTAGAAAGCCCACTCAGGTAGGTGGATCTTTGACAGTGTCAGTGTCAGCTTTGGGACCTGGACCAGACAAACTACTGGTTGAATGTATGTCTGATCCTTAACTTCAATGGCAGCAGTCCGGATGCGTCCATCAGCTCCTGGGTAAGTAGCTGTTACCTTTCCAGCAGGCCATGAAACTTGTGGGAGCTGTGGATCCACAATGAGCACCACTTTGTTTAGTTTGGATGTTTCCCATCCTTCTTTCACTTCTGTCTCTCCTGTAGGCCGGGCAGGTAGTGACTGATAAACCTGGAGTAGTGATTGACGAGGACTTTCCAGTGCCACCATCGATGATTCCCAGAGGTGTTACTAGAGTCATACACGACCTGAGGAAGTGCATGTTAGGGTCCCATCAGTAGAACGCCAGGCGTGATGGGGTCCAGATTAGATATCTTTGAGAGGGTCTAAATGCACACAGCGGGTTGTCATGCACTTGAAGACAATCCCACAACGCTTCTCTGTTTGACATCCAATCTTTGCTGTGAAGGGGCTCAGGTCAATCAGGCCAGCTGATTTGTTCCTTACAAAGATCTTGAACTAGAATCTTGGCTCCGGTGGTAAATGGTCAAATATAACCTAGCGGGTTACATTGAGAGGCAAGTACCTTGTAGACGTTTCTCAATCTTCACAGGTTTGTGTTTGTACTTCAAAGAGTCACAGGGACAATCCCATAGTAGTCCAAGAGGTGGCTTCCGAAGGTCCATGCTGAATTGGGAAAGCCATTACTCACTGCTCTCGGATCTGACATTGGATGAAAGATGTTCAATGACTCCTTGGATGTTGCTAGCCCACTGGTGTATCCGAAGCCCCTGTGGTGAAGTAGCTGGCACAGACCATCGACACGATACTTTGCTTCCTCCTTTGAGTGGGTGCTGTGGAGACAGTTATCCACGTGGAATAACTGCTCAACACAATTAACGAGATGACGATTGGCCTTAACTGTGTCCTGGATGTGCCGCTGCAGGGCGTAAATGGAACAGCAAAGGCTGCACATAGTCCCAAATGGCTCAGTGAAACAGTGGTGTAGCAAATCTCTGGAAACTGTCCACATTGACCTCAACAGTGAATGTCTGCAGCAGGTTTAAGGCTTGAAGGGACCAGCCAAGCTTGGTGTGGACTGCAACTGGTCTCCCTGACAGCCCCAACAGCACTGGCTGTATGGGTGTCAGAAGATGAGGCATGTCAAATCCTATGAGGAGCAGGGGTTAAGTGTGGTCTACAGGAGGCAAAGGTAGGTTGCAGAGGTGCTTATATCTCAGTTGGAGAGTTCCCACTGCATAAGAATGTTCTGTAAGTCCCAGGTTGTCAGCTGTGAATGCTTAACATATGTGATACTTCTCTTCAGGTTTGGGTAGAGAAGACACATAAAAAGCGACGGATGCACAGTGAAGCTGCACTACGTCTTGGTGAACAGTTGGAAGGGTAAGTGTCTCAGGCTGTGCGGTGAGGTTCAGGTGTTGCACACCATGTGGCAAGATGATGCTTAAATCTGAGCTGTCGTCCAGTACTGCATCGGTCTCCAGTACTCTGTCTTGATTATGAAGTAAGACTTTCACAACCTTCAACATAACCTTGGGGGATCTGCTTGGTCTATCCAGGTACACTTTTGTGGTTGGAGCGGTCACCATGAGCACATACATCTGGGTTTGCTGGACTGCGTCGTGCAGTATGGTTAGATGTTGCTCTTTACAGGTATTGCATGGTCGATTAAGAGTGCAAACTTTGGGCTTGTGAGATCATTCGCACTTCCAACATGGCTGTCCACATCCATTATCCACATTACAATCTGGTTTGTGTTCAGTTTCTCTAACTCTGTGCAATCATTCAGGAAATGTTCTTTATTGTCACAGTGGGGACAGTATGGTTTGGAAATGGATGCAGACTTTGGTGGTGCAGACTGTCCGTTATGGCCTTGGTCCCTATTGGTAGTGAGGGGGATTCTGCCAAATTCTCCTTGGATTTGTTGAAGGTTGTTGGTCCTTTTGTAGTGGTTTGGGTGCTTCATAGCTTAAGATTTCATTTGTAGCCAGAAAGTCAGATCAGGGTGTAAGTCTGGTCAGTACCTGTCCGAAGAATACCTTGGTTCAGGCAGTATTCCACAAACCTGTCACAGTAGCTTGGCAGCATCTTACTCAATAGTCGGTTGACATGAGATCCATATCGTGGTTCATAGCTGTTCTGCCCCTCCAGGGTCCGAAGCATGCCTATCAGTGATTGGATGGAAAAGGCAAATGCATCAAAGGCTTTAGAATCACCAAACTTGAAGGTTGGAGTGTTTAGGGAAAGCTGATTTGGAGGCAGAACCAGAAGCATAGAGGGCAGAGCTGCATGGAGCGCTGGAGGCAGGGCCACAGTTGCTGGAAGCGGAGCCCACATTGCTAGAGGAGGAACTAGAGTTGCTGGAGGTGAGGTCATGTGGAGCACCGGAGATGGAGGCACAGGGTTACTTGCACTGCCGGCATCTGAAGGGCATGGTGAGGATCTGGCACCACCAGGGTCGTGTGTTTTCTCTTTCTCTTTTTTTTTTGCTGTCGTCACCTCTCCAGCTGTCTGGTCAGCGACTCTTGTGCTCTAATGGCTTCCTCTTTTAGCTGTTGGGTTTCTCTGGCTTGAGTTTGAAGTTGCTGACACTTGTGGTCAATTTGTTGATCCTCCTGTATTTGTTGCTATAATTCCTCAAGCTCAATTTCTTTCACTCGCTCTTCAAGTTGGGCTGTTTCTTGCTCTGAAAGAATATTAGAGCGAAATCTGCTTGTGGATGAGCGAGATGATTGTGTGGACCTGGAGTTGGAGCTTTTCTGGGAAGAACATGTTACTGACTAAATTACTAAACACTGTGTCAGGAGGTCCTCAGTATGGCAATTGCACATACAGGTGTGGTGCAATAAAATGAGTCTGAAACATATGAAAGAAGCTGTTACTAAATGGAACTTAATTCAGTAAGCAAGTTAAGAGTGTTGGCTTTTTAACATTAACAACACAAAATTGTTGACTTCTTATTGTCACACTGCAGGGATGAAAAAAAGTTTGTTGGTGTCATAAAAACAGAGGATGCAACACAACCAACACAAACTAAAACACAAAAATGTTATAGTTTGGTTTATTACATTTGTGCCAGAACTGTGTCACTATTTGAACTATCTTCATGTCAGCTTGAAATCAGTGTTACACACTTTGTATTTATTGAAAACCATGAACAATTTGCATGTTAAAGAATCCTCTGCAGGAAAAACAAAGCACAAACACAGGACTAAATATTTATCTAGTCTACAATAGTCTTGTATTGTACTTGACAGAAATCATCCAAACCTGAATCTAACAGAGCTGACATCTGAATTAAAGTAAGATTAGTTTACTACAAGGGGGCAGGGGTCCAACATGGACAGGTCGCCAGCCTATCGCAGGGCCACATAGAAAGACAGACAAACATGCGCACTCACATTCACACCTACGGGCAATTTAGTGTGATCAATCAACCTACCCTGCATGTTTTTGGACTGTGGGAGGAAGCCGGAGTACCCGGAGGGAACCCACGCAAGCACGGGGAGAACATGCAAACTCCACACAGAAAGACCCACCGGGCCGGGAATCGAACCATCTTGCTGTGAGTCAACAGTGCTGACCACTAAGCCATGCTGCATCATGTGATTATTATTCACACTGATTACATAAAATGTGTCACAGCATGCTTGGCGAAGCCAGGAGCTGCCTCCAACGGCTCTGTCATGTTGAAACTTTGTCCACAGCTTGTACCGCGATGACATTCACTCTTCTCTGTCAGTCACTTTTATATAGTCGGCAGAAAGGGGCAATGCAATCGCCTTCAATCTCTCAAGGGTCTGGGCAGGCCCTCTGGGATGTGCCAACAGTTTTTCATATATGTTGCTGCAGCGGTTTACTTTTAAATATTACACGTGGCAGTGTGAGCTGGAGCTGCATTGATCTGTTGATCAGTGGGATGCAAACCAACAGCTGTATTGCTTCATGTTTAAGTCATTTTTTTTCAGAAGAAAAATTGCTTTAACCCCGAATCAAAAATAAGCAGAACAATAAAGAAGTGATTGTTACATTTATTATGATTTGTATTTCCTTGCAGACAGTATGAATGTAGATTATTCCTATTTGCTTTCTTATGTTTTCATGTTAAAATATCAGTCTCATTTTGATGCAAATTAATATTTGATTACTTTCAGGAAGTGTCCTGATCATCTCTTGTAACAAGTATGCGTTTACATCAGCAATGATGAAACTAGCTCCCAGACATCAAGAGAGCCATAGTAAAAATGGAAACATAAATGAGAAAGACTAAGCAGCAGACGAAACAAGAGTCTTAAACAGATTTGTAAAAGTGACTTAGCCTCCATGCCTATAGGGGGAGCAGAAAATCCTTTGTGCAGCTTTACTGTGCATCCATTTTTTTCAGGAATGTAATCCATACCAAAACAAGTATGGGAATAACTAACTGCAACTACGGATATAAAAAAAATAAGGTTTTTGCAGCTTTTATTAAAAGTAATTTGACGGGAAACTGGGTCAGAGAGAGAGTGGGGGTAAGACACTCATCAAAGCGTCACAGGCCGGGAGCTGAACGAGGACTATATCCTCCATATGTGAAGCACCCACTTAACCAAGTGACCTATCCAGCGCCACGCCAGGATAATTTGATTTAATTTTAGAAAAAGATAGGCAGAGATCTCCACTTTGTTAGAAAATATCTGAGAAATTCATTAAAATGATCCTCAAAGAATGACTGGAAGGGATTTCCAAAGTTTTCCTTCTGCATTGCATAATATCATTGAACAATTCCAGGAATCTGGAGAATTTCAATGCACGAGCGCAAGTCTAATCTGGATACCCATGATGTCTGATCCCTCAGGTGGCAGTGCATTAAGAACTGCCACTCTTTAATAGCTGATATAAGCACATGGACAAGGGATTCCTTTGACAAGCCTCAGTTAAGCACTACAGTATAGAATACCACAACAGCACTTATTAAATGTTAGTGTACCAAAAAAGTTTAGAAGCCAATGGTGGTAATGACGTTTCTGGGCTCAGAGGCAGGGAAGGACCGTGGGAATAGGAATAGAGTTGAAATGTGCACTTTTTCAGTAGAAACACCCACCCCGTGCTCATCCAGACTGTTTTCAGCTACCAGCCAGGCTCTGTGATGGCAACGGCGGTACTGGCGCCCTTGCCATAGGTCATGTACACGTCTTGGCAGTATTACTTGGCAGCATTTATGCCGAGAAGTACTTTGATATTGCAGAGCAACATATGCTGCCTTCAAGAGGACATCATTTCCAGAGATCTTCCTTTTTTTCCAAAAGACAGGGCAAAACTATGTTCTGTGCACAATCAACATTGTGAATTTTGAAATGAAAAAAGAACTATTAAATCTGTAATGTCATGTAATGTAAGTGTTGTTACAATAATGAGGATACAAGAGTGTGGTAAAAGGTTTGAAGTTCCAACTTTTACTGGAATGTTTAAAGTGAAAAACATGGGTGTATTTTAACAGAGGAATGTGGGAGCAGATAGTCTACGTTCTTAGAAGCTAGTGACTGAAAATCTTTTTAAAAATTAAAACAAGATGATGAGTAAAAACATAAAATACCTCAAGTTTATTTAGTCTGCAACAAAAAAAAATGTAAATGTAAATTTTTGTCCTGTTTCAAATTTTCATTTTTCATTTCTTCCCAACTTTTCCTGATTTGAAGTTATAAATTCAGCTGAAAGTGTGTATGTTTTTTTTCTACATAATTTCTGATTGATCGTAAAATAATTTAATTTCAAAAGGTGTTTATTAAACAAGCACAGAGCTGAGAACAGCAAGCAAACTTCCTCAAAGATGACTGAAGTACCTCAGTTTGACCTCAGTGGGTCCCAACATGGGGTCCCGACTCCCCGACAAGCCGGAGGGATCCATGAGGACGTTTGACAACGACTCTGTGCAGAAGGGGGCACATGCACAGAATTACAACATACATTGTAATATAAAATGTCTGTATGAGGAAAATGCCCAAACAGCACTGTTTCTCACAGATTCACTGGTAGTGCATCCGTGTGCGTTTTTGCATTTTGAGGGAAAATAGTCTGAGAATTCTTGAAATAATGTGATGAACAGCTGCACAAAGGGCTGACTAATGCGTTTTTAATTAAAAGAACATACCTGAGGGACACATTCACTCTCTACAATAAACCAACAAGCGGATGCAGGCTCCTAATCATGCAACAAGCAGTGCATGAAAACACTGTTGTTTATTTATTTATTTATTTTGCTTGCATCAAGGCATTAAGGTTGGGAACCACTGGCCCACTTTCCTTCAAACTATTAGTTAGAGAACCTTGTTTTTCCTAGAAGGATTTTAACATTGGAAGCATAAATGTTAAGAAAAAAACAACAACATACAAACAAAACATTATAATACCGAAATGAAATGGACAGTTTAAACAGTGTAAATGCTCAGGGGACAAAGCAGACAAATTGAGCCAAGCGTACAAGATACAATGCGACAGTTCATGTCCTGAAACACAAATGCTATATATATATATATATATATATATATATATATATATATATATATATATATATATATATATATATATATATATATATATATATATATATATATATATATGTATATATATAGAGAGAGAGAGAGAGACAGAGAGAGACAGAGAGAGAGAGAGAGAGAGAGAGAGAGAGAGAGAAAGAGAGAGAAGCACTAGGACTGAAAAAGAACATAAAATTGCAGTAGTTATGCAATCAGTATTTTTCTAAAATCTCTGATATTGTTTCCAACATTTTTTATGGCTTAAAGAAGAAAACAGTAACAGTGATACGAAGTACAGGAGGTTTAAATAAAGAAATTATGTTTGAGAAACAAATTTTAAGATAAGTCGGTGATTGAAATTAATCTGCAGATTCTTTCTCTAAAAACCACGCGGACACTCTGTGCTCTTCATGCACGTGGTCTCTTGCTTGGGTTCGGACTCCCGGACATGCCTGTCAGCCTTTAAATGGCTGCTCATCTCTGCTGACTACAGACATTTAATGGTTATGAGTGGCAGTCCCATTTTCAGCAGTACCACAAATGTCACACTTTTAATGACATGCAGCAGGGAAACTTGTCACACACTTATGTGGGAGATTATTTTTTTCACGCTGACAACAGCAGTAAACTGAAGATAGATGACTCTAAACCTTTTTCTCTGTAAATACTCTGCTTAAAGCAGGGTCAGGGCAGGGAATGAAAAGAGGAAAATGTCAATCAAAAATAAAATCATGGGCACATAAGCCAGGTCTGCAGGCACTGCCTGGTTTATGTCCCATGACACCATCTGGAGGTCACAGTTCCTGTCCCTGTTTCAAAGGCGCCCACTTAATTTAAGCTGAACACAAGACCTCTGCAGAGGGATTTATAGACAGCAAACAAGTCACTCAGCTAGTCATTAAAACGGTCCCAGCTGACCAAGAGGCAGAGGGAAGCTGATTTAGCTATTTGTTTTTTATGCTTCTCTTTAATACCGCTCACTCTTACTTTCAAAGTCAGATTACTGATTTTTTTTTATTTTTGGTTTGTTCTTATGTTTGAAAAGTCATGTTCAGATAAAGCGGAATGATTCCAGGGACATTTTATGATAGTGATGTCAAACAAACGGTTAAGAGCCTTTGTTTTTGCCGGAGGGAGAAACGTTAACATGATTATCTGTTAGATACAATTACAGGGGTTAAAAAATCTAATGAAATGCCGTCTATTCAGGCGGTGGCGGAGCCAAAGCTTTAAAGCCAACACATCCAATTGAAAATCATCAACTCTCTCAGTACCGAACAGAGGTTTTGATTACTTTTATGCAAGGTTTAATCTTTCAAGCAGGACCGTTTCTCTCCAAAGGCTGGCATGAGAGGTATTCTTTCTAATATTCATAACGCATGGAAGTTAAACTGCATTTACAATAAGTTACTCTTGTCTTTCTTATTTTCTCTTTTATCATGACTTTGTTTCCTATAGATGCCTCATTTCTATAGTTTTCTCAAAACCAGCATTTTCAAGCAGCTGCAGGTCGTTGTCCTGTTGAAGTTGAAGTGAAAACCTTCCTCTCAGCCTGAGAGCCTGAGCTCTCTGGAGAAGGTTTTCACACGAGATTGCCTTAATATTTACCTGCCTCCATATTTTACTCTGTCGTGACTAGTCTTTCACCTCATCTAGTGAAAACACAACCCAGAGAGATGCTGCCATTACATTATCTCCAGGGATAGGAATAATATACCCAGTTTCTTGCAGTATTTTGCTTCTCACAGACACTTTTTGACAGACTCCCAGTGAGCTGTCATGTGTTTTTGACTGTGAAATTCAGTCTTCAGCCACAACTAGATGCATGAACAACAAATAAGTGTAATTTTACTGGTGAAAAAGAAATCTGTCCAGTTTGGTACACAGTACTTTGATTTTTCTTCTTCTGTTTTTTAAAGTCACAAGCAGATTAAAGAATTTAAAGAAGAAAAAACAGACACAGCTGATTGGAAACAGCCAACATATTTTGCTTGAGTCAGTGCTGAATTACCTTTTTTAAGTTTTAAGTTTTGTTTTATACGTCTTTCTATTGGTTCACTAATACCTCCAATGTTGGAGAACAAGACCATTTTTAAGTCTCAGTTTTTGTTTTTTTTAACCATAACACTGATTTTGCTACGACAGTCTAAAAGCTGTGGTTGCTGTAACTGCTGTGTGAATGCAGAGAGCAGCTCCGACGAATCATGAACTGGCCTGCAGCATTACGTACGCATACTGATACAGTACGCAACATGCCCGGAGGAAAATTACCCATCTGGGATATTTTTTGCATACTGAAGACAGTGTTTTAGTAACCACACTTTGAGTTTGTGTCCAGTCTCAACTCCCCAGTGTTGGAGTCTGAGTCAAGTCCAAGTCATTACAGACAAATCTGAGTCTAGTCCGCCACTGAACTGAGCCAAATGAGGCGCAAACTACACATCTGCCAGCTTTTTAAGCACTTGCAGTCTTTAAAACACATTACAAACAACTCTAATCAGTTTAGGCAGTCCTGCATAGTCGCAGCAGCATAGCAGCCTGTGAACGAAGACCACAAAAGTGAGTTTTAACTCACTGCCCTCGAAAGTTTCCCTACTGCTCTACCCCTACCACAAACTGAGCAAAAACCATGAATGTTGTCCATACTTCTCTGAGTGAATTCTTGCCAGATGATGACTGAAGCTGGAAGTTGTCCCCATCATCTACTGTGTTGCTCTTTTACAGACAGAACACTTAGCAGTGCAATGATTTACCACTACACAAGAAATCACTTAAAGCAACACGGATAATTGTAGGGACATTTTCATCAGACAGTTTAGCGCCATTACTTTGGTTTTAAAAATGATGCACGGATGACAAGAACTGGTGTCATGTCGGAACGTGACCTTGCATATTGAACTTAACGCAGATACCATCTTATGCCAAATCATAATGGTACATAAATGCAATTACATTAAGTTTTGAGGACTCATCACAGATTTATGAGTTTGAATGCAATTAATGAGCGAGTCTGAGTCCAGTCCAGTCTGAGTTGTCGAACTTGGGTCCAAAAGCAGTGCGAGTCTCACCTCATAGTGTGTACTAACCTTTGGCAAGCTTTCTGGACCACAGGGGAGACGACGGGATCCCAGGGTGATCAGAGCATCATCAAATCCCAACAATATCTATAAAATT
Organism: Xenentodon cancila; assembly: GCA_014839995.1. Taxonomy (NCBI): domain Eukaryota; kingdom Metazoa; phylum Chordata; class Actinopteri; order Beloniformes; family Belonidae; genus Xenentodon; species Xenentodon cancila. Next base: position 6,618,332 of record CM026204.1, on the reverse strand, counting down.
ACAACATCCAGGTAAACCAGATTCATTTTTACAATACTGCATCTGCAAATGCTTATGGTTATAGTTTTTGTTTGTTTTTGTTTGTTGTTGTTGTTGGTGTGGCCAACCCTTTAGGCAGAGGCAGAGTAGGACAGGACAGATCCCAGACAGATAAAAGAGACCGTCGGACCCCAGAGCAGTAAAAATCCGGACTCTAAACACACACTTGGCTGTCACACCCTGTAGTCTGTGGGATAGTGATGTCGAAATGAAGATTCCTCATTTCTGTGGACTCAAAAGCACACTTGCCGCTCTAACGCAATAGTGGAGTTAACTGTGACAAAAACTGCTCATCAGCTGACTAGACTTCATAGAAATGAAGACGCTGATTAATCCTGTCTGATTGCAAAGACCTTGAGAGCCAATAATTCCTTTATATCATTCCTAATAGATCACCGGGTATATTTATCCACCGGCCCCTGCACTGTGCTTTCCTCCCCAGTTTCCACCCCCAAATCTCCTATCAGGCAGAGTGATGCTCTGAATAGCAATTATCTAGACTCAAAATGGATCGGTAAGAAGATACTAATTGCTTACAATTGTAGCCTGAATTCCTCAGACATACTTCAACTGATACTGATAAGGCACTAAGAATATTCTAACAATATATTAGTTTAATTTATCAGGTCACTGGAAAGCTCTCCATTGTGACAGAATTAACACTCTTGTTCCTCTATTCATTATCCTACCATTGTATGTGTGACGACTGCCTTCTCTTTTGCATGAATCCTTGGGCAGGAAAAATTGCAATTCCTTAAACTTTTGGGGAAATTTGAATAAAATGTCACTGAATCATAACTGGTGTGTGCTCACTCTCATGCATTTGTAAATAATGAGAGGCTCCATTCTCGGGATTCTGTCCATATGCCAAGCCTGAAGAGTGCATCTGGATATGATCCAACACAGCAGAAAAGCTGGTACTGTATGGTAAAAGCAAAGAAAACATAGATAAGATACAATATGTAATGTTTTCTCTTGTCAAATTAATTTTGATAATGTACATCAATTTCTGCAGCCTGCAACATAATTCCATAATAAGTTGGGATAGTAATGTTTTTACCATTTTGTAATGTTGCCACTGCTTCTCACAACACTTGAGACCCTCCAGAATAAAAGACACCAAGTGATGAAGTGTTTTAAGTGTTATTGTTTTCCCAACCCTCCTGCAAACACGTCCTGAAGTCACATAGGAACTTCTGCAAATTTTCAGCTCAGCAGGTCTCTAGAGGGGTGGAGGTTAATCCGCTTTTACAGCACTGTTGAGTATTTATCCTTGTTTGGTCTCTTGCTCGGTCACTCTCTCGTCTTTCTTGAGTCGCCTCTACTAAGATGTACCCTGTGGGTCACTGAGCTAGTTTTATTGTTTATGATGCGTGACATCGTGCTGTGAAGTGATACGCAGATGTCGCCGGAGACGCCAAGGGCACTGAGACAGCTCCATACAATAACAAACTCTGGCTTTCGGACTTGCTGCAGATAACGGTCCAGATGGTCCTTTTAGTCTTTGTGTCGCACATTATCCACTTCATTTCAAGCAAGATCCGAAATACGGTCATTTGTGACAAAACCAAACAGCATCAACGTTTATTTAAGATAGATATAGAATTCCCTTCACAGACATTAATAGAAGATAATTAATATTAATCAGGTTGGAGTAGCACCAGTTGAGGCATCACCTGTGTACATAAACATGCTACATGATCAAAGCCTTTGACACTTTGCTGGTCGATTCAATTATAATTATATATATATATATATATATATATATATATATATATACACACACACACACACATA
>CM026204.1:6588240-6616296 GCA_014839995.1 Xenentodon cancila | reverse complement strand
CATATATATATATATATATATATAAATATATATACACATATATATATGTGTATATATATATATGTGTATATATATGTGTATATATATATATATGTGTGTATATATATACACACATATATATATATACACATATATACATATATATATATATATATATATATATATATATATATATATATGTGTGTATATATATATATATATATATATATATATATATATATATATGTATATGTATATATATATATATATATATATATATATGTATATGTATGTATATATATATATATATATATATATATATATATATATATATGTGTGTATATATATATATATATATATATATATATGTGTATATATATATATATATATATATATATATATATATATATATATATATATATGTGTGTACCATTTATATATATTTGTCAGTCATTTTGTCTAAAAGCACATAATGTTTTGGCCATATCACCCAGACCTAGTGTTCACTGTGTGATATATACATAAAATTCCTCAGAGCAATGACAATTCAACTGTTAATGTAAATACTTGACAAAGATTTCTCAAAGTTATCCCGTGCACATGTGATTATATCAGCATTTGATGAACAATAGTTCTCTGTGCAGTACCGTCATCATCAATCATGGGTGTCCACCTAAGGCTTGTATCCTTGTATGAAAAGTAGTTCCTCCAGATTCCTTAAAGTCTATAATTGTATTAGCCCCTTTAAAAAGGAAAAAAAAATCTGCAAATTTATTTCAATTTGTGTTTGAGAGGAATTATTTAAAAGCATTTCAGAAATCTTCCCCCTAATCTGTTTAACAAACTAGACATTTTCATCCTATTTTTGTTCCTCATAGACTCAGTTCTCGGTTGATTCTGCTGCCGTACTAAATCATAATCATAATCTACAAAAGAGGATTATTCTTTTTTTTTATTATTATTACTGGTTTTTATTTTTATAGGAAAAGCTTTTCCGTCTGTTTCTACATCTGCTTCTGTGGGTTGAAATACTGTACAGTAAACACCTACAAACCCGACTAGCATTTTAATTGCATATTAAGTAGAACTACAGCGTCAACTTGATGTTGAATATTGTTATTGAATATTTGCTGCTGTAATTTAACTCTACCTTCACCAATACATCTGCAAGGTTACAACACGATCAATCAGTTTGTGGCATTACCTTCATTAACTCATTTGTCCATCCATCCATCCATCTTCTTCCGCTTATCCGGGGCCGGGTCGCGGGGGCAGAAGTCTAAGCAGGGATGCCCAGACCTCCCTCACCCCAGAAACTTCCTCCAGCTCTTCCGGGGGAATCCCGAGGCGTTCCCAAGCCAGCCGAGAGACATAGTCCCTCCAGCGTGTCCTGGGTCTTCCCCGGGGTCTCCTCCCGGTGGGACATGCCTGGAACACGTCTCTAGGGAGGCGTCCAGGAGGCATCCTATACAGATGCCCTACAGCGCATGCTGTAGGTCCTGGCTCGATGAAGCCAACAAGACGACATCATCCGCAAAAAGCAGAGATGAAATCTTGTGGTTCCCAAACCGGACCCCCTCCGGTGCCTGGCTACGCCTAGAAATCCTGTCCATAAAAATTATGAACAGGATCGGTGACAGAGGGCAGCCCTGCCGGAGTCCAACATGCACTGGAAACAGGTCTGACTTAACTCATTTGTGTGTTGCTTAAATGTTTTAGATGGGAAATGCTTCAGACACATCATCTTCGTTTGCCTCCAGCATCTCCAAGGAGCACGACATCCTCATGGGTTCACTCTACAGCATATTTTGTGAGTGTATCAAACCAGCTGGTCTCTGCTGTGCTGAACTTTTCCTGTTTTGTGCACTTCTTGCCCAGCTGACCCTGCTTTTTCCACAGGTATATTGTCCCTTATAGGCAACTCCACTCTGCTACTTGTTGCTCATCACAAACGATCAACCTTGAAACCAGCAGAGTTTTTCATCATCAATCTCTCGGTCAGCGACCTTGGAATGACTCTCACTTTATTTCCATTGGCTATACCATCAGCTTTTTCGCACAGGTACGCCTTATGTGTTTTGCCTAACTTTGGCATTAACACATAATTTCGATTAGCTTCATGGCAGATTGATTGATCTAAAATTTTAATCAACAGACTGGAAAAAGACCATTAGGCTTATCTTTATTACACCCACCCACCCCATCCCTGTCTGTATGTGCAGGTGGCTGTTTGGAGACGTGGTCTGCCAGGTCTACGCCATGTGTGGAGTACTGTTTGGTTTGTGCAGCTTGACAAATCTCACAGCCCTTTCTTTAGTGTGCTGCCTTAAAGTCTGCCTCCCAAACCATGGTGAGAGGATAAGAGCGTGATGAGCATTAATGTCATAAAAGTGAATAACATGAGAAAGAAAACAAAAAGTTGTATGTGTACCCTCGCAGGTAACAAGTTCTCCTCTTCAGATGCCCGCCTCCTGGTGGCTGGAGTGTGGTGCTACGCCTCGGTGTTTGCGGTCGGACCCTTGACACAGTGGGGGCATTACAGCGCTGAGCCGTATGGCACGGCCTGCTGCATTGACTGGCATGCACCCAACCAGGAGCTTTCGGCTTTGTCTTACATCCTCTGCCTCTTTATCTTTTGCTATGCGCTGCCCTGCACCATCATCTTCTTCTCCTACACATTCATTCTGCTGACAGTGCGCGGATCACGTCAGGCTGTCCAGCAGCATGTGTCACCGCAGACCAAGACCACCAATGCCCATGCCCTCATTGTGAAGGTCAGAGGACACGGTTGTGTCACCTCAGCATCCCATCAGGGTTTTACAGTAGAGGCGTTTGAGAAGGGGGTGAAAGGATATAAATTTGTAGTGCAGATTACTCTCTTTATCTTTGTGAAAATATATCGTACATACATAGTACAATCCGCATATGTAAAATGGATTTTAAGACATTTATTTTATCAACAGCATTTTTTTCATGAATCTTTTTGACCTACATGAAACTAAATTGATGTTCTGAATGTTTCTGCTGTGTGTGTGCATGTATGGATGCATGTTCTCCACAGCTGTCAGTAGCAGTGTGTATTGGCTTCCTGGGTGCCTGGACGCCATATGCTGCAGTGGCCATGTGGGCTGCTTTCGGAGATGCCACACAAGTCCCTCCTACCGCATTCGCCCTAGCTGCCATGTTTGCCAAGTCTTCCACTATCTACAACCCGATGGTTTACCTGCTGTGTAAGCCCAACTTTCGCGAGTGCTTGTACAGAGACACGTCTGTGTTACGGCAGATGATCCACAGGGGAAGCCCACAGCCGCAAAAACGTTTCGGATCCACCTCACAGCGCTATAAGGACACAAGTGCCTCCACAAGATTCTCAAATGGACAGCAGGAGAGCTACGGTGCATGTCTGAACTGCACTGAGAACACAACACTGTGTCACGTGACTGCACCTCGAAATACTGCCTGCATCCTGACTGGATCTGCGTGCACAGAGGTGACAGTTAACCAGCTCTCAGCCAGAAAACAACTAGACTTTCTCTAATGGTTCAACCTCTTTCTTTCTCATGAAGGAACTGAGACGGGACACGTGCTCCAAAAGACAGAAAGAAGACTGGACATCACAGACCTGCAACTTAACAGTTTCTGTTAAACTCAACAGCTTGAATCCAGGCTTACAAGGAATTGAAACCCTGCCTGAAGGACTTAAATAAGCATAAATGTCTTGCCACAGACATTTTTACTTCTGTTGATGTCAATTTCTGTGTGAGCTTCCTGCTGACATTTAACTAAATTTTGAGGGAGCAGAACTGCAGACAAGAAGACGCCTGCTGGGTCAGCGTTAGTAAGGAAAATACATACATATAAACTTTGTTGCGTAGCTTTTGGATAGACCGATTCCCATAGAGGCACTCTTAACAAATATATGAAAATAAAAATACTGTAAAGGTTTTAAAAAAGAGATTATTTGGATTTTGTCACAGGAGGAAGATTTTTTTAACTGCTATTTGTTTGCATCTAGTGGTACTATAACCAACATGATCACGCTTGTAGACTTCCAACGCCTGTATGAATGCTTTGTCCTTGTCACCACAGGGATCCATTATAACAGGGATGTAAAATCAAACTGGCAGTTAGGGTTTTCTAACACAGTATGGGTAAACCAACAAACCTATAGTAACCCCTTCAAGCCTACAGGGAAGGAAGTTTTTCATGCATGAAAGACAGATCTAATGGAGAGGTTAATACTTGAAAAGGTTTTATTGTGCTGCATAAGCTGCCGTTTTGTTTTTTTTAACACTCACAATGGTTGTGGGGCGGGGGTTCATTTCTTCTCCAAACCTACTGAGGTCAAACCTCAATTTCAGCAGTATTAGAGCTTGATAAATTACAACTAATTTAAAATAAGATTGTCTCCGTTTTTTATAAAAGTGTTTGAGCGAATAACAATGAAAAACATGAATGCCAAAGCAGCTTATGTAACAACAGAAGGTGCTTTCTTGCAAAGACTAATTTCCCTAACTAATGCTTTAGATTTTGCTAGCAGATGCTTTTGATTAGGATTAACTGCATCATACAGCTCGCACATCAGTGTGCACTTTCTCACATGAATAATAGATCAAACTATGGCTGATTTTATTTTTTTCTTGCACCTTCTTCCAGCAAAATAATGTGAATAGTCATCAGCAATAATAAATGACTCCTTGTCTTCATGTCATGCGTGGCAATGATCATATCTGGTCCTGCATGCTTGTACCAACATTACTTTTCCTTTATAAAACAAAATCAGATCATTGCAATGTTGAGTTCTGCTTTCCCTTTTTAATGTGGTAGTGTGACATGTGGCTTCATGTGCATGTGAAGAAGGGAAAATCTAAGTGTTGTTATCAAAACAAAATTCTTGGAAGTCTTACTTAATAAACACGTGAAAATGCTTAGCAATTGTTTTAGTCATTTTTTTCTATGGGAGAAATGTGCGTTGTCCATCAAAAATCCAGTAGTGTTATTTTATTACATTTTTTTCAAGTAACTGTTAAATGACAGACAGTAAACTGTGAAGGAAATTGCTGGAACAAGATTTGCTGAAATATTTTGAAAGATTCAAGAAATTTAGATTTTCTTTTCAATTCTTGAACAGAAGTCTCTTATTTCCTTTGAAAATATGTCAATATTTAAGACATCTGTGACTCAGTTGCCCAGACTGCTTATTCTTGTGAGGATCCATGAGCACACTGGCCAAAATTAGGGATGAGAGCATATCTGTGGGGTGGAGGGTGTCAGTCCAATGAGGACAGAATGGTGTGTGTTTAACAGCTTCACACATCATTGGAAAAAAAATAATAATGATGAAACCCACTAGATGCAGAATCTTAGAAATGTTAAACATTAAAATGTATAGCTATGGTCTTCCTCCCGTTAGCCAAGATTAAATCATATGAAAATACTAACTATTCCAAGCAAGCCAGCAAAAGAGGATATGCAAAAGGACTGATTTGAATGGAAAGCAATTTATTTTCTCCCGAGTTAAACAAAAAAAAATCTGAGGGATAAACAGTGAGATATCTGCAGAGGAGAAATTATGAAGGGGAAAAACACAAATAAATGAATAAAAGGCTGATATGGCACATAATATTTAAAGAAACTGGCAGAGAGATCCTACGTGGCTACATGCGGTGGCTTCTTATTTGCTGAGTTTTACAAGCTTATTTATTTATTGATTGATTCTGGTGGACATGGAAATTGAGGGTCTTGATTTTATCTAAATGCAATCTGTTTCTATGGAAACAGAGAGGTGTTTTGTAAAGAGGATTTGTAACTATTGCATTGCACACTGTTTTACCAGCACAGATGGAGTTAACTGCACGCAGCAAATGTCCAGAGACACTTCAGACATAATCACTGCAGAGTTTACATATTCCTATCCTCATGAGATTTTCTTCTTTAAAATCTCATTCTCCCTTAACAGCGCTCTTCTCCTCAGTTTCCTCAACGGTGTGTCTCTGAAAGTCCAGGCTGTGATTTGACATGCCAAGTGTTGCTGCGCAGCTGCATGACCCCGGGCGTCAAGTTAACACAAAACACAAATTTATTTTGGCGTGTTTAATTCTCACCCTAAGATCACTGCCTTAAAGGACAATAGTATTTTATAAACAGTTGTATGTGTGTGTGGGGGAAAAGAATTAAAGAGAAAAAAAAATAGGGAGCAAGATAAAAAAAAATTAATGAAGGGATCTTAGTGTTTAGGTCGATGTTTTACCTCTGGTCTGAGAAGCCCATTGTCACGTCCATTGTCACAGGTTTATCTTGACAACCTGTTTTCATGAGAATAGAAATAGTTATTATGGTGAACTGACAATAACCACAAATGAGGATGTAACCTGGGTTTGATTAACAAAACTAATATATCAGTGGTTTTGTACACTGCAAGTGAGCTACAATAATACTGAGCTGAAACAACAAGTTGATTAATATGTCTATCAACTAAATAAAAAATAAACTGTAAAGTTCTTGTTTTTTGTCCCAAAAAAAAAGTCCTAGTTTCAGAAATGTTACTATGATGTGAGGTTATAAAATCATGTCACTCTTATCCTTTAAACTTTGCAGCTGTTTGCAGCAGAGTTGTTTTGGTCAGGAAACACTTCTCAAAACTCAGTGATGCAAATTAAAACAAATAGAAACCAAAGAGAAAAGCAATGTTTTAGGATGCAGGTAATTGCATATCTACTATGAAAATGTGTAAAAATAAGTGTTAAGTCCCCAACTAAGCCCCAACAAGTTTCAAACATTATAACAGAGCCATTGCAATGGACTGTATTTATTTATTTATTTATTTTATCGTTCATCACTTCTAAGATCGTATTGTTTCTTCACCAACTGTGATGAGCGCTGACACCTGTTTATTTATTTATTTATTTATTTCAGGTTATTTCTTCCTGGTGCTCTGATGCCCTCTGGTGAATACAATCAGGAAAACACCGCTTTCATGTTTGACTAAACCCCCAAAACATCTGCACTGACAAGTCAATGACAACATCACTGCTCCCAAAAAGCCGCCTTGCTTATATTTGAGAGAGTCTCTGCATCCACACAGATGTTTCCAGTAATTTGGGACAAAGTCATGCTGGGAATGATGCGACCAGAGCTGAAACTAATTCAAGGCATCACTTTAACTCTCCTCGACGGAGGTATTGATTAACAACAGTCGATATTATGCTTTTTTTAAGCAATGTTTCCGCGACCTACCGTGACTTTGTCTCTTATTAAAAAGAGTTATAAATAAAACGTGGACGTGTTAAAGTTCAGCAGTCGGGCTCGGGACCGAAGTCGTTGCTAGGTGACGGGACACGCTCGCGCTCGTTTGCGCGCTAGTCAGGAAAAAGTGCGGCGCACTCGAAGTTACGGTAAGCTGACATACTAACGTTGGACCAGCCCTGTCCGCTTTTAGAGTAAATAAATACATAAACAAAACCGTTTAAGTACGGGTCTATTTTATGAGCAGCATTAAAGGCCGTGGCGCCGTGATGACGTCTAGAAAACTAACCTCTTAAGGCGTTTCAGCGAAGACGTTGCTGCTAACGTTAGCCGACGTTGACGTAGTTCGCAGTGTTATTTACCTTAATTCACTGTCCGCGTTTGTTGTCGACAGCTGATTTAAAACGACATTCAAGTTCAAGTATGCCGTTTTTGTTCAGGCTGAACGCGCGTCCAGCATGATGTTCTACACGCAGTTGTTCACGTCCAAGCGGGGTCCTCTGGCTAAGATTTGGCTGGCGGCACACTGGGAGAGGAAGCTCACCAAGTCACACGTGTTTGAATGCAACTTAGAAACAACCATCATGGACATCATCTCTCCAAAGGTACTGCTATCTGAAACGCAGCAGCAGATCTACACTTTGTTTGATACGGCACAGCCAGCGTGTGAACATGTGCTGTCTGCAGATGAAAATTGGCTTGCGCACCTCGGGCCACCTGCTCCTCGGTGTGGTCAGAATCTACTCCAGGAAGGCCAAGTATCTCCTGGCAGACTGCAGCGAAGCCCTGGTCAGGATTAAAGTAGCATTCAGACCAGGTGACCCGTCTTTGTCTGTTTTTTCCCCCTTTGGTCATGTATTAAATCTAAAATGTTTCCATTGACTTGGATGTTAGTTTTGCCAGTGTAACAGTGGAGACTTAACAATTAAGACAACTGAATGTCTTAAGACCCAACAGGTGAGACATCAAAAACTTGATGAACACTTTGTGCTAAGTTTAAAATAGCATTGTCTTTATAACATGTTCGATGTTTTCGACATTGTTTAATGCTTCAGAAACTAAGCATTTGTCACGGAGATTGCTTTATACAAAATTTCATATGCCTGCATTGATTTTTATTTCTTTTATTTTACACACTGCCTTTAATTTTTGTCCTTTTTTTAACCTGTTCCAAACTGATACCTTTTTTATTTTAAAATAATTTGTAAAACATGGTATATGTTTGTGTTATTTGCATTTCTTTTCTTCTCAACACACTAGGTCAGACAGATCTGCCTGAGGAGGGGCTTGAGGCCACAATAAAAGCAATTACGTTAATTGAGGATTTCACTTCCTTTGAATCCGAACTACCACACCCCAGGTAACATTTTCACGTCTTCTTCACCACACCCCACCCTGTCTTTTAAACTCCGGGTCTCTTCTCAGTTTATGATGCAATCATATTAGAGATGAATAAATTTAAAAATCAGCTACTTTTTTTTTTTTCTTCTTTTTAACACCTATGTCTCGAATTCCCGATAAGTTATGCATTTATACTTATGATAAATTAACATTCTGTTTGTGCTACCTCCATGCTGGGACAACAGCAACATAGATGTTGTGGACCACTTTTCACTAAACCAGAGTCGATCAGAGGAAATCACCCTGAAAGAGGATTTTGGAAGTGGCTTTCTGAACTTTGCAGACATTGGTAAGAACTTGATTATTTTTATTTTATGTTAATTTATTTAGTATGATTAATTTGCTTTTGTTCTGTGGGTATACCTCATTTTTCTGTTTTTGGTAAACAGCATAAGTTCATTTTCATAGTGATTTGTTTCTTCTGAATCTTATAATTGAAACAGATTTTTTTTCCCTTCCATCCCCTCGTTTTTTCTTCTGATGTGTAGGAGATGAATCCCTGGTAAACTCAAAAACTTTTCTGGATGGGAGCTTTGAGAGCTTTGCACAACATGGAGATGCTTTTGGGGACGAGGATAAAGGATTCGACCTTCTTGGTAGTCTATGTGAATTGATTTGGACGCATTTTCGATATGTATTAATAATATAAAGAAATTGAATAAACTCAAATTGAATCATAAAAGAATATTGTTTTGAAGGCTTTTCTAGGGTACCTTTGTTTATATAACTCTTAATTATTAGATTAATGTGCTTAAACAAATCCAAAGGGCCATTTTTCTGTGCTCCAATTCCCAGGTTAGGTCCACCAAAACTAACATTTCTGCAATATCTGGAGGATTTCGTTCTCTGTGATTCATTGATTTCTGTCAACTTGTCAGTTTAAACATTATTACAAGAACCTACTGGGTTTTACAGGTGGTTCCACTCACATGCTCTCAATCAAAGGTTATTGCAGTGGTTTATTTCAGAATATTTGTTTATAGATGAACCTGCAGTTATTAGCCTCTTATTGCTCGTTTGAGTGAAATGTCAGCTCATACTGCAAACTCGTATGAACCATCATGCACATGCCCCAGTTTACATGTGGGGTTTTTACTTGGGGAATTGTCCTGATTATAATCTGTGTATTTTACTTCACTAATTGGCATTATATTTCTCAATTGTAAAAATGAGTTTGGTCTCTGTGGTCTCTTGATTTCAGTTCTTTTGAAGGACGTGCTCATTACAGCCGATGCACACATGTTCTTTCTGTCATTTTGAATTGAGACACTAAGAATATCTGAGGCAGCACAGCCAACCTGCTTTTCAGTTTTTAATATCTAGCGAGACAAACTCCTATAACTTTTCTGCACTCATTTTTGAGCCATCTGAAATCTCAGTTAACTACAGATTCAAGCACTAAGATTATCACCGATAAGCATTTTCTCTTTCTTTGACAGTGGTTTTTCTTTTGCTGTTTTCTTTATGTCAAATAAAATAGATGTTTTATGATTTTGGTTGATTTTTTTTTTTTGTTTTTTTACACTGCAGACTTTCTGACAAACTCCAGTGATCACACTGAGCCCACAGACTTCTTTCTCGAAGTACCGCAAAATGAAAATCAAGAGCGCTCTACCCTGAATGACCATCAACATCACATAGGTGATGATATTTTGTGTTACATTCATTGTATAATCATGTTTTCACCCCTGCTCGGATAGCAAGTTAATATTGACAGGTTCCCTGTATTACACATATTTTCCAGGTGCTGCCAGAAGAGATCCGGTGGAGGCAGACACCCCTGCGCTTAATGAAACTCCCATGATTGCTAATGCGGAGGTTGCCTTTACCCTGGAACCTGTGGCCATAACTCGTAGGCACAAACAACCCAAACTGGGATCCTTAAACTCCCCAGTGTTTTTATGTGTTTAGAGATGTTAAGGTTGCTATGCAAAGAGCCAAATAAGCCCTTTCTGTGTTGCATGTGCAACATCTGGTTAAAGAAAAAGTAGCTCTGTTATGACCTGCTGTCTTTCTTTAGCAAACTCAGAAAAAAGGGTGGGCAAGAGGAAACGCAAGTTGGTGGTGGACCAGACTAAAGAACTGAGCAACGAGTCCATCAGAGAGCAGCTTTCTGACTCCTCAGACCTGCTTGCTGCTTTGGACATGGCGCCACCGACTGTGCAGCTCATGCAGTGGAAGGAGGGTGGAGCCGCACAAAAACACTTTTCACAGCCCTGCTCTGCTGTAGCAAATCCAAAGATAAAAGAGGTCAAAGGCAGTTTCATCGTCAGCAAGTTTATTCTTTTTCAAGTTTATTTGGGAACATTTATCCCTGTATTGATAAGTGAAACACTGCTATTCATTGTAATATTAGATCCAATATTACCTTTGCAGCTCTTTGCCAAAAGTATCTTCAGGCTAAAATATTTTAGTGCAAGAGGCGAAGATGAGGAGATGCGCCAAGGAGGACAGGAAGGTAGTAACTTGTACGATGACTGAGAGGAATATAGTGTCTAATGACTGCAGTTTTCATAGCTATTGTATCGGTTGTGCTGTGTTTTGTTCTGCCTTCCCTGGACTTTTATGTTACAGCTCAGACAGATCTCAGCCTTCTCAACACGGACATCAGTGTCGCGGAGTCGTCGGTCAATTCTGAAAAAACGAACCAAACAGAGTTGACAGCCCTGGACCACATCAACAACAACTGTGGGACTTCCTTAGGTGTTGCACAGGTAAGTGTGAGCATGCCAGAAAAAACAAAAGGTCTGCTTGGTCATTTCTTTCCATGTGTCTAATATGTGGAGTGTGTCTGGCAGGATGAGAAGATGTCAGAGTTCACTCATCCAGATTTCCCATCAGAGGTTTCCATGCTTGTCCATCCATCTCACTTGGAGGAGGATGATCAGTCAACTTCTCTCCACACTCAGGTGTTTGTCAGTATGCATCACAAAGAGATGCATTTCTTCTTCCACCTTTCACCAACTTTATTTGTGGATTGAATCTGAGCTAATCATGGATGATTATCTAAAAGAAGCTGATTTAGTAGACTATCTGTAGTCTGTCAGCGCTGAACAGATGGCAGATGTTTATTTCCTGTGCTGCCTTGGCAATGTGTCCCTCGGCAATGATTGAAATATGTTGTTGTTCCCACCTGCAGTCAATGCTGGGCAGCCAGGACTTTGAGGAGCACAGGATAAGCAGACGAGCGCAGAAGCTTCATAATGCTCTAAAAGTAAGGTTCTAAAAATAAATAGTCTGATATCAAAATCACAGAAGCACCAACCGTGCCAGATTGTTACCTTTGAGGAGTCAGAACAGTCTGTTCTCAACACAGATCTGTGGTTCCCTTCATGCATTTGACATTTAAAAATAAACTGGAATTTGAAGGTGAAAAGGAGGCGTAGGATCCGAGATGATTTTGGGAAATGTAATGTGTGTTTCCACAGCAGAGTCAGAGCAGCACTGACCCCAGGTTCAGTCTGAAGGAACTCTGCGAAGGAAGCACTCGTTCCCAGGCTGCCACCACCTTTTACTGCTTCCTGCTCTTGAAAAAACAGCAAGTTATCCACCTTCACCAGAGTGCTCCGTACAAGGACATCTTCATCACACCTGGACCCAGATTTTACAATTAGTAAAATGGGTTTTCATTGTCTGTAATCTGCTGGCTCCTCACACAGAAGTGGCACATTTCTTTGTTATGACACACAGAATGAAATTAATTGAGCAGGTTTTTGGGTTAAACAGTAGAGCCTGCATGAAAAACAAATCGGACTTCATTGTATTATACACACATTGTGTGTATTTTTTCACTTATGAGGATAGTTTAAGTGAAGGATAATTTCTTTTAAAGCTCTTTTTCCAAGCTGTTTTTGCAATGTTTCTGACAGCGAGAGATTCATAGCTGAATTATTTTATTCAGGGTGTCCTGCATATATATTTATTGTTGTGTATTATAACAGCAACCCTTCTACATTTGTTTCAACCACCAGCTCTAAAACGTTACAGCCCAAGTGAATCTTGAATCTCTTTCATGTTAAAAAACAAAAAGCAAGTGTATTGTAAGTAAATGTTTTAGGAAGAAATATTTTGTTACCAGCTTTCAGGACACGTGCGTTTGTCTCTGTGTTCCACCAAACCTTGCAGTGAGTTGCTTCTTGCACGGCACCTGTTTCTACAATACCAACCACAGACAAGCTGCCTAATGTCAAACAATGCTGTTAATGGTTTTGAAAATATACATTTTGTGCAGGTTTTGCAGTCCCCCCCTTTTTTTTCTTTTAGCACAACTTTACATGTTAAGAGACGTGTACTTTGCTTTAAAGACACACAGACCTGTACACTGGTGGCTTGCTCTGGTTGGATGTATTTGTGGGGTGCTTCATAGCCGCTCACCTCCACTTTTATAGGTAAACTGGTGTAGCTAATAAAGTGGTGAACATTTACACTCACCTTTCTATTAGATATACCAGATATGAGTTTCAGCTGCAACTGTTCTCTGTTATATTCAGTATTTTTGTGATAATGTTTGTCAGTGTGGCACTTACCAAAATAAATGCAAAACAACTGATGAAAGTCTAAAATTATTAATGATACAGAGGAACAAACATAACTATGTATGCGTGATCTACATTAGTTGCGAAGTGACTCTGTGCATCTTCATCCATCTTCTTAAATGTGAGTATGCAGCCTGGACATGTTGAGCGTGTTTTTGCTGGAAGTCGGGGAACTCCAACTCTTGACCATCACTGACAGCTCCTACAGATGAGGCATCATGACTCCCTACTGTCACTTTAAGAAGCAGCTATGCAGCAGACGCAGTTGCCTCATTTCATCTAGGGGCTTCATGGCTGCAGGATGGACTCTCATCAGGACCACCAACACCTTTTCTTCCTGCTGTCACCGGGGACCATCCAGTCGGGCAGGAACCTAGACTATATCACGATGCGCAGCTTCCACCTGCCCAAACGGTACCGTCGAGTCGCGGGTTGTGTCCGTTTTACGTGTCTACGTTTGTTAGAGCAGGTTGGTTAGAGATTCGGAGCCCCGGTGGCTTCATTGTCAGTTGTATGTAGGGCACATCTGCCGCTGCGTTTGTTGTTCGGTTTTTGAGGCTTGAACCTTTTGTCTTTGATGGGAAGTACCCCGAGTTGTTGGCTGCGTTGTTTCAGAAGTCATCTGACTGCGCAGAACCAATAATGAGACTTTCTGACCGCCAGCTTTTCCAACGCAGCTTTACTGTCGGTGACAGATGTGGGAGCCGCTGTGATTTAACACCGTGATAATTCAAGGACGCGCCATCCGTGCAGCAGTAGTGTGAAGCAGGTGTCGGTGTCGTCCGCCCACCGTGTGATGATCATGACCGCCTCTACAGTCCACAGACGCTCACACTTACGTAAGATGATTGCGTATTTCTCACCAGCTCCTACCACTTGTTGCTCAGACAGGGAGAGGGAGGTGAGATCTCTGCCCACCGTCCTAGAAATTAAATATAGGACTGAGCGAGACGCTTGTCCAACAGGCTCAAAGGTCTGTGGTGTCTACAGGAGCCACAGATGTGTATCGATCAGCAGGTTTCCGAAACGGCAGGGACTTCTGAGGGGAGAGAAGAACATTTTGTCCTTATCCTAGATTTATGTTAGATAACAGTGAGCTGAACAGGATTGCTCATTACATTAGGGATGGGAGCAGTTAACATTCAAGTGCTTTCATGTCAATTTTAGGACGGGTTTCTGTTTGACTCCACTTCAGACTTGCTTGTGTGAATATCCCACAGGCTCATTATAGCCGGGGAGAATATTTGTGTCTCTTTGAATCCATACTTGAAGTGAAACAACATTAGGGTGAGAAGCTTGAGAGGGGAAAGGAGATGAAAGTGATGTGCTAAAAAAAACACTATGAAAACTGTACGATCTTGGTACTAGAGGCAGGGAAAAACTTTTTAACCACACAGGCAAAAAAATTAGTTGCTTTTCCTGGCGCATAAATAATGCATATTGTTCTCATGCACTGCAAATTCTGCTGAATACATATTCAGCTGAATTTCTAAGCTGCTAAAAATGACTACACAAGAATAATTTTTTTTTTAACATTTTAGAGGTGTTCTTCAAACATAATTTGAAGAGAAATACGCATATTTGACACTAGTGTATAAAGTATTTATGTATGTGTGAATGCGGGGACAGCTGGGGTATTACACACAACTGGCTGCACAGAAAACGTCATAACAGCTCCCTTGGAGGAAAGAAAGCTACCTGCCCATAGAAGTGAGTGTGAGGCTCTGAGATGGACTGGTGACCTGTCCAGGTGTTGCTCCCTTTTGCCAAAAGAGAGCTAGGATAGGATCCAGCAGACCACGTGACCCTAAATAGGAAGAAACAGTTTTGATAATGGATGGATGGATAACATGACACCACCTTCACCTCCTCTGTCAGAATGGAAATGGGGTTTGGCTTATTCCTGGTTCTCCTTCAAGGTGAGATGATCGTTCCCACACGCTATGCCACAAAGCAGTCCACCAGTTCTCTGTAGTCTCCTGTCCACCGCTTCCGCATCCCACAACTGCCGAGTCATCTGAGTATTCCCGTAGATGACAGGACTCTTGACTTATACTGGAAGTCTAAGCTGTACGACGAAAAGAGAAAAGAGAAAACGTGAGCATGGTCTTCTGTGGCGCTCCTGCTTTGCTTGGACTTGGTCAGACACACAACCATTCAGTGAAAGAAAGGGGGAAACATCTCCAAGAACAAAAGCACAGGAAGTCCAGTTGCCTTGTATCAAGCCTTTGAGAGTTGCCCTGACCAGGACCACTGAGTCTGCGTCTCTCTTAACTTCAGCGTATCCATAGCCTCGTCAATGATTCCTTGTTTCCATCCTTGGAGACTATTTTCCTCTTTCAGCAGCTCTTTGAGGCTTTTTGAGATCCAGGGCTTGTTATTGGATAAGTGCCTCACTGTTCTGTTATCTAAAAAGTTTGTTTTGGTGCCATTATCCAGTTGACACAGAACAATCAAGTCTTCCACACATAACCTAATGAAAGCATGAGGTCTAAACACAATTAAAATAATCCTTATTTGCAAAGGAGGATACAAAAGTACATTTAACTCATTTATTCAAGGGTTTTCTTGTGTGTGACGCATTGGAGGAGTCTTTGGTCCGTTAATTAGCAGTAATTACCCATTTGTAACTCGCTGTGGACAGGTAGACCGTCTCCGCCAGCCACCGCGTTTCACATCCTCTCTGTTGGTATTTGTCAGTGGTGAGGGTTTAATCATGTTTCTGTGAGTCTGTGGATGGTGTCGCCCCGACAGCGGCAGCTGCACAGACGCTCAACTCACTGGTCCTCTTTGTGTCCGCTCAGAAAAGAGGCTTTATTTGCTCCAGGCCTAGACAATTTTTTATGAGGGTTAGACTGTTGTCACAGGCGTCCAGTGAAGACACACACACACACACACACACACACACACACACACACACACAGTCATCTTGGAGGAAACAGAACATTACTCCATGCTGTTTTTAGGGATTAGTTTACCTACATTATGAGCTGTGTGCGAGGTTGGTTATGTTCTCATTGGCTTGTTTTACTCCGATATTTTCTGCTTCTTGGAACGGTTATGACAGTCTAGCTGTGATGGATCCCAGCATTCCCCTCTAGAAACCGCAGTGGAGAGCTCGGACATCGCTTTTCACATCAATGTCTCTCACTCCGAGTCGAAAGCCATCCTCAAGCCAGCGCAGGTACAGTTTTTTTTTTTTTTTTTCTCAAACCTCAAAAACATCTTGCATATCCATGTTAAAGATGTCTTGTTTTGATATTAAAACGAGTAATGTTGACTTCCCTGTAAGGCGCTCCGTGGGAACCAGTGGTGTCAGTGGGAGATATTCCCACAGTGACACATCCAGTACCCAGACATACCCTGGTCGGATGAGGGCTCTGGAGGGCAGCCCCAGAGCCCGGGCATATCCCAGTACTCCCAGTACTCCCGGTACTCCCAGGTAAGATACTACTTTACAGTGTCTACTTCTCTTTACACAGTAAGGGGACTCATATTTCATTTAATAACCTCATCACAAGTGTCATCCATAACTCATATCTTGCATATCCATTTCCTCGTTTAACATTAAAGTGGATGAACTAGACGTCTGAACTGCCAGCAGCCATGAATGTAACCGTCTGACTGTGTGTGTGTTACTCTGAGATGACCTGCAGGCATCCTCAAGGCCTTTTACCAGCTGAGACCTATATGCACTGCAATGATGTTTAAAAAACTGTATTTATTGTGGCACTTTTAAAATCACAAGTGGGCTTCAGTGTAATTTTGGTGTTAAAATGACACAAACGTTGTGTAACAATGTCAACAGAAAGGGACGTTTTACTCCAGACAGTTGTAAACAACAGTTATCACACGTGAAGTACAACAACAAGTCCAAGAAATGTTGTAAAGTGTAAATAAAAACAGAACGCAATGATTTTCAAATCTCAAAAAAACCCATTTATTCACAATAGAACTTAAACAAAATCATATGAAATGTTGAAAATAAAAAATTTTACCATTTCATGAACAATATCTCAACTCTATATATCTCGAAAAAAGTTGGGATATGAGTAAAAGAAGGCAAACTGCTAACAACTAATTAGGTTAATTGACTACAGCTCAGATGCATGATTGGATGTAAACGTCCTACAGTCAGATGAATCAAAAATATGAAATTCTGTTTGGAAACAGCGACTAAAGAGGAGAGGAGCCATACGGCTTGTTATCAGCATTCATGTCAAGCCTGCGCCGCTGGTGGCACAGGGATGCTTCAACGCCTCTGCAACAGGCAGGTTGTACATCTAGAAAGGCAACGCAAGCGCTGAAAGATATACACTGGTTTTAGAAGAGTATATTCTCCTATCCAGACAATATTTGTCTGGGAAGACAATGCTGATCCCAGTACTCCCATAAAAGTATGGCTTTGAAGTAGAAGATTCTAGATATTGAGCCTGCCTGTCCAAAGAAAAAACATCATGAAATCAATAAAAAAAAAATTAAAAAAAAAGAAAAGCCAGATAAAAGAGTCAGTTTAAAGGAAAACGGATGCTGTTTCGATGACGTTTACATGAGTCTCTGTTGATTCAGGCTTCAGTTAAAGCCTTCCGCTTGCGGCGACAACCATGGGATCAAGCCGCCCGCTCCAGAGCAGTACCTTACACCGCTGCAACAGAAGGAGGTGTCGATACGACATTTGCGAGCCAGACTGAGAGAAAACGTAGAAAGACTGCAACACAGGTGACTCCTCCTCTCCTTCCAATTCTCTTCTTGCTGTTGTGATCAATCTTGTAGCATGTGTCTGCAGCTGGGTAAAAACACCGTAGAGCTTCTGACTACTTTGTTTTACATATCCGGTCATTAAAAAAAGAAAAAAATGCAGAAGCAACCTTCCACAGAAACTGAGACCAGATGTTGCTGGTCAGATATCTTGTTATCAGCAAGTATGAACTTCTATAAACGCAGTTTTGGTAGTTTGTTGGTCTGAAACATTCAGGTCTGTCCGAGCACATTGCTGTCGAACATGTTCAGTTGTACTATTTTGCTATAAGGCCTTTGGAAAAGTGTCCTTTGCACAGATGAGACCAAAGCAGAGTCAGCTCTGTCAGCTCAAACACGTCATGTGTTTTAGATGACTGTATGCTTCTTATGTCCACTTCCTTTGCTTTGCAACATGTTTATCACAAGACTGTCATTCAGCTATTGTTTACACTCTCTCAGGGATTGTGAAATAGAAGAACTGAGGACCCAACTCTACAAGATGCAGGAAGACTGGATAGAGGAGGAATGTCACCGCGTGGAGGCTCAGTTGGCCCTGAAAGAGGCTCGTAAAGAGATCCAGCACCTCCAGGAGGTGGTTGAGTCAGTGAGGTCCAATCTGAGCGTCCGGGAACAAGACCCACACGATCACAAGCCATACTCAGGGCTGCAGGGAGCGCGGCCAGTGGGAAAGTCTCGCTCCTGCGGATGTTCCCCGGCCAGCACTTTGACCCGAGGTGGCAGCTGTACCCGACGGAGCACTGAGGCCCTGCAGGTGGAGCGCACCTCAAATGCTCCTGAGCCGAGCGGAGCACCTCGACCGGGAGGACAAACCCACCTGCTCCTGGAGGCGGCTGTTCTGTCGGAGCAGCTGCCCCACCAGGCCTGCCACATCCGAGGACCCCCAGCTGTGCCGCGTTCTTCCACCTACGAACGGTTGTGCACTGGGGGGGCTGTACTGCCAGTGTCGCACTCCTGCCACACCCTCAGCAGCAGCTGCAAGTGCAGCGGACATCCTTACATCCCCCATCATCACTTGTTCCTTCACTTGCCTCAAGAAGAGCCTCTGGTAACATCATGCACCACTGCCGTCCCTGCCACTCAAACCAACCCCATCCCAGTTCCTGCGGCAGAGAAGAAGCCAGAAGTCCGTTCCCAAGCTTGCAGCCCCACTATGACTTGGCTGTGCGAGGAGAGTGGGGCTGAATCTCTGAGCGTCATTTCTTTAGCCACAGCAGACACCCCCCCCTCAGACCCACAGCTTTGCACAACATCTTTGCCTCTTCTATCCCAACCGGAGCACACTCACGGTGTCGAACCCCTGCGACCTGACAAACCCGAGGGGGCAGTTAGGGTTCCAACAGAGCCGCTCACCCGCCAGCCTCAACCGGTACATCCGCTTCCAGTAAGGCAGTGTGATACTGAAGAAACTGCAGGAGCGAATGAAAACGGGGATTCCCCGGAGCTGTGCCACTGGAGCCGTTACTTCCTCGTAGACCTTCTAGCTCTGGCGGTGCCTGTGGTCCCCACCATGGCGTGGCTGTGCAGAGGGGTGCCACAGGAAGTCTTGCCTGTATATCATATTGGGTCCCTGCTCCGAGGCTGCTGCGCGGTTGCCCTCCACTCACTTCGTCGGCAGGGTGCAGGCAGAGGCTGCCGGCGCACCAGCATGAACGGAACAACTCCGATCTGACTCTTTCAGCCTCCTTTCACACCAATAAAACGATTTCAAACCTCTGCAGATACACTGACATGCCATTTCGATCACAACCCAGTGTTGGATTTCTCCTCTTATGTGAGAACAAATAATTAGCTCTACTGCTTTAATTTCTCGAGTATAAGTTCTGCTACTGCCTGCAGCTTAAGTAGTTTTCCCCTTTACTGAAATTTGCATGCGACCCACAATTTGTTAAGCTTCTTTTGCTGCCCTCTACATTGGTTTCCGTGAGCAATCATCAGGGCCAAATATACAGTTAGCACCGTGAAATGAAGAACAAGTTACATGAAGCTGATACTCCTCTTTTTGGATCACTACATTGAAAAAGAAAAGTCCTTAAGGCATGTGAGTCAGAATAAAAAACTTCCTTTAGCATCCATTACATCCCATAAAAAAACAGGAAACATAATTATAGTCAGCACTTTTTTGGCAGTTTAATAATACAGACGAGAGATTTAAAAGAAAATAACATTTTTGTATTTAATTTTTGTATTTCAGTCACATAGAAATGAGATCCTGAATATTTTGAAAGCTATTTCACCTCGTGCAAAGTGGCGCATGTGCATAGAACTAGTACTCAGGAGCAGAACAGATGAATATATATTTTTGCCATTAAGCAGACATAGAAAAACTGCATGTTTTTATTTGATTGTGTCATAGGACATTTACCCTGCACATAAATAAAGGAATGTGTTTGTAAAACTACAGAGCAAAAAATATATATGCAGCTTGTTGCAAGTTGTGACAGAAGTTATTTCATAATGAAGATCCAGGTCAAGCTGCTGTTTGGTTTTTAGCATTTGGCTTTAAAAATAAGACGTGCGTGTGCACGTAGCTGATGTCGCTGCTTCAATCGTGAACGCAGTTTGCTCATGAGTCCGTAATTAAATATTTCAACAGCTGTGACGCCATCAGCAGAAACTTGTGTTTAAGACTGAACATGCGGTTTGTGATCCACACGATCGAATAAATGTTGAGCAGTTTTATGAAGAAGAGTTGATTTTTTTTTTTTTTTTTTTTTTTATGAGATCCAGACGTGTTTCAGAACCGTAAGTAAAGAGGAACATTCAAACTGTCATCATCGCAGGCTGCTTTATTTACACCTGTATCTAATAAATGTCTCAAATACAACATGTATTCTGCTTCTGGAGCAATAACGTCCAGGGATCTTTTCAATAGTTGACAAAAACATAAATATGAGGCGGCTTGAGGTAAAAGATGTCAATTTTATTGTAAAAAATGGTTCACGAATGGACGAACTCGTTTTGAACCTCAGCTTTCAAGCGTTCACAGATGCCAATCTAATTTTTTTTTTTTTTACTTATTGTCACTTATAAAAATAACAGGAGTGTGGTGACGTCATTACATTTTTGATGAAGGAAATGTTGAGCAGTGGGAAAATCACATATGGGACAAACAGATGCTTTAATGTCTTGGGGGGTAAAAAGACCCAGAAACAAAAAAGTGAAGACTCTTAAACTTTATGGCCAAGAACGTTTTTATTCGGTTGTAAATATTACACCAATAAAGTTACTTTTGACATGAATAAAGAACTAATGCTGCAGTAGAAGAAACATCTTACAGGTGCTAAGAGCTGTACGCTGTTCATGGCAACAAGGTGAGGGGTCGGTTTGTCCCTGGGTATTCTCCTTCTCTAATTTACTCAGCAAGTATCACAAAGGTTATTAATAGAAATATTGTGTCAAACAATTTATCTTTATTCAAGACAATTCATTACCCGTGATCAATACAATGTAGTTGTAAAGGCCACAAAGCCACAAGAATGAGACTGATTTACTATTTATGACACTTATCGAAAACATGCTCACGATGGCAAAAGCATTTTGAGATAAAATAGTCAAAAGTCAATTTTATGTCCAAAAACAGGAAAAAAAAAAAATCATAAAAATAACATCACTATAAAAATACAGAGTGGAATATGAAAAAAAATAAATGGGATGAGATGGCCTATGACTTATTACTGTTGGAATTCAAACTATAATAAGAGTTATAAAGTATTAAAGCGAGTGACAATACAATTTATATCTGAGTAGACAGAAGAATGACCTAGTGAAGCTATAGACATAGGTCCTATGCAGGAATCGGGAGCAGGAATAATCTGTGAACATTTACCCCCCCGTCTTCCCGAAGACAGGAGTCAACCTGCAATGAAATAAATGAATAAAAAATAGATGTCAAAATTCTGAGAGGAAAGGCTAAAAGAGTATTACAAGACAACAAAATGCAGCATACATCTCAATCTGAATCCAACTACTGAAGTCACGTGTTCTCACTGTACATGTGAAAATACTCGTTAGGGAAACCGATGCAAAACAGCCCTGAAGCATGAACAGCTACTGAATCCATCTTCCACACCAACATTTCTAGTTATTCATTTGTTTATGACCTCGGTTTGTCCATGAAACGACTACATCTATCATTTCTTTACACGCTCTTCTGTGCATCACCAACTACTTGCACTTCAGATACTCGGAGTGGACCACGGCATGCTTTTCCGTGATTTTGGACCGTCTAAAGTGTTACGACGTGTTAATTTTCAGCTTAGATGTCCTCATAAGCACAGAAAGAGAGATGCAAAATAAACAAGTGTGTCCAAGTCTTGCAAACTTTACAGAAAGAGCTTTATTTTGACAGTTGAACGAACGCGATTGCTTTGACTGGTCAGATCCTCTCACAGATGGATCCGTAGGTACATGCGTCCATGCGTCATGATGTCACTGGCCTACCAAGCGCCAGCTAAACACCGGTTATTCCTGATGCTGCCACCAAGAACGATATTTGAAACGGGAGGTCCTGCTGCGAATGTTCGCCTGCAGCTCCTCCAGCGCGGGTGAACCGCGAGTCACGGTGGATCATTATAGGACCCTTCTGGTGGAGGTCTGCCGGGACACGCAGGTACTCATCCTGCGTGACGCTGATCCGGCTGCACGTCACGTCAGCCGAGCTAAAATGATTGACAGGAGAGCACAAGCTGCAGCTGCCTTCCTTGGCCTGTCAATTCAGTTCATTTGTAACATGGTGCTGTGCAGTACAAGAAAAAAAAAAAACAAAAAAAAAGGCTCTTCAGGAAACGTATGGGTGGCGTTCCTGACCGGCAACAGAGGTTGTGTTCATGCGGCCTCCCCGCCCCCCATGAAGACTCCACAAATCAGATTAACACTTGGGAAGTCATCGTCACTTTTAAAGAAAGACGCATAACATGTTATATTTTTCTTTATCGTTCGAGTGTAAACTGCGTGGAGGTATGTAGAAGTACTGCATTTAAGACTAACTTAGCAGTAAACGACATCTGCAGTCCATTTAAGTGCATATGGAAGCATGTCTTTCACAACTACACGCGACAGAGTATTGGACACACTTCATCATGCTGCTCATCAGTTACTTTAAATATCTTACCCTGAACATCTGAGTGAAATTAAAGTTGAGTGCACAAGTTTCAGGCTTCCAGGCCCAGCAGCTCCACGTCAAAGGTGAGAGTAGCGTTTGGTGGGATGATCCCTGGGTGACCTTTGCTGCCATAGGCATAGTCTGGTGAGCAGATGAGCTTCGCCCGCTGACCGACACTCATCTGTGGATAGACAGACATATTCCAACACGCCGAGTATCATTCAGTATGACGTGAAGTGCAAATCTTACAAAACCTGTATTTATCCAAAACAGTACAAAGACAAAATAAGATGAACGTGGTGTATGACCACGACCAGCTGACGCAGAGCGTAATCCTGCTAGGTCAACAGATCCTACCGGTGATGGAGACCCAACACCCGGAAGGACCCGGGAGGACCCGGGAGGACGTCCACCTTGTTACAGTTCTCACTCCCCAGATATTAACAAGAGCTGCATCTGGTTTGCTAGTCTGACATAATCCAAAAAGTGATGAAAGTTGCAGTCCTTACACTGACCACCAGGGGCCCCCAGACAAGTCAAACTCTCCTGACTACCACGTAAAATTGGCCAACTTTGCAGCAGGAATAAACACAAACTATATGGCCAAAAGTATTCACTCACCTGCCTTGACTCGCATATGAACTTAAGTGACCTCCCATTCCTAATTAATAGGGTTCAATATGACATCAATTCACCCTTTTCAGCTATAACGCTTCTGGGAAGAGTGTGTTTACGGGAATTTTTGACCATTCTTCCAGAAGCGCATTTGTGAGGTCACACTGATGTTGGACGAGAAGGTCTGGCTCTCAGTCTCCACTCTAATTCATCCCAAAGGTGTTCTATCAGGTTCAGGTCAGGACTGTGTGCAGGCCAGTCAAGTTCATCCACACCAGACTCTGTCATCCAGGTCTTTATGGACCTGCTTTGTGCGCTGCTGCACAGTCATGTTGGAAGAGGAAGGGTCCAGCTCCAAACTGTTCCCACAACGTTGGGAGCTGGAATTGTCCAAAATGTCTTGGGCTGCTGAAGCATTCAGAGTTCCTTTCACTGGAACTGAGGGTCCAAGCCCAGCTCCTAAAGAGCAACCCCACACCATAACCCTCCCTCCACCAAACTTAACACTTGGAACAATGCAGCCAGACAAGTACCGTTGTCCTGGCAACCGCCAAACTCTGGTCCATCAGATTGCTGGATAGAGAAGCGCGATTCTTCACTCCAGAGAACGCGTCTCCTTGCTTTCCACCACTGCATCCAACACTTTGCATTGCACTTGGTGCTTGGATGCAGCCATGGAAACTCATCCATGAAGCTCTCTGAGCACTGTTCTTGAGCTAATCTGAAGGCCACGTGAAGTTTGGAGGCCTTTTATACACCTGTGGCCGTGGAAGTGACTGGAACACCTGATTCTGATTATTTGGATGGGTGAGCGAATACTTTTGGCAATTTAGTGTATACAGTCCGGCATTAAGAAAAAAAGATTTTGGTCTCCATAGCTAGACTTGACATCAATATTGATTAATGGATGGAAACTTCGAGTACTTCATCAGAAAAAAAAAATTATATAAAGCCAGAATGCATGATTAGGAGCATGTCAACAGCTGGCTGAATCAAAGGTTTGCCGTTATCACTTTTGTTACTTGGCTGTAGTCTGAAATGACCCTAAAACTCTCCCCAAAACGTGGGCAATTGGGCACATTTGCTTATGATCAGTTAACCAAGTACAACTGCCATCAGGCTCTGGCTGCTACCAGCCTTCTTAGTTTCTATGTGAGCAGTAGGAGCGTACTTTTATGTTCACACACTTCTGCACTTTGAATAAGTTTTTGTTTAAATAAAATACTGGAATCATATTATGTGCCTAGTGTTTGAGGTTGTATTTGGTTAATTGTATGGCCTGGTAAAGACCAGACTGTGTGTACATATATGAGGTCATACAACTACAAACTTGGAAATATTTAACCATTTCATATCAACTGCAGTGTTAGGATGAGGAATATTCTTGGCATGTTTGACAATGTACTATACAAGGAGCTTTGACAAGACATAAGAAATGAGCACTTAGCAGCATGTACTTGAAAGATTTGCAAGATCCACGCAGCTCATTTTATTGCTTCGATTTCTTCCTGTAAAGGCGCCTAAACAGTTTATAATTGTTGCAGTTATAAAAGATCATTACATCTCACAGTGGATGTGCCTAATCTTGACTTGGGGGTCAAAAAATCCCTTCTCGAGTCTAGGACCTGATGTGGAGTGATGTAAGCCTGCGTCATAAGCATGTGCTGCTGTGGTGCAGTAAACAGAGAAAAAGTGACGATGAACTAATCCGTAGTTTTTATGTGTGCCAAAATGCTTTAAAAATAAGTGGAAAAGGAGAATGTGGTCCGAGTCACATTGAGGGAGAAGAGGCCAACTTGGTGTGCCAGTTTTGTAAAGAGAGCTTGAAAACTGTGAAATGACCCAATATGTCTGATACCTTCCAATGCCTTCATAGTGCTGCTGCCACAACTCCAATAAATTTGATTCTTTCAGACTCCCATAAAGCTTCATTTCTTTTCATGCTGGGTTGCATTTCAAATTGCTTTCTAATTGGCTAGTTAGTAGACAAACGTAGGATTCGGTAAATGTCTTTAATTGCAAAGCCAGTGGTAGTGAAACTACCACTCACTCCTTTTCCAAGCCCCCACAAGATTTGCCTATTTGAACCGACCTTCAAGCCAAAGTTGACGTAGAATAATAGATAAGACTATCACAGGTCTGCTCCTCAAAAGACAGAACTCAGCGTTCTCAAAAACTGCTCCTCAAAAGACAGAACTGCATCACAAACCTTCACATCCTCTGCTAAGGAAGTTGATCTGCAGGTCAACAAACTTTAATTTACATATGGATGACGCCTGTTCGAGCTAAAG
The DNA here is from genome assembly GCA_014839995.1 of Xenentodon cancila. Lineage (NCBI taxonomy): Eukaryota > Metazoa > Chordata > Actinopteri > Beloniformes > Belonidae > Xenentodon > Xenentodon cancila. Next base: position 6,590,368 of record CM026204.1, on the reverse strand, counting down.
TACAGGTCCAGGTGGGAGGCTTTGTGCCGACCTCCGTCCCAGTCCTAGTCCTAGTTATCGCGTGCAGCCTGGTTTCTAACCCGAGCGACTCCTTCCTCCCAGCCTCGGATCACCTCCCGGTGTCCCGGCTCCGTCCTGGTCCTAGGTAACACGTGCAGCCTGGTTTCTAACCTGAGCGACTCCTTCCTCCCAGCCTTGGATCACCTCCCGATGTCCCGGCTCCATCCCAGTCCTAGTTAACGCGTGCAGCCTAGTTTCTAACCCGAGCGACTCCTTCCTCCCAGCTTTGGATCACCTCCCTATGTCCCGGCTCCGTCCCAGTCCTAGTTAACGCATGCAGCCTAGTTTCTAACCCGAGCGACTCCTTCCTCCCAGCCTCGGATCACCTCCCGGTGTCCCGGCTCCGTCCCAGTCCTAGTTAACGCGTGCAGCCTAGTTTCTAACCCGAGCGACTCCTTCCTCCCAGCTTTGGATCACCTCCCGATGTCCGCGCTCCATCCCAGTCCTAGTTAACGTGTGCAGCCTAGTTTCTAACCCGAGCGACTCCTTCCTCCCAGCTTTGGATCACCTCCCGGTGTCCCGGCTCCATCCCAGTCCTAGTTAACGCGTGCAGCCTGGTTTCTAACCCGAGCGACTCCTTCCTCCCAGCCTCGGATCACCTCCCGGTGTCCCGGCTCCGTCCTGGTCCTAGGTAACACGTGCAGCCTGGTTTCTAACCTGAGCGACTCCTTCCTCCCAGCCTTGGATCACCTCCCGATGTCCCGGCTCCATCCCAGTCCTAGTTAACGCGTGCAGCCTAGTTTCTAACCCGAGCGACTCCTTCCTCCCAGCTTTGGATCACCTCCCTATGTCCCGGCTCCGTCCCAGTCCTAGTTAACGCATGCAGCCTAGTTTCTAACCCGAGCGACTCCTTCCTCCCAGCCTCGGATCACCTCCCGGTGTCCCGGCTCCGTCCCAGTCCTAGTTAACGCGTGCAGCCTAGTTTCTAACCCGAGCGACTCCTTCCTCCCAGCTTTGGATCACCTCCCGGTGTCCCGGCTCCGTCCCAGTCCTAGTTAACGCGTGCAGCCTGGTTTCTAACCTGAGCGACTCCTTCCTCCCAGCCTCGGATCACCTCCCGGTGTCCCGGCTCCGTCCCAGTCCTAGTTAACGCGTGCAGCCTAGTTTCTAACCTGAGCGACTCCTTCCTCCCAGCCTCGGATCACCTCCCGGTGTCCCGGCTCCGTCCCAGTCCTAGTTAACGCGTGCAGCCTAGTTTCTAACCCGAGCGACTCCTTCCTCCCAGCTTTGGATCACCTCCCGGTGTCCCGGCTCCGTCCCAGTCCTAGTTAACGCATGCAGCCTAGTTTCTAACCCGAGCGACTCCTTCCTCCCAGCCTCGGATCACCTCCCGGTGTCCCGGCTCCGTCCCAGTCCTAGTTAACGCGTGCAGCCTAGTTTCTAACCCGAGCGACTCCTTCCTCCCAGCTTTGGATCACCTCCCGGTGTCCCGGCTCCATCCCAGTCCTAGTTAACGCGTGCAGCCTGGTTTCTAACCTGAGCGACTCCTTCCTCCCAGCCTCGGATCACCTCCTGGTGTCCAATCTTGAATTTGAACGGTTTCTCCCGGGACCTCGAAGAGTCAAACACTTTCCCGTTTGCCAGTGTGCCTTCAGAGGAGAAACAAAAAATAGAGAAACCATGAAGTAGCTGGTTAACAAGTCTGCGAGGAGGAAAAACGCCGGACGGCTTTTAAAAGAAAAAAGGAGAAATCCTGTAGTGACGGCTAGCGTTAGCATGGCTCGTGCTAGCGCCACAGTGACAGCAGACAGGATACTCGAGTATTTACGGAGCCGAGCGTATCCGAGTATCCGAGTACGTGATAAAGCAGGTGTTATCCCAAATCCCAGAAGAGACAACGAGCAGACCGAGTTGTTTGTTTACTGCGGGGTGTGGAGAATAGCTGCGATGCTAGCGCAGCCAGCCGGCTCGGGGATCCGGGGTCCGGGATCCGGGACAGACAGCCTCCAGTCGGTCACGTTCTCCTGCAAACATCTGCTTTCACCGCTGCAGACGTCTTCACCTAAACACACTTAGCTCACTCCGAGCAAAAGGCAAACAAACAGCCCGCGTATCGTTATCAGGAGTT